>CM060969.1:3412500-3641141 GCA_030765045.1 Tenodera sinensis
AAAATTTCATCCAGTTTGGTCAGATAGAAGAGAAGTTGTGAGTATCCTTGTGGTGAATGTGTAACGTGTCCCTGGCGGCTGTTGCAGATACCTTGGCTGCGTGGGAGAGCACATGAAGGAGCTGAAGCCGTTTGGTGATGTCCCCCACAAATTGTCAGTTCAGTTGAAGAGATCATTTGTAGCAACACGAACATTCTCACAAGCACTGAGTGTCGCAAGTGAAGTCGTCAACAACATGGTCAAGGTAATGTACATGAATGCCATGTGAATGTAACAATTTTATACACTTTCCAGAGAGAGAGAGATTCAGTTTTGCACCTTGCTGCTGACACACAGGATCAAACTTTACCTGGATATTGGTTTGAGGGAATAGCTTAGTCACAGTTTTACTGTTCATATATGTCATTTGATAGTCAAGGGCAGCAGCACAGGAAGCCAAGGATGCAGGGTTTGAGTCCTGGCTGTCTTCAACTTTGCAGCAATAATAAATGTGAGTAGTGGTATTCCTCCACGAGTTAAGATGTACGTACGTTATATAAACTGTCATCCCCACACGAGTAGCTTCTGGTTTTTGTACTCTGTACCTATGTGTCCACTGTGTGATGTAAAACTCTCCGTGTCACAGTTGTCGCCAATCCCTAGGCCTGGGTTTCACCCTGTGATCTGTTCTCGGTGACAACTTGGTTTCTGTAGTTAAAGTGCTACAGTTCATTGTCAAAATTGCATTTGCGAAGCAAGTTTAACTTGCGTTTTATTCTTAGTATTGTGGTTTTTAGGGCTTTTGCATATGATTTTTATTGCTGTTTTTACTGTTTGTTTTTAGCCCGTTAACTGTCTAGTGTTTTAAGGTTTTAACCAGTTCCATTTTAATTAACGTTTTAACTCTTTTAGATGTTAATCCCTTGTTTTATCTTTCGTTTAAACATACCAATTTTATGTGTGATTTTAAATTTTAAACTTTGAGTTTCGGCCCAAATGAGCTAGCTGTCGACGGGCCCTTAATCCCACTCACTCAGTCACTGTACTCTGTATTGCACTGCCATCTAGCGGCTTTTGTTTACAGGCAAACAAGGAAGTGAAGGAGCAGATATATTCTGTTCTCAAACATAACATAAAGAATATCACAATTACAGTGTTCAAGTATGTTCGAAATGATACACTTTTCATCATTTTGTAATGGCTTCCATTATCAGTGCTTTACATACTCCACGGCAGACACCATGTTCCGTTCTTTCATTTCCTCTACAACTGTGTGGACATGTATTTCATACCACAGTAAAATATACGTACTAATAATAATGAATTTGCATATTAATGTATTCGATTTATTGTTACTAGAAGCTTTTCAAATCCCAGCTGTGGCATTGAATTTTTAGGTTCCAGTTCTACCTCTTAAACTTTGCCCACACACGGCTTGTGTGTTTAAAAACACCAACAGTAAGTTTGTTGGCATAAATAAGTAATAATTACCATCTGAAGGTTATTTAATCCTGGGACATAAAGTACTTGCAATAGTAAGTCACCATTGGGGTAATTTGTCTCTGATGTGAGACTGCCTTTGTGGTTTACCAGGAGAAATACGAACTGGTTTGAGAATTTAATGTCATTCTGTCAGGTTGTCACAGTAGCTTAATGGTTAGAGCAACCAGAAGGTCTGGTTGAAATCCCAGCTGCAGCATTGAATTTTTCATTTCCAACTCTGCTTCTATTATGGTGTTAACTTGTTCTTTCCTGTTTGTTTGGCATTTTCACTTGTACAAACACAACTCAACAGTAAGTCTGAAATCTGAGAAACTAGGTAATGAGAAATATGTAACTGAAAGTTTAGTTTACCACGTATGCAGTTGGTAAAGTAATAAACAAGTGTTTGTGCTATGTATCCACATTATTAGTGGCAAGCTTTGGTGTCTTGACAATGTTGTGTTGGCTGCTTATGTTCTGACTAGATATTGAACGTCAGACCTTCTGTTACTGTGAGGAGATTGTGGTAGGTTGTGTATGTACACTAAGTAAAATGTCCCTATACTATCTATATTGCCCAGTGCATTATAGAAATTATTATAACCAAGTTTAAGAACAAAAAATTAAAATAAAAATGTTGAGTTTTTGAGAGTCAAGTTAGCAGGGATCTACTCTACTTTATATTTAATGTTATTTTGCATATTAGTTAATGGAGTATATTTTTATTTGCACCTGCTGACTTGGACATTGTATGGTTCAATCGAACACGTGCTGTGGAACCTAAAGTAAGACTGGAAAAGGTATAGTGCAAACAAATATATATGATATTTGACATTTCAGATCAATCCAAGCCCTGACTGTGTACGAGCCCTGACGAAGATGACGGGTTGTCCTGCGTGTCAAGGTCTGCCAGAACTGAAGGCATGTAGCAATTACTGCATTAACGTGATGAAGGGCTGTCTGGCGTACCAGGCTGAGCTCGACGGAGACTGGAACAACTTCATAGGTGAGTAACACTGATGTGCCATACAGTAGGGAATAGTTCATACTTCACAGAAAATGTCTGGCGTACCAGGCCGAGCTCGACGGAGACTGGAACAACTTCATAGGTGAGTAACACTGACGTGGCATACAGTAGGGAATAGTTCATACTTCACAGAAAATGTCTGTCGACTGGAAAAACTTCATAGGTGAGTAACACTGACGTGGCATACAGTAGGGAATAGTTCATACTTCACAGAAAATGTCTGTCGACTGGAACAACTTCATAGGTGAGTAACACTGACGTGCCATACAGTAGGGAATAGTTCATACTCTACAGAAAATGTCTGGTGTACCAGGCCGAGCTCGACGGAGACTGGAACATCTTCATAGGTGAGTAACACTGACGTGCCATACAGTAGGGAATAGTTCATACTTCACAGAAAATGTCGACTGGAACAACTTCATAGGTGAGTAACACTGGCGTGCCATACAGTAGGGAATAGTTCATACTCTACAGAAAATGTCTGGTGTACCAGGCCGAGCTCGATGGAGACTGGAACAACTTCATAGGTGAGTAACACTGACGTGCCATACAGTAGGGAATAGTTCATACTTCACAGAAAATGTCTGGCGTACCAGGCTGAGCTCGACGGAGACTGGGACAACTTCATAGGTGAGTAACACTGGCGTGCCATACAGTAGGGAATAGTTCATACTCTACAGAAAATGTCTGGTGTACCAGGCCGAGCTCGATGGAGACTGGAACAACTTCATAGGTGAGTAACACTGACGTGCCATACAGTAGGGAATAGTTCATACTTCACAGAAAATGTCTGGCGTACCAGGCTGAGCTCGACGGAGACTGGGACAACTTCATAGGTGAGTAACACTGGCGTGCCATACAGTAGGGAATAGTTCATACTCTACAGAAAATGTCTGGTGTACCAGGCCGAGCTCGACGGAGACTGGAACAACTTCATAGGTGAGTAACACTGACGTGCCATACAGTAGGGAATAGTTCATACTTCACAGAAAATGTCTGTCGACTGGAAAAACTTCATAGGTGAGTAACACTGACGTGCCATACAGTAGGGAATAGTTCATACTTCACAGAAAATGTCTGGCGTACCAGGCCGAGCTCGACGGAGACTGGAACATCTTCATAGGTGAGTAACACTGACGTGCCAAACAGTAGGGAATAGTTCATACTTCACAGAAAATATCTGGCGTACCAGGCCGAGCTCGACGGAGACTGGAACATCTTCATAGGTGAGTAACACTGACGTGCCATACAGTAGGGAATAGTTCATACTTCACAGAAAATGTCTGGCGTACCAGGCCGAGCTCGACGGAGACTGGAATATTAACATTAATATTAACCCGTGCCACACTGGACTTAAATATTTAAATAAACTTAAGTACTAAAACAACGCTTGTATTTTTCTAATGCCATAAACAATTGAAATCAACCTGTACAGTTTTTGCAAATATGTTGTAAATATTTAAACAGAAGACTTTAAGTATTAATATGTAATAAGACATAGCAAACGTGAGAACGCAGGTTAAACCAATACTAGTTTTAACACAAGTTTTTCTCAGTGTTAGGGAATTGTGTCCAGTGATGATGCACACATCGCAAAATAAATTGTTTTTGTTTATCATCAACTCAGTCTTTTAGTAAACATTTGATACATTCTGAGCAAACGTGTTAAATTTTGAGTTTTGATTGTGAAAGAAGTAGAACAGTGCACGTCCATTCAGTCCTCAAGGTTTCCCACTGCAGATTTCACACACAAGTTATGTCCAAATGAACCTTATTTGTGTGAGTTTTGCAGTACTACTTTTCTCAAACGCAAGGTTGTTATTCACTTTTTTATCTCTTGGCTGTGCAAACAGAATAACATTTCAAAGCCTTCATATAGTGACTAGCTTTAAAACATTTAGCTATTGCTCAAACCTACTGTATCCTAATATTCCCCTTGTACCTACAAGGAAATAAGCAATAAGATAATTTGTACAAATGTTTATCTCAACTAACACGAAGAAGATATAGGAATAAGAGTTTGTAAGAATGGTTAGTACAAGAGTAGAGAAAGTCATGTGAGTGTAACACATCAGATTTTTTTTAAGTGTGGTTATTAAGGTAATTATTATTTATTTATGCCAACAAACTTAATGCTGGTGTTTTTAAACACACAGGCTGTGTGTGGACAATGTTGAAGAGGTGGAATCAGGACTGAGAAATTCAATGTTATAGCCGGGATTTGAACCATGGATCTTCTGCTTATTGAGTGGCTGCTTTAACCACTAAGCTACCATGGCCAACTTTAATAAGTATTAAAATGTTTTGAATTGTTGTGTTTGTAGATGCAATGGATAAAGTGACGGACAGATTACTTGGCCCCTTCAACATCGAGATGGTTGTGGAACCAATTGACATCAAGATTTCAGAAGCGATAATGAACTTCCAGGAAAATGGGCATGAGGTTTCCCAAAGGGTAAGTGAGACAACCCTGATTAGTCATCACACTTTGTTGTATCTGACCAGCGCAGCGTCTGCACTGGCCTGAAGATGTAAACAAAACACTCACCAAGTGCATTTACCATACCACTGAGGCAGCCACTATCTCGAGCAAATGTTATGTGAATATTACTGAAATGATGTATTTGTTCAAGTAATAATGAAGATTGTTTTCCATACTTAAGGAAGCATAAAAATGTAACACTCGAAACCATGTATTTTAGATTCCAACAATGCTAATATACAGGAATACAATTTTTCTAATAATGCATATTATTATCTACTGCAAGCTGAAACAATAGTCTTCTTCCTCTTCTTCACTTCAAGGATTAAGCACAAAAAGGCTGAAAAAGGCAACATAAAACTGTGACGTTTCAATCACAAAGTTATAATTTGTACAAATTGAAGATAGATTTGATACATTTAAAAAGGCATTGTGCCTAAGTCCCGGTCTCTGGTCATGACAAAGTATTAATTAGTATTGCATTATACGCTGATTTATTTTTGTAAGATACAACAAGTGTTGTAGCTAACTTAAGATTGCAGCGCTGGTATAGAGTGCTGTGATAGGCCGGAGTGTCTGTGTCTAGCATCTAGAACAAACCAGCCCATGAAGGACCAAGACTTACTGCCTGGCTGCTGCATCCCCACCTCCAGCCACTACAGGCGTCATGAGTGGGGTGAGATGTGGTCAATGCCTCAAGACCTCATGGCCAGTTGTACTGCCTTCACAACCTGGGGTCCTCCGTGCCAAGAGGCAGTCGTGAACGGCATCAGTTCATAATAACTCCAGTGGCCATGTGGGTGGATATTCAGTGAGACTGATCGAGTTGCACGTTTTCTTCTCAGGGAATGTCAAAATTCATTAACAGTGTTTCAAACTTCTTATGTAAATGTTTTGCCAGATATTTAATTCATAGATCATGTGGACGAGTTTTGGTACTTGGCTGCTTTTCTCTATGTTGTGACAATGATCCAGAAATGTGCTGCTTTTGCAAATTTGTGTGTTTCTTTTGGTTTGATATTCCTGCTTTTCATACGTTGGCACCACTTTCCCCACCTTCGCCTACCTTGGTGTTGCACAGCATCTGCTATCTAACGAGGTTCGAATAAAGGTTGTTTGTGTGCTTTTAAGAGTTTCAGGAGGCAATATCATGATCTTAGTACAGTAGTAATGTACTGATATTATTTATCAATGTACCTAACACTCCCTAACACAAATATTTGTGATCAAAATTGCATTTTTGGTATATGCAAAATATTATCCTACATTTTGGTTTTGGAACAGTTAGTTTTGTAAATCCAGGAGTATTGTGTAAGTTTATGGATTATTGAGCAGGTTTCTTACCTTGATATTATTTACTAGAGCCAAGGTAATGTTGAACCCTCTGAAAATATTTTAACATTTTTGGTTTATGTGAAGATGTTTGAAATCTAACAAAGAATTTTGACATTGCCTTGTAAGAAAGCTTGCTACCAGAGAAATAACATCCGCTTGACCAGTAGACAACTTCTTAATGCCTTCAAGTGAAAGCGAAATGTGCTGGGATAGTGTTAGTGGACCTAAACAGTGAAGGCAACTTAGGCTCCTAATAGCTTGACTCACCTGTTTATTCACATGGTCAACGTGTTGACTGGTGGGTCAACTTGTGCGTTTTTTCTGGTATATTTAGTTAAGATTATTGTTAAAGTATTGACTTGCTCTGATGAAATGATTGGTGTTAACGCAGGTATTCAATGGATGTGGGAAGCCTATGCTGGGGCGACGGCGCAGGCGAGATACAACAGAACTGGAATTTGAATCACTGCAGTTTGGACGAGCCACAGAAGAACAAGAAACAACTGTACCAAGTCTGGATAAACTTGTTAAAGATATTAGACAGAAGGTCAGTGCGATCATATACTTAATGTATTGGGGTGACACTTAACTAGTATATAGTGACCCCTTTTATAAAGTAGATAGAAATATAAGGTCTCGTAAGAGCTTCTTACGTTACCAGCCATGCAATGTAAATAAAGTTGCTCAAACTTTCAGCCATGTTTACTCTATGGCCTTCTTCAGGAAAGTGATGCATTTCCCTTGCTGGACAGTGTATATATCCTATGGGTGGACTCGACGCCGTCCAATGGGGAACTCCTGCTCTCTGATTGGACCAGCAGAGAGGTGCTGACAGTATATGTCATTTTCCCCAGTTCTCCGATGTTTAAGAACCATTGTCCACGCTGTGCTCAGCCCTTGACGATTGAAATTCTTTGGCTCTAACTTAATTTGAATTGCTTCTTTAATAAACCTGTGATAATGTTGATCACTACGATGTAGTGGTCAGGGGAAATGCATCACTTCCCTGAAGAAGGGCATAGAGTAAACATGGCTGAAAACTTGAGCAGCTTCAGACATCAACCCAAGAAACTGTTATTAATAATCATCGCTGTGAAAACTTCAAATCCTACATCTCGTAAGAATGGTTCAGTGTGCAGTGAGTACTGAAAGACTCATGAATGTATACTTTTAATATGTAATTTTCAGCTCTATCAAAAGTAACGTGAAGTATTGTGTTACACTCAAAAATATTGATATCGAAGTTTCATACAAAGACATGTAAAGACTAGGTCACTACCACCAGTAACAATAATGATAACCACAAGACCACAACACAAGAAAGAAGAATGATTTGGCTATTACAATGCACAGACTTAGCCAGTTTGAAAAGCTGCCTAGTTATGCTCCTGCAAAATTCTACAATAGATTGCACGCAGAAATTAAAAGGTGTGAAAACTACACTAAATTCAAATTTGCTTTACAAACTTATTTAGTTAATAATGTGTTCTATTCACTAGAGGAATTTCTAAATAGGTTAAAAGTTCAGTGATCAAAAAGTTAATGTTATGTGTGTATTTTGTAATCTGTTAATAGTTTAGTGCATAGTCTCTACTATTTGGTTAATCGGTTCTTCGTATATTATCATTATTAATGTTTCGTTATTTTGTCTTTTGCTACTTATATGTACTGTTTACCTTTGAATTCAATTGTGTATTACACCATATTGAATTGCAATAAAAAATTATAATACAACAAGTAAGTTGAAATGCATGTATTCCAATGGGAGTGTTGAAAAGCAACAGGCTCCTGGGAATGGGAAGTAGGACATGACCAAGTTCCTGCTCAGAGGCAGAATGAGGAATGAAAACTCAATGCCATAGCAACATTATGTTGTTATGTTGGTACAGTTCCGATTCTGCCTCTCGTACAATGTTAGTTGTTTGCTTATCTCAGGGCATACAGTACTTAAGATTGTAAGTTCCCTTGGGGTACTTATCTCTGATGTGAGATTCCCTTGTAGTCTACCAGGAAAATACATATCAGTTGGGGAATTTAATGTCATACTGGCAAGTTGCTTTGGTAGCTCTGTGGTTAGAGCAGCTGCGTGTGAAACGGAAGATCCATGGTGCAAATTATGGCTATGGCATTGGCCTGATTGTCCACACATGACTTGTGTGTTTAAACATTGAATGTTTCAGTCCTGATTCTACCTCTCAAACATTGTCCACACATAACTTGTGTGTTTAAACATTGAATGTTTCAGTCCTGATTCTCCCTCTCAAACATTGTCCACACACGACTTGTGTGTTTAAACATTGAATGTTTCAGTCCTGATTCTCCCTCTCAAACATTGTCCACACACGACTTGTGTGTTTAAACATTGAATGTTTCAGTCCTGATTCTACCTCTCAAACATTGTCCACACATGACCTGTGTGTTTAAACATTGAATGTTTCAGTCTTGATTCAACCTCTCAAACATTGTGCACACATGACTTGTGTGTTTAAACATTGAATGTTTCAGTCCTGATTCTCCCTCTCAAACATTGTCCACACACGACTTGTGTGTTTAAACATTGAATGTTTCAGTCCTGATTCTACCTCTCAAACATTGTCCACACACGACTTGTGTGTTTAAACATTGAATGTTTCAGTCCTGATTCTACCTCTCAAACATTGTCCACACATAACTTGTGTGTTTAAACATTGAATGTTTCAGTCTTGATTCAACCTCTCAAACATTGTGCACACATGACTTGTGTGTTTAAACATTGAATGTTTCAGTCCTGATTCTCCCTCTCAAACATTGTCCACACACGACTTGTGTGTTTAAACATTGAATGTTTCAGTCCTGATTCTACCTCTCAAACATTGTCCACACATGACCTGTGTGTTTAAACATTGAATGTTTCAGTCTTGATTCAACCTCTCAAACATTGTGCACACATGACTTGTGTGTTTAAACATTGAATGTTTCAGTCCTGATTCTACCTCTCAAACATTGTCCACACATGACTTGTGTGTTTAAACATTGAATGTTTCAGTCCTGATTCTACCTCTCAAACATTGTCCACACATGACTTGTGTGTTTAAACATTGAATGTTTCAGTCCTGATTCTCCCTCTCAAACATTGTCCACACACGACTTGTGTGTTTAAACATTGAATGTTTCAGTCCTGATTCAACCTCTCAAACATTGTGCACACATGACTTGTGTGTTTAAACATTGAATGTTTCAGTCCTGATTCTGCCTCTCAAACATTGTCCACACATGACTTGTGTGTTTAGACATTGAATGTTTCAGTCCTGATTCTGTCTCTCAAACATTGTGCACACATGACTTGTGTGTTTAAACATTGAATGTTTCAGTCCTGATTCAACCTCTCAAACATTGTGCACACATGACTTGTGTGTTTAAACATTGAATGTTTCAGTCCTGATTCTGCCTCTCAAACATTGTCCACACATGACTTGTGTGTTTAAACATTGAATGTTTCAGTCCTGATTCTGTCTCTCAAACATTGTCCACACATGACTTGTGTGTTTATACATTGAATGTTTCAGTCCTGATTCAACCTCTCAAACATTGTCCACACATGACTTGTGTGTTTATACATTGAATGTTTCAGTCCTGATTCTGCCTCTCAAACATTGTCCACACATGACTTGTGTGTTTAAACATTGAATGTTTCAGTCCTGATTCTCCCTCTCAAACATTGTCCACACATGACTTGTGTGTTTAAACATTGAATGTTTCAGACCTGATTCTCCCTCTCAAACATTGTCCACACACGACTTGTGTGTTTAAACATTGAATGTTTCAGTCCTGATTCTACCTCTCAAACATTGTCCACACATGACTTGTTTGTTTAAACATTGAATGTTTCAGTCCTGATTCTGCCTCTCAAACATTGTCCACACATGACTTGTGTGTTTAAACATTGAATGTTTCAGTCCTGATTCTACCTCTCAAACATTGTCCACACACGACTTGTGTGTTTAAACATTGAATGTTTCAGTCCTGATTCTCCCTCTCAAACATTGTCCACACATGACTTGTGTGTTTAAACATTGAATGTTTCAGTCCTGATTCTACCTCTCAAACATTGTCCACACACGACTTGTGTGTTTAAACATTGAATGTTTCAGTCCTGATTCTCCCTCTCAAACATTGTCCACACATGACTTGTATGTTTAAACATTGAATGTTTCAGTCTTGATTCTACCTCTCAAACATTGTCCACACATGACTTGTGTGTTTAAACATTGAATGTTTCAGTCCTGATTCTGCCTCTCAAACATTGTCCACACATGACTTGTGTGTTTAAACATTGAATGTTTCAGTCTTGATTCTACCTCTCAAACATTGTCCACACATGACTTGTGTGTTTAAACATTGAATGTTTCAGTCCTGATTCTCCCTCTCAAACATTGTCCACACATGACTTGTATGTTTAAACATTGAATGTTTCAGTCTTGATTCTACCTCTCAAACATTGTCCACACATGACTTGTGTGTTTAAACATTGAATGTTTCAGTCCTGATTCTCCCTCTCAAACATTGTCCACACACGACTTGTGTGTTTAAACATTGAATGTTTCAGTCCTGATTCTACCTCTCAAACATTGTCCACACATGACTTGTGTGTTTAAACATTGAATGTTTCAGTCCTGATTCTCCCTCTCAAACATTGTCCACACATGACTTGTGTGTTTAAACATTGAATGTTTCAGTCCTGATTCTGCCTCTCAAACATTGTCCACACACGACTTGTGTGTTTAAACATTGAATGTTTCAGTCCTGATTCTGCCTCTCAAACATTGTCCACACATGACTTGTGTGTTTAAACATTGAATGTTTCAGTCCTGATTCTCCCTCTCAAACATTGTCCACACACGACTTGTGTGTTTAAACATTGAATGTTTCAGTCCTGATTCTACCTCTCAAACATTGTCCACACACGACTTGTGTGTTTAAACATTGAATGTTTCAGTCCTGATTCTACCTCTCAAACATTGTCCACACACGACTTGTGTGTTTAAACATTGAATGTTTCAGTCCTGATTCAACCTCTCAAACATTGTCCACACACGACTTGTGTGTTTAAACATTGAATGTTTCAGTCCTGATTCAACCTCTCAAACATTGTCCACACATGACTTGTGTGTTTAAACATTGAATGTTTCACTCCTGATTCTGCCTCTCAAACATTGTCCACACATGACTTGTGTGTTTAAACATTGAATGTTTCAGTCCTGATTCTACCTCTCAAACATTGTCCACACATGACTTGTGTGTTTAAACATTGAATGTTTCAGTCCTGATTCTGCCTCTCAAACATTGTCCACACATGACTTGTGTGTTTAAACATTGAATGTTTCAGTCCTGATTCTACCTCTCAAACATTGTCCACACACGACTTGTGTGTTTAAACATTGAATGTTTCAGACCTGATTCTACCTCTCAAACATTGTCCACACACGACTTGTGTGTTTAAACATTGAATGTTTCAGTCCTGATTCTGCCTCTCAAACATTGTCCACACAGGACTTGTGTGTTTAAACATTGAATGTTTCAGTCCTGATTCAACCTCTCAAACATTGTCCACACATGACTTGTGTGTTTAAACATTGAATGTTTCAGTCCTGATTCTGCCTCTCAAACATTGTCCACACATGACTTGTGTGTTTAAACATTGAATGTTTCAGTCCTGATTCTGCCTCTCAAACATTGTCCACACATGACTTGTGTGTTTAAACATTGAATGTTTCAGTCCTGATTCAACCTCTCAAACATTGTGCTCACATGACTTGTGTGTTTAAACATTGAATGTTTCAGTCCTGATTCTACCTCTCAAACATTGTCCACACATGACTTGTGTGTTTAAACATTGAATGTTTCAGTCCTGATTCTGCCTCTCAAACATTGTCCACACATGACTTGTGTGTTTAAACATTGAATGTTTCAGTCCTGATTCAACCTCTCAAACATTGTCCACACATGACTTGTGTGTTTAAACATTGAATGTTTCAGTCCTGATTCTACCTCTCAAACATTGTCCACACATGACTTGTGTGTTTAAACATTGAATGTTTCAGTCCTGACTCTACCTCTCAAACATTGTCCACACATGACTTGTGTGTTTAAACATTGAATGTTTCAGTCCTGATTCTACCTCTCAAACATTGTCCACACATGACTTGTGTGTTTAAACATTGAATGTTTCAGTCCTGATTCTGCCTCTCAAACATTATCCACACGACTTGTGTGTTTAAAAACACCAACAGTAAGTTTGTTGGCATAAATAAGTAATAATTACTGTGCATAGCTTTATGTCTCTGTACAAACTATATTGTATCTAATATACACTTGTTAGCAGACATTCTACAACACGTAACTAACAAGACTGTAATTCTCACTGATACAGTTATGGTTTATTCAAACTTGTTAAGTGTTAAATTAGGTATGATAGGCATGTTCAGTACAGGTCACATCATTAGTGATGCAGGGAACACGGAACGTATCAGACGGACGTCAACACTCACAGTGTATGGAGTGGGTGAATTTGGTTATATTGGCTGTGCTGCAGCATTGCTTTTCACAAGTACTCGTAGTTGTACATTGAGTAGTCAGCGTGTATGCTGCTTATGAAGACTCCTACATACTGCAATTGTTCTATGCCATGCTAACCTCTGCTTTTCAAACTTGGCAGATGGTGATAGATTTTTTTGGGCATAAAAAATCCTTGGCATGATTTACTTCAGAAGTGAAGTAAAGCTGGTGCTCCCAAGTCGTAGATGTAAGTACATAGAAGAAGCTGAAGCCTGATGAAGAGACCTCTGAGCATAATTAAGTGGTCTTTTACATCCTGTGTAGAATGGGACTGTAAGATCTGACTGTGACTTTAACGTTTTAAACAAAAGTTTGTTCGCTAACAATGGAGAATAATGGTAGTGTAAAATGTTGCAGGTGAAGGACACGAAACAGTTCTGGTCACATCTGCCCTATCAGATCTGTAACGACGATCACGTTGCAGCGAGTCCAGCTAAGGACGACAGTTGCTGGAATGGGGCTATGAAGGCAAGGTAAGCATATGACACTTTCATTCCTGGCCCTCACATTTCCAGTGCTCACAAATTGTATCAGTTTTCTGTTCTATACAGTTCTTTTGTACCGTGACACTAACAGACAAGAAAAAATATTTTGAATTTCTCTAAATATAATATGGTTCACACTTAACTAAGAAGTTGGGAAACGAATATTACAAATAGAAGCGATATTAACAGTGAAGTATTCTTCATGTTTGTGGTCATTTTGAGTCACTTTTTTACACTCAACTTCACTTAAAGTTTTTTCAAGACCGTTTGATCCCATCATCAGCCGTTGTGTGGCTGACGATATCATCTTGTTCCCCCTCTCTGCTACTATCATCCTGCTGCCATCTGGAGTTAGGGGCACAGAGCTTTAACACTTCATTTAAAGCTGGCATTTCGAAGCTAATCACTTTATTGTTCTTTTTGATTATGTAAATTTTTTCCCAAATGTGCGGTTCTGTTGGTGAATTTAGAGAGTTTGTCAGTTTTATATTGAGGGCAATGTTGTGGTTTTCATTCCAAAAGTGGTGTGCCACAGCAGACTTTTCCGTTTGTTCTAATTTTATGTTCCTTTAGTCTGATATCCAAATTTCTTTTTGTTTTTCCTATATAGCTTTTTTTGCATTTATTGCAGTTGATTTGGTAAATCCCAGCTCAAGACAACTTCCCAAACCAGTATGTTAACACCACTCACAAATATCTGGAAATTTAGAAAATACGCATACCATCCCTGGACCTTCAGGAAATTTGAAAGAATCTTCAAAAAGCTAAACATAAAACTGGCACCACAAAATAAAATACAGTTTAAACAACTTGCTGAACAAGCCGCTTAACAATACCATGCCTTGCAATCTAAAATCTGGAATTTTCAAAATCAACTGCAATAGTTGCGAAAAAAGCTATATAGGAAAAACAAAAAGAACTTTGGATATCAGACTAAAAGAACATCACAGGAACATAAAATTACAACAAATGGATAGATGATAGCGTCAGTCAACCAGCAGCTGATGATGGGACCGAACGGTCCTGAAAACGTTTCTTGGTTTTAAAACAATTTAAGTTAAGATGAATGTAAAAAAGTGACTCAAAATTACCTCAAACATGTTGGGGAATGTCAAGGAAATATAAAAGATGAGGGAAATTCACAAGTACAGTACAGTCTCAGAAATCGGAGACTGTTAAATCTGGGCCACTTGAAGATACTGTGTGTGTGTGTGTGCGTGCGTGCGTGCGTGCGTGCGTGCGTGCGTGCATGCGTGCACACGCGTGCGATGCACTCCCATTGCTACCAGTTTGTATTTATCCCAGTAAACCACAAAGGCAGTCTCACATCAGAGACAATTACCCCAACGGCGAGTTACTATCATAAGTACATTATGTCCGGGATTAAATAACCTTCAGGTGGTAATTATGATTTATTTATGCCAACAAACTTACTTTTGATTTTTTTTAATTTTTTTTTTTAATCATTACTGTAGATGTTTTTAAACACACAATCCATGTGTGGGCAATGTTTGAAAGGTAAAACTGGAGGTTCTGGTTCAGATCCCAGCTGTGGCATTGAATTTTTATGTTCCAGTTCTATAGTCTGATTTTTAAAAGAAGATACATGTCAAATGCCAGCTTCTCCACGTGGGGAGCTGCAGTGTTGTCAATAAGCAGATAGCGATAACCCTCATTACTCGAGACATAAACAAACGTTCAGGTTTATCTCACGGCAGCGAAAACAAACATGTAATCTCTAGTAGCCTACTATCAAAACAAAAGTATTTTGTTCTCCATACGAATAAAGTAATTTGAATTCTTGCATTTTTTCGTCTTTACAGGTGTAGTAGGCTAACAACACACTATGCAACTTAACACCCAAACAAGTTCCCTTCCTTGCCCAGCTTAGCGATAACTGACCTGAGCAGTAAACTATTTATCAGTGCGGCTACTGTGGCAGCCTTTGTTTACATTTCTATATCAACTACCTTGTTGAATTTATAAGCAAATGGGCAGAATTTTAGAAACAGTTGCTACTGGCAATTCCAACTGAGCCGATGGGATGTCAGCAAATGTAACTATTGTATATAAATATATTGTTATTGTTTTAAAATGTAATGCAAGTTGCAGCCTGTACTCTTATTACAAGCATATAAATGTTGAGAGTAACGAGACTTGAATATATTGAAGGTATGAACCTCAGATCACTGGCGACGGCATCTCGAACCAGCTGACTAACCCAGAAGTGCAGGTGGACGTGAATCGACCGAGCAGTTTACTGAATGAGCAGATGTTTGCTCTCAAGGCAATCACCAGCAAGTTGAAGAATGCTTACAATGGACTCGACGTAGAATGGATTGATTATGGTAAGTGAGCGCTCGCTGTAAATTGTTTTCCATGTTGTGAGTGCTGTATTTCAACTTGTGAGTTTCGTCTGGAAATGATGTGCCTGTCGTGGGGGAGCCAGCTTATCAGCAGTTCCCAAAAGTTCACATTACACTAAATTGCAGCAGTGCCAACCTACAATGGAGATAACTAACAAGTTTGTACAAAAACTCCAGGGAAACCCTGCAATATTTCAAGGTGCATTTTAATAAAGATTTAAATTAAAATACATAATGTATGATGTACATAAAAGTATTTAAGTTACAAATCACATTCATACTCAAACCATATTCTTCACTTTAAGAATGCTTTCCTCACTGTTTTATACACAGCCTTTAAAGGAAATAAAATAACCATTGTTTATCAAAATAAAAGCATTAGTGCTAACCTCAAATATCAGAGGATGAAAGTAACATACTTTCAAACGATAATAATTCTTGAACACGGTTACCACACAACACATGATGAACCTGCTCGTCTTGTTCTTCAGTAACACTTTCAGATAAAATCACTTCCAAACATTAAATATTGTAATACATTTAATGTACTACTGTGTTGCAAACACAAAAGTAAGCTTTTTTTCTAAACAATTAAAGACAAAAGCACGCACACATGAGCAATACAATGGCCTCTACAGATAAATGTGGTGTTTTGTTTTAAAATCTATTGGTTGGCTTCCCTGCAACTGATTCAAAAACAAGGTCTTCGGTGGTATTGTAACAAATGCAGTAATACAAATTATGGCCGTAGCTTTACCATGACTGTTTTAGGAGCAGTTGGTGGTACTAATGTAACTTAACAGATGGAATATAACCAGACTGCACCATAACGGGGGTAAAACGGCACAGTTGGTTACCCCAGCTGTAAAGGCTATGGAACTGAAGAATCATCCTATACTTTAAAATCAATAATCCTTATTCCAAATTGGTTAGGTATAAATAGTAGAGGTATTTGTTATCCTAAATACTTTTCTGATATCTACCACACCCTTAGCTCATTATAACCCACATAAATATATAAAAATGGTCTCTTTTGAATATCGTCTATTACACAGTCACTCGCATTCATGCCCACCTCGGTAGCGTGATGTTTAACGTGTGTGCCTCACGTTCAAGAGGTCGCAAGTTCAAATCTCACGGTAAGTTATCCGGGTAAGGTTTTCTTCCGAGGTTTTCCCTTATCCTGAGAGACAAATGTCAGGTAACTTAAAACTCCATGGACCTCGGGCTCCTTTGAGCATCATTTCACCCATTTCATTCATCCATCGTCCAATATGACATTAGGTTGAAGGACGTTAATCTATATTTAAAAAGAAAAAAAACTCGCATTCATTTTCAATTAATTCACCTGTCACATTTACTAAATACTTTAACAGAAACACGTATAAAACAATGCACTCTTTGCCTTTTAGTTTCTGCTGGGCTCAAACGAACTTTCAAACTTGTGGCAACAACACTCTATAAGTCTGATCTGATCTGCGTTATGACCAACTTATATTTTCCCCTGTTTATTTCCATTTTGTTAGTGGGGGTCACTTTCGTTTAAAAAAAAAAAGCATTTAAGTAATTCTTATCAACATTTTTTAATGTTAGTTAACAATTTTAAATATATGCGCTTTTCATATCATTTGCATTATTGTGCTATGTCCTATTGTAGGGTTACTACGCTTGCGTGTATCGCTATCTCTCATTCAAGCTTTCCATATCGATATGTAACGGATCGACTAGGCTCTGCTCTATGACGTCAAACCCTAGCTAGCTGGAATGAAACTGAACTAACCAATCAAGTACACACTTGTCTGCTGTCGGTTGGCAACCAGAGCAATGCTAGCTAGGGCTCTATACAAGACACGCATGCATCAATACAACATTCATAGGCTAGCTGGTATTGTAAGGAGTATTCCCTTGAAACAAGCCCAGTCGCTGAGAGCAACAGCCACCTAATGGCGGGGCGGGAGTTTCAAGTTTAAGTACCGTAATGTTCAAGTTCGATGTGCATATTTGATTGAGATATAACAAAATTATTTTAATTTTGAACTTGTAAATAAATCAGTTACCCCAGCAGTGCTGGGGCAGCTGGGGTTGAATGCATGCCACTGGAAATGACAGAAGAAGAGAAATCATACGGGTGGTTTCAACAAGATTCTGCTACAGTCCATGAATAAAATTAGGGGAGTGTTCGAAGATAAGAGGGATTAGTGCAGATGTAGGGCCCTCTCGCTCCCCCTATCTAACTGTGTGGGGTAACCTGAAACACAAAGTTTGAGACAAATACTCATACATTGGAAGAACCAAAAACAAAATATTAGAAATGAAATGGGAAACATTGCAGTGGCCCAACTTAATCAGAATGTGTTCTCCCGATATAATGCTTGTTTAGCCTCGTGAGGGTGGACGACATTTCCAGCATCTTCTATAAGGTAAGAGCATTATGCATGCAAAGTTTATGCAAGAGCGAAGCCGGCTGTTGCACACCTAATCGTGCCCAGGTGAAATGCCATGCACCAGTTAATTCTTGCTAGTGTTTTTAATATTTTGAAGTCATTAGTTGCTTTACTATAAGATGGCACAACTGTAAGATGATCGATACATTTGTAAAGGTTGACTTTTCTTCCTATAGCCCAGTTTTCTCCGTGGATGTGTTTGTTTGTTAGAAAGAGTTTTTTTAATGGTGAAGAACTATCAAAAATAGTAGAATGTCTCTCAGATTACACTATAAACTCAGATATTGAAGCTATTAGCCATAAATGCTGATCAAATGATGCTTTAAAACTTCTGAATTTATAAGATAATACCATAGAATTCACTTTAGAAACTGAAAATAATGGTTTTCTTCCATTCTTGGATTTAAAGGTTATGAGAAATAAAAATAAACTGAATTTTGGCATTCATAGAAAGTCAACACATACTGATAAATTACATAAAAAATAAAAGCTTTAATCCTCCTTCACATAAATCATGGTTTTCAACAGTCTAATTTATAGGTTGATAAATATAGCCCTTAAAAAAGAAAAATTATAAACACGTTATCATTAGTCTCTTCAATATTTATGAAATATTGGAGAGCAAGAGGATTAATGACTTCATTGTTAGAAATCCAGCATTAGCTAACAACAACATTGAATTAATTAATGGTTTTAGTACAGAATTTATACATAAAAAGATAGAGAACTTTAAATATCAAAAGGCCGTAAATGAAGCTTTTACCCTCAAAAAAAATAAAAGATGACTGCAAATTTAAAAAGTTTACTTACCACCCTTGGACCAATAAAAATTTTTAAATAACATTGAATAACGTTGGCTCCTCAAAATAAATATAATGTAAAAAATTTTCAAATTTTTCTAAAAACACAAAATTCCAAATTATAAAAAGTCTGGCATTTATCAAGTTAGCTATTTTGATTGTGACAAGATTTACATTGGTAAAAAATAAAGGAACATTTTAGAAATATTAAATATAAATAGACGGATAAATCAGCTGTGGCAGATCATGTTTGGTTGTTCATTTTTTAAATAAATCCAGAGGTTAAATTATTAAGACAACTAGTGGATCCTTAGATGTAATGGTTTGCAAAAAATTATTCATTTTAAAAATTAGGGACTGTGTCATGAATTTCGAAATACCAATTGATTCTGTTAGTAAATTTGTTTTGTGCGATGTCATCACTTGCATGTAATGGCCATAGCAAGGTCACGCCAAGGTCAGCTGCCTTGAGAATGTCAGGAATACCTGTTGAAACGACAGGTAAGTGAGGCTGTGTTTGTGATAGATGTGGTTTGGCTGTTACAGAAGAGTCGTCGTACGGTTCTGGTAGCGGGTCAGGTGACAGTGGCCTGGACGATGAAGATGACGATGACATGGAAGGTTCTGGTGGTGGCAGGGAAGACAATCACTTTGGCTACGGAGGTCCAAGAGGAACAGGTTCTTCGGACAGGGGGCATGGCACCAAGTACACGAGGCCAGGTTTGGACGGCAACTCCATGGATAACAACCTGCACCCACTCGACGACAGACATCAACACAGGAACACAACCGGCGGATCGTCTGGCAACATGAGATCTCAGATCTCTGTGACTCGCGCCGTCACTTCCTATCTCCTCCCCATTGTTGTTATGTGGTTTGGTGGCATCTTCTCGGATTGGCTGTGATGACCATCTCTGCTACGTACATTGTCACCTGGATCTAGTCTAAAACATCACGCCGAGTGTCATTCCAGCAGGTTTTATATTGGGGCAGACCCCCCCAGTAAGTGTAATGTTTGTAAAGACATTTACGATGTGATACCCTTAATGTACTGTATACAAATTTTCTTTCTTTTCTTTTCCACATGGACATACATCATAAATGATTTTTTTTATAATAATTATCCCCCTTCATCTAATTTATTTTCCTTATTTGATCATGTAGTGCAATTGTTTTATATATCATTTAGAAAACTGTTCCATTTCTGTACATAATTGTTCTGTCACATGATGTTGTACCGTGGGATGTTGGACATCGGGTGTTTGATTCTGCACAGTGAACCATTTGACAGTAATCCCCATTTTGAATCATGCTTTGTGAAATGGGTTCCATTCTAACTAGCATTTTTCGCAGTAATGTATCACTGAAGAAAACTGCATACTCGAGTATGGGCAGGCAAAATACTGGAAAGGTCCTAAAGTAAGAACAAATTAGAAACTAAAAACTTCACTTATGTTAATAATGTTGCAAGTTCTTGGTGCAAAGCTGGAAAGGTCGTTAAATATAAAATGATTTTTTTCTGGGCTTGTAGATCATAGGTTACTGGACATTCTTCTTTCCAGATGTTTCATCCAAAACTACATTGGGCATCTTCAGTGGTGTGGTCAAAGCATTGTCTTGCGACAACTGATGCAGAGGTTGGTGGTATGGGCTTGGTGAAAGATTCACACTCTTCACTGAAAAATCAGCCATGGCAAAACATGCCGTACTAGCGTAGGGGGAACATGTCATAAAATATAAGAGAGAACCATTCTGTCCTTCAATATACCTATACTCTGTTCATCTAGAGGAGGAGACGTAAACAAAGCCACGTGCGTTTTGACCACAGCGCGCCCTCTTGGCGCTTTCGCCGTGTAAATAGTCCCTTGAAGAAATAATGTTACTGAGGTCTGAAATGTCACTTAATGTTTGCTAAAGCATGAACTAAGTGTACTAAGCATAGTTAAACTGTAAGAATACGCAGTTAAGTGAATTTGTAACCAGCCTAATTCATTCTGCGCGCGCATTATTCAGTATGAAAGTAACATGGCGGAACAAGTGAGTGTTGTAAAACATAAGTGCGGCAAACCGTTGCGAAGTGGTGAAAAGACAACAATATTGAACATATTTAACAAGTTCTACGAGAAATATCCCGAGCTTGCTATCGAAGACGTGATGAAATTAACATCCGAGTTTACTGGTGTGTCAGTTGCAAGTATTTACAGTACACCCAAAGAAAAATCGTCAGTTGGTGAAGATACCGGTAAAAACGACCACGTGCTAGATAAATGGTGGATGTAGTTTGCGACGAATTTGTGAGTGTGAGATCTGCAATCCGTCGAAAAGTTCACCAGTTCTTTGTTAACAATGAACCCCCACCTTAAACAAAGTGCTGTTGGCAGTTAACTCTGATCCCGATCTTCCAGATTTAAAACGAACTTCCCTCCACAAGCTGCTTCTGGAGATTGTGAGCAGGAAATGAAAAAGTGTTATTGTGGACAGAGATGACGTAAGCAGCAGTTAATTTCCATGTGCTACATGTTATTTGGATCACGTAAATATATCCTTTAGTAGTGTAAAATGCATATTATACCTACGCGTAGCGGTAGGTAACCGTGTTGCGTCATTGTGAAAGCACGTTGCCGCGGAGTGATACAAACCGGTGCTTTGTTTATATCTCCTCTAATCTCTTGATGAACAGAGTATACGTAAATGGCAATCCAGTAGACGTTCATAAAGATAACAAGTTCAACACAAAAGAGGGAGGCAAATGTCTAAATAGAGCGTGCTATCCGACATTAAGAAACACCCTGTAATAAGCGTGTTGTCTAGGTCAAGTGTAAGCAGAATGCAAGGTGAGATGTGGAGCTGGGAAAGGTATGATAACAGTGAGCTCAAGAATAGCTACAGAAAAAATGATGGGTGAAATAACTATTTGATCAAAGAGGCTGAGCGGGGAAGGGAGAACTAAGCAGTAGAGAAAGAAAGAAAGGGATATTTTGCTGAGAGTAACACGGTTAAGGAAATGGTTGGATAATTCGTAAGTGAGGAAGCATAGGGTTTGTATATATGGTGAGAGTGAGGTTATAATAAAGTAGTGTAATTGGGTAATGAAGATTAGCAAAGTGTATAATGTAAACCGTGATAAGAGTTACAAGAGTGGAGCTGATAAGAAAAGTTGAGAATGAAGAAAAGGGAATAAGGTTGAGAGATGAAATAAATCAGGAAATGGAAATTAAATGGAAGGTGGGAGCAGGATAAGCTTAGTGAAAAGGTAGGAAGCAAACGTTCACAACTGTGTAATGTGTATGTAAAAGGCAAGTGGAGTGGGGGGAATAAGTTTGGCATGTCAATCTCACTGAAACTGCTTTTTACCATTTTGGTTCTAAAGCAACCGAACATTGCACATTAGATTTGTCCAGTTGATACTTTTCCTGGTCTCTGTTGGTTGTGGTTTTGGCATAAAGCAAAACTGCATCATACGCTCGAAGTCGTCATAGACTACAGCAAGGTACAAGCTGCTCTCTAAAACTGAACAGAATTAGCTAAAACCTAACAAAACAATGTACACAATGTTAACAGCAAAATGCCAATAAAAGTTTGCATTGTTGCACAATAAATTTGCACCATTTCAGTTGTACATGCTAGCTGTATTGCAAAGGCAGCAAATATAAGGCCTATATTACACTATGACGTACCTGTGTTACAGAAATATGACCATATTACACATAGGGCCTGTATTACGATCTCTGGTTAAGGTTTCCATTAACGGTTAACTTGGTGTTACACCCAAACGTTACCGAGAGTCATTTCTGGAGGTACACTAACTGCAACCTCAAGCAGCATGAGTTAACTTGGAGTTTACTCGTGTTTCACACACAAAAGTGGCGTACCTCCCACCACAAATGTATGTGGACAGCTATTCGGAAGATGAAATGCTGCCTTAGTATTTATTTAATAGAAGAAGAGCGAAGAGCTTCAGAATGTACAAAGATAATTTTGAGGATTGGAATGAGGAAGAGTTCTGACAAAGATACAAGTTGTCAAAAGCTACGACATCCAACTATGACAAAAACACCAACTAACCTAATGATAAGAAGAAGAAATTAACCTATACAAAGACAATATTTTCAATAAATTAAATAAGTATACAGTATTATGCCAAAATATGTTACAAATAAATATTAATGAAAATATAAAAAATTAAGGGAATATGTATAAATACTCACTGATGCCTATTTACACTTTGAAATTCCCTGATATAATTGTTTCTAGCTATATATACAGTTCACCCACAAGATAGCATTGCAAACACAGCAAAAGCCTAGTGAAAATGTTACCAACTGCTCACATGGCATCATAATCCTCAGGGTAACAAACCTACAGTCAAGTCGAGTTCATAATACCAGGCAGCGAGCCTAACCATCAGTTAGCGATAACCAAAGGGTGACAAACCTACAGTCAAATTGAGTTCGTAATACCAGGCAGCGAGCCTAACCATCAGTTGGCGATAACCGAAGGGTGACAAACCTACAGTCAAATTGAGCTCGTAATACCAGGCAGCGAGCCTAACTATCAGTTAGCAATAACCGAAGGGTGACAAACCTACAGTCAAATTGAGCTCGTAATACCAGGCAGCGAGCCTAACTATCAGTTAGCGATAACCGAAGGGTGACAAACCTACAGTCAAATTGAGCTCATAATACCAGGCAGCGAGCCTAACCATCAGTTAGCGATAACCGAAGGGTGACAAACCTACAGTCAAATTGAGCTCGTAATACCAGGCAGCGAGCCTAACTATCAGTTAGCGATAACCGAAGGGTGACAAACCTACAGTCAAATTGAGTTCGTAATACCAGGCAGCGAGCCTAACTATCAGTTAGCGATAACCGAAGGGTGACAAACCTACAGTCAAATTGAGTTCGTAATACCAGGCAGCGAGCCTAACCATCAGTTAGCAATAACCGAAGGGTGACAAACCTACAGTCAAATTGAGTTCATAATACCAGGCAGCGAGCCTAACTATCAGTTAGTGATAACTGAAGGGTAACAAACCTACAGTCAAGTCGAGTTCATAATACCAGGCAGCGAGCCTAACTATCAGTTAGTGATAACCGAAGGGTAACAAACCTACAGTCAAGTCGAGTTCATAATACCAGGCAGCAAGCCTAACTATCAGTTAGTGATAACCGAAGGGTAACAAACCTACAGTCAAGTCGAGTTCATAATACCAGGCAGCAAGCCTAACTATCAGTTAGCGATAACCGAAGGTTAACAAACCTACAGTCAAGTCGAGTTCATAATACCAGGCAGCAAGCCTAACTATCAGTTAGTGATAACCGAAGGGTAACAAACCTACAGTCAAGTCGAGTTCATAATACCAGGCAGCGAGCCTAACCATCAGTTAGTGATAACCGAAGGGTAACAAACCTACAGTCAAGTCGAGTTCATAATACCAGGCAGCGAGCCTAACCATCAGTTAGTGATAACCGAAGGGTAACAAACCTACAGTCAAGTCGAGTTCATAATACCAGGCAGCGAGCCTAACCATCAGTTAGTGATAACCGAAGGGTAACAAACCATGACTAGTAACCAGAGATTGTAATACAAGCCTGTACTGTTAAACAGTAAATCATTCCAGTAAAGTTAAAGCAAATACCACGATTATTGCCAACAATGGTGATTAAATTGAATTATTTTGTTGTTTAATGACGCTGTCAATCACCAGGTTCACATCAGCATTGCCAGTGTGCCAGAATTTTGTCCCACAGGAGTTATTTTACATACCAGTAAATCTACTGACATAGAGCTGTTGTTTTTAAACACACTACTTAAAAACCATTGGTTTGGGCCAGATTTGAACCTGCGACCTTGGGATCAGTAGGCCAACGTCTAACCAACTGAGCCAGCTAGACTGAATAATGATGATATTGTGACATGGCTTCTCCATGTCATTAAGACTCTTTGATTTTCAAGGAGGTTGCCATAGAGACAGTTTGAGTTGTTGAAGATTAAGAGACAGAAACGAGTAGTGTGGCTGTACTTGAAGCTTGAGAAAATAAAAAAGAGTTGTTAAATTTGTTACATTTGGTGTCAGAAGTGGGATTCGTCGAGTTGCTTCTAGTTTCATTACATCGTCGTTAGAAGTTGCAACGTTAGAACCAAGATGGAGGGAGATTCGGAAACCAGGATGATGGCAATGATGAAAGAATTATTTGCCAAAATGGAAACGAGAAACGACAACCTCGCTGCCGAGCTGAAAGAGATGAAGACGGAGCTATCGGCGAAAATTGACGGGCAACTGGCTGGCGTGACGGAAGGCGTGGAAGAACTCGGCGAAAAGGTGGAAGACCTCTGCCAGCACGTGGACGTCGTGGAGGACGACGGGGAACGTCTTGGCGCCCTGGTAGTAAGAGTTGACGAGAGCGTCAAAGTACTGGATGCCAGGGGCAGACGGAATAGCGCGGAGCCGGGGAGGGAGCACCTAGTGGCCGAGGCGACAGTTGCGCCCGTTTCGGATGATATGAGGGAAAACGTGGAACAACTCGGCGAACGGATTGGCGTGACGGAAGACGTGGAACAACTCGGCGAACGGATTGGCGTGACGGAAGACGTAGAACAACTCGGCGAACGGATTGGCGTGACGGAAGACGTGGAACAACTCGGCGAAAAGGTGGAAGACCTCTGCCAGCACGTGGACGTCGTGGAGGACGACGGGGAACGTCTTGGCGCCCTGGTAGTAAGAGTTGACGAGAGCGTCAAAGTACTGGATGCCAGGGGCAGACGGAATAGCGCGGAGCCGGGGAGGGAGCACCTAGTGGCCGAGGCGACAGTTGCGCCCGTTTCGGACGATCAGCAGGGAAGCGCACAAGCAAACGAGCAACACGCGAGAACCGACTTGGCGTGTGACATGGGGGGACCGTCGGGGCCATCCAATCACCTGACGCATAGTGCCGTGAACGGAAGAATGGTGGACATCATCGTGGACGGCAGGATACAGGAGAGGCCGTGCCGAGCACGAGTGAACACGAGTGCAGCGGTGGACGCGACTCGCGCGGATGTGGTGGGGTTTGTTGCCGGACCCATCGGAAGCAAGGTGGCTGCGAAGGTGCGCCAGAGAGGTCGGCGGACATGGTACCCAGTGAGCCGTTTCAAAGTGCGCAGGATGGCCCGTCAACACACCAGGAAGAAGGGCAACTGGACGAGGGACCGTCAAGACCGGCGGTACTGTTGCAGAATTTCGAAGCAGGATGGCATACATCGTCCTACCTGGACCAAGGGACACTATCCAACAGCGATACCTAGGATCGTGCCCCCTGGAGAGCGAGGTCCTACTGGCCCTCAAGGTTTACAAGGATTCCCTGGCCCTCAGGGTTTGGTAGGCTTGCCTGGAATGAAGGGTGAACGTGGATTCCCAGGAATGAAAGGTGAACAGGGCAATCCAGGACCTCCAGGACAAGCTGGTGCACCAGGACCTGAAGGACCTAAGGGTGACTCAGGCTCTCAAGGACAACATGGAGCTCCAGGACAACCTGGTCCACAGGGCCCTCCAGGAGACAGAGGACTTCCAGGATTACCCGGCCCAACAGGACCTGCTGGCCTCAGAGGTCAGAGAGGTGCACAAGGTGAGACAGGTCCACCAGGGAAGCCAGGCAGTGAAGGACCTCCAGGACCACAAGGTATTGCAGGACCTCTAGGACCACCGGGACCAATTGGAGAACAGGGACCAGAGGGAGCACCAGGTAAAGCAGGAACACCTGGTATTGCAGGAAGACCGGGAGATAAGGGACCTGTAGGACCTTCAGGACCTCCGGGAACTCCAGGGGCACCAGGTCTTCCAGGGCCACCTGGTCCAAATGGACCTCCAGGACCAGCAGGAGAACGGGGTCTTCGAGGAGAAACTGGACCACAGGGTGTAGAAGGGCCACAGGGAGCTAGAGGAAAGCCAGGACCTCCAGGGCCAGAGGGAGGTAAGGGTGATAGAGGAGAAGAAGGTCCAAAGGGTGCAAAAGGACACCGTGGTCTCATTGGTCTACAAGGGTTACCTGGACCTCAGGGACCTCCAGGAGACAAAGGCATGACTGGACCTCCAGGATTGTCGGGAAAAGATGGTGAACCTGGAACTAAAGGTATGCCTGGAAGAGATGGAAACCCAGGACCTCAAGGTATACCAGGACCACCAGGCCCTCGTGGACCACCAGGAGAAGAGGTTCGATGGGTTAATCCACCGGGGCGCAAGGGAGATGCCGCAGTGATAGTGCTGGTCGGGACGACCAGCTCTGAGGAGGGAGCAGTGTGACATGGCTTCTCCATGTCATTAAGACTCTTTGATTTTCAAGGAGGTTGCCATAGAGACAGTTTGAGTTGTTGAAGATTAAGAGACAGAAACTAGTATGGTGTGAGAGTTTGGAAAGATTAAGAGACAGAAACTAGTAGTGTGGCTGTACTTGAAGCTTGAGAAAATAAAAAAGAGTTGTTAAATTTGTTACAATATCAACAACTTTATCTCAAACATTTATAAAGTGAGCCAAAGCACAGTAAACAGGCGACATGTCAATGAAATACGTGAAATTTGGACTGAAAGTGTGGTTTATTTTTGGCCAATATGGTATATTCCAGGTCGTCTCCTTAGTGTGGTAGTAGACTGCTGCTTACCAAGCACGGGGTCTGGGTTTGATTCGCAGTACTGGTGTGGGGATTTTCTCCCTCTGGGAGACCTGGGCTGGGGTGCACTCAGCCTTGTTAGTTCCCAGAGAGGCCAACTTAGGAGCTACTTGATTGAACAGTAGCAGTCCTGGTTGAGAAGAGCACATAACCAGTTGGAAGGGACCAGAGCACTGACCACATCCCACCTTCAGTACTGCACCCCACTCGTGACACCTGTGGTGGGCAGAGGTGCAGGATGCAGCGGCAGGGCAGTAGACCTTGGCCTGGATGCATATACGTTCATGTTGGTTGTCCTGTGTCATGGTTTGTATGGACAAGTTTGTTTTAAACATCTTTATTTGCACAAGTTAGTTGATTAATCATCTCAGACAAATGGCATGGAGCTGACTCGCATTCACTGGAGTGTGATGTCATCATCTCGGACAAATGGCGTGGAGCTGACTCGCATTCACTGGAGTGTGATATCATCTCCCAATGAAACAACAGTACTGTGAATGATGCTGTCATTTGTTCATTTCTTCAGCTCTTGCTGGTTAACCGATTTAAAAATTTGATGCAATGAATATTTCTTAGAAGTCACATGATTGCAATTTCTGATTCCTCTTATGAAAGTACCAACGTAATTTGTTTTGTAATAAATGCTGTACATTTTCTTATCTGATGTTGTAATCAGCAATCATCTTGAATCATTTTTACCTGACAAAAGTTGACGAAATTGATTGTTTCTGTTGCCAGGCTTAGATAAGCCGATAGACGTGGACGAGCCTGTACTTTGGCATAGGGCATCTCTTCCTGATGCGTAGCCCAACTGTGGTTCACTTCAGTGGAATGCTCTGCATTTGTGATACATGCTAGAAGAGGGGTTATGGCCGTATTGCCACAAAGTTTAACTTACAGCTGAGGTGTCTACAACCTTTAGTCATTGTGGTTTTGTTACTGCTTCAGTCTGGAGGAAGTTATAGTGCACAGACCACGTTCCAGCTTAATTTGAAGAAATGATTGTGAAAGCAGGGCCGTATTTATGTAAGGGCAAACCAGGCAACAGCCCAGAGTGGCACATTTTAGGGGGCGGCAAAATTACTGGAAAGCTGAACCAAAAAAAAAAAAGCATAGACATGAAACATCAAGTTCCTTTTGATTCTTGATAAATTGATTGAAGAACTGGACAACAGAGTTTCTTGCTACAAGGAATTCAGTGAACCATTTATGTTTTTGACAAATCTGAAGAAATTCAGGAAGCATCATCCAGACTTCAGAAAGTCTACAGTTCGGATCTTGAAGATTCAGCATTTGTACTTGAATGCTTACACTTCAGAAGCTACATATGCACTCTCCTACACAACTGTCTAGAGAGTGTTTACCCAAACTTAAACATAACTCTACAAATATACTTGAGCACTCCTGCTTCCAACTGCTCAACTGAGAAATCATTTTCTGCTCTAAGACGCATAAATAAGAACATCACAAGTGAAGGATCGTCTTAGTTATCTTGGTGTTGTTGCAATTGAATCTGACTTACCAGTGAAAATGGACTGTAACGAACTCATAAACTTGTTTGCAAATGACAGGGCAAGGAGGAAGCCTCTTGTTATTTAAACAGCATACGTTTTGACATCTAAAGGGGGTGACGCCTCTTTAGTGTAAGTTCTTTCTATTAAGATGTTCCTACTTAAATGTTAATAAACTCACTTATGGTATGTGCCACTCATACTTAAGTGTCCAAACTAGTGAAACCATTCTCTATGTTGTGAAAATTTAAGTAATATATGTATTGGCAAGTTGGGGGGGGGGGGGGCAGCAATTTCTTTCTTTTTTTGCCCAGGGGCGTCAGAGGTCCTAAATTCTGGCCTGCTTATAAGAAAAGAAACCAGGGATAAGTTGGTTGGCATAAAACAAAATTGCCATCAATAGGAACAGTTTGCACTTGTGCACATGTAATATTGCATTTTGAGTTTTAAAAGCACAAAGCAATACTGTCCATACGAGGCAATGCACGCCACTGGTGCTATATTAGTGAGGTGGTTTGGACTTGATAATAAGCAGTGATCTGGCATCCACAGCATGTTGGCGCAGTACCAGTATTTGCTTTGCCATAAACCTTGTAATGATCTCATAACAAAAATGGTTCACGCTGCAGAATTAGACACTTACAACATATTATTATAAAAACTGTGTTTTAAATACTCAATACGATGATTTCTGCAGCTATTGCAAAAAAAAGTAGAAAGGAAAGAAATAAGAGAAAAAACTAAAATATTAAAAAAAGAAGAAGAAGCCTATTTATACATAAGGAAAGTAAAGTGCACTTCGTTGTTACACAAATCTCAGATTTGTGAAGTTAGAGTAGTGTAAGAGTGAAACAATAATATTCCATTTGGGCAGCTGTTAAATGTAAGGCAGAAAACAATAATAGCCAGCGATATCTTTGCTCAACGTTGCCAACATGACATACATACATACATACCAGTAGCAAACATTCACTAACAACCCATTTTTTGAGTAATTTTCATCTAATTTAAAAGAAAGAAAGAAAAAAAGTAACATTCTTTTCTCCATTTTATGATTATGAAGAGTCAGGATAATTTTTGTATTAAAATGTTATTTTTAAATAAACAGTAGAAATGAAATGTTTGTACATCACTGCCTCAGCTGTATGGGGCGAAGCTTGCTTCTAGATTATGACTGAGAGAACGTATTATCTATATAAGATATTCTTCTTTCATTGACTCCAGCCTTGCAGGGCACGTCATGCAACCCACCTTCACTTGTCTATGGTAAGTTGTCGTCAATATTTCACATGTCTTTGTTTATTATGGATGCTGGTTCACCAACCACTCAAAGCAAAACAAATTTCTTGACAAAATCAATCTGCTGTATTTTAAAATTAATAACGCAATCCCTACTTTTCAAAATGAATATCTCTTCCCAAACCATTAAATCTATAGGTGCATTTAATTGTTTTACTAATTTCACCTTTGGATTTATTTCATGATTAAATAACCAAAAATGATCTACCAATCTATCTGTTTATATTTAATATTTCTAGAATGCTCCATTATTCTGTCTTCCAAATGGAGTTTAGTTTTACCAATGTAAATCCTGCCACAATCCAAACAGCTAAATTGGCAAATGCCAGACTTTTTATAATTTGGAATTTTATCAGTTTTAGAAAAAATTACTAAATTTTTTATATTATGTTTATTTTAAGACACCAAAAGTATATTGTTATTTAAAAATGTTTGTAATTTAGCCCAAAGATGGTAAGTAGTTTTTTAAAATTACAATCATTTGTTTTTTAGGGTAGAAACTTCCTCAACAGTCTTTTGATATTTAAATTTCTTATTTTATATACAAAATTTGTATTAAAACCACTAGTTATGCAGTGTTGATAATGTGTTTATATTCTCAGTTAAATTCTTTATTAAGGGGTATATTTATTAACCTACAAATTAAAAGTATTAAAAACAGCAAATTTATGTGTAGGAGGATTAAAGTTTTATTTTTTATGCAATTATCAGTATGAGTTGATTTTCTATAAATGTCAAAATTCAATTTATTGTTTTGTTATCTTTGAATCTAGGAATGGAAGACAAGCATTATTTTCAGTTCCCAAAGTGAATTTTCTGGCTTTATCTTGTAAACTTGCAAGTTTATATGTTTATGAGGAAGAATAGCAAAAACTTAACCTACATATCTATGCCATGTTTTAAAAGTTAAAGGGAGTGCTTTAGTGACTTTTATTTCAAACAAGGTCATGAAAAGATTACCAAGAAATGACAAAAGTTGACTACCCATAGCCAAGCCAGAAGTTGTTGAAAGAAATTTGTATTAAAATTGAAAAAAAAATTTGATCCTAACAAGCATTGCTAAGCTTAACAAAATTATTTATTAATTCTCCATTTAATTCAATAGAACTTAGCTGTTTTTTAAACAACATGAAAAGTTTTTCTGTAGGAATACTAGAGAAACGTTTTGATGGAAAATGTTATACATTTAAGACCATGGAAGAGGCAGCAAAAGGAATGGGGAAACAAAAGTTATGTTATCTGATATGAAGAAGTGCTTGGGACCTACACCTCACTTAGCCCGAGTATCTGCCATTTTATTAGGTACCTCTAATACCAGAATATCCAGCCGCCCACCTCAGTAGCACAGTCTGTCCAACATTCTTTGGCATTATCATGTGGTTTTAAAGCTGCCATGCTATCTGACTAGATTCTAATCTCTGCCCAATTGCATAGCAAAAAGAAAAAGGGGGGGGGGGGGGGGGGGCGTAAAGGTTATACATGGAGGTGGACACCTCGCACACTGCAACCTATGGAGATCTGTTCTACCTAACACCCCCCAAAAATCACAGATAAAGTGAGGGAACCACAGGATGTCACAGGGGCTTAGGGAGATGGGCTACAGAGATGCGCAGAAGTTCATAACAAGTACTAAGATATCTTCATGTGTGCGCCAGGCCCTGCCGAACACCCACCACAGTGTCACACAAGCGTCCTACCGCCTATCCCAATAAGGACAAGCACTACCTAACATCAAGAATAGGAGTTAGAATGTGCAAGTATCTGTCCAGCACTGTCAACACCGCTTGCCTGAAAGATCATAAGGAAATGATGTAATAAAAGTAAGCATCCCAGCATTCGCCTAAGTGACGAGGGGAAATTTCAGATAAAGCATGTCAGAGTGCGTAGTCACCAGGGATTGAACATGGGACCTCTCAAATGTGAGCAGCATACGTTTTCATGGCGCCACCTCACTCAGTGATTGCATTGTCCTGGCTAAACCTGTATATATATGTATCTCATCCTAGAAAGGTGGCAACGCTGCCAAGGGAAATGGGAACTCGCCCTGAAGCCATAGACCCCTATCTGAAGAGCACACTGGCGTCCTACATCTCAACTAAATGACTATCTTTACTGTTTCACCAAAATATCCCATATCGCAATAGACTTTTTACATGTGGAAAAGAAGGGAAGGTGAGGAAATGTTAATGAGGAAAATAATTAAATTTGTATAAAAGAATTAAAAGGGATAACGGCAAAGGACTGTCAAACTGAAAAGAATGGCCAGGAGTCAAATTTCAGGGGTAGCCAACTTTTTTTTACATCTTAGTGCTAAATTCAATATTCCGCTTCATTTTAATTCAGTTAAACATTTACAAAAATAGTTACAGTCGTTAAAAATACAGATAATTGAACAGAAGGTCTTGCTTCAAATTGCACCAGTACTGAGGATTTTCCCAGGGTTTCTTCAGTCCCATAAATAGTAATTGCTAGGGAAGTACCCCAGAACTAGGCCTGCAACATTTCCTTTCTCAACGTGTGGCAGAAAGTAAAAGACGTTGCTTGTGTAGAATCAGATAAAGTTGAACAAAATGGTGTGAGCAAGGCTTCTTTTTAAATGAGCTTCAGATTTTATTATTTGTTTATATTTAAGTAAAGATAATTTATTTAACAAAGTAACTCTATCATAACTGATTTTTTAAATCAATGTCTGAAACTATTTGCTCAGTTTCTCCGCAGAAATGTTTTTCAGATTCTTTTCCATGCATGTGTCCTATTCCCAGGAAATTGTTTTGCAGGAATCATCTCTAACATATTGCTTATTTTTCTCACTTTTATGCATTTTATTCACAATAATAGGTGAATGATTATATTACATAGACTAGCTATCGCTTATACAGCGTGGGTGAGAAGTCCCCATACCTCCTACGATTGAATGCCAATTTATTTATTTTAGCACAAGTACATACTATTAAGTAGTATAAGTAGTATTAAGTATGTTCCCCATCATGCTGTAAACACAGTTCCACATGCCACCACCACCGCCACTGCCACCACCTCCACAGCCACCACCACCGCCACTGCCGCCACCACCAGCACCACCACTGCCACCACCATCGCCACTGCCACTGCTGCCACCTCCACCACCACCGCCACTGCCACCACCACCACCACAGCCACCACCGCCAGTTGTATAAATTGTTGCTCTCTTGAGAGCAGAGAATTGGCATTCCACTGTTGTGGTTATTGCCAGAATGGTGAGTATGAGATGGGACTAACATTGTTTCACTGAAGTTTACCGGACATTTGTGGGTATGAAGATGAGTACAGTGTGGTTAACTCACACTGTAGCTTCACAGAATGAACATGTCTGTTGTAGTTATGTGAAAACTGAGTCAGGAAATGCTGTTTCTATCCGCAGAAGTTTATTTGAACCCAGAAGAGTTGTAAAGTCTAGTTTTTATAATTAGTAAATCTATTTTCAAGTTCAGTATTTATAGTGTCCATGATGTTGTTAAAGGCTGTCTTAAATTCAATTCGAGGATCTAGATTTCTGTGTTTTCTTTGCATGTCATTCCAAATTCTCTCAAATGAATTTTTATACATATCTCTGAACTGTTTTAACATCAATTGTTTCACAGCTGAAAATATCTGTGCATTTAGTCTGCAATACGTGACACAAAGAAGAATAATGGAAACACTTGGAACATAAAGCAACACAGAAATATTATTCTTAGTTCTTCTGTAACACAACCACATTCCATTGTGAACTAATGTGCACTATATAGTATTTCAAAATAGACATATTAAGTTTCAATTCACAGCATCTGTGGCCACTATAGTGGCTTGCCTATCACAAGCAACCCATCTCGCAACCAGTTACTTCGCTGGTTCGATGCATGTGCAAATACACCTCTTGGTTGTCCCAGCACATGGTCTAGAGACGCTTTCCCGCCATGAGATGAACAGCCACTTCACATTGCAATTTCAGCTTTTCAAAATAACATTAGTAATGATTCTCAATGTCGTGTAATATAGAGTTATCTCAGTAGGTTTTAGCAAAACCATCTGGGCATCGCTGATGCTCCTGAATATATACCCATGATGTATATATAATCTCATTCTGCAGAAACAAAATATTACTTGCTTATACCTCCCTTTGGGTAATCCAGGTTACTGCTTGTTAGAGGTTAGGAAACAAAATCGAGGCAATTTATGTTTTCTTTATAAATAATAGTAACAGTTTAGTGTTCTATTATGTAGACATTTCTAAAGACAGAATTGCATGTGTTTTGGTGATTAGGAATGTTGAAACTGCAAACTGCTTGTGTTTTATGGTGAAAGCGTGAGTGATGTGAAATTTTGAATCTAGGTTTTCTCAATTTACCTATACAAAGGAGAAAGAAATTATGAAAAAAGGTAAACAGCAGTGTTAGAGAATTTGAATAAAAAATCAAGAGTAGTCATAGAAATTTTAACAAAGACATTTATGGCATAGAACGTCTCGTAGGTTGTAAAGGTAGAGAGGCAAGTTATTTTGTTGGCCATGTCTCAACATTATTCCTTCCATATCAACACACGACACTGTGTTGAATGGCGTGCATGTTCCACTTATAATTGAAACATAAGTGTATAAAAATACCTTTTAAAAAATTGGGGTAATATTTGAAAGTTATAAGTTAACGTGTTATTTTTGCCAGGTGCTATAATATAATTCAATCCAAATTGAACATTCCTAACACCAGAGAAAATCTACTTATAAGAGAAAATCCATTGGAATTATTGCAACCTACCTTCAATTTGGAATTAATAGAGGAAATAAGTAAATCAGACACACCAAAAGAAATACAAAAACTTCTAGCTCTGGAAACAATCAATACTAGGTATCCCACAGAAGAATGGCTGCACATATATACTGATGGATCCTCGAAGGAAAACCTTACTGGAGCTGGAGTTACGTGTTCACATTTTTCCTTTTATCATTCTGTTGGCAGAGACACAACAAATTATGATGGAGAAATAGAGGCTATACACATTGCTCTCTGACAATTATTAAATCTTCCCTTAAATAAATTTAACATGACAGTAATTCTTTCAGATTCTAAAGCTGCAATTCAGGGAATATGTTCAAATACTACAAAGAAGTCAACAAAAATTAGAGAATGCTACAAAATGTTAACACAACTCCAAAAAGTTAATAAGACTGTTCATCTCCAATGGATTCCAACACACTGTGGAGTCATGGGGAACGAAGCTGCAGACTCACTTGCAAAGAAAGGCACAACAATAAAACAAAAGTCTAAATTCAATTTCTCATATTCCTCAATAAAACGCTTGATCATTAAACAATTTTCTCATTCATACCTACAAGAAATAGAAACAAATGCCAAAGATAAAAAATGGATTACATTACTTTCCAACCCAGATAAAATCCCCCAGAGACCAAGGAAAACAGCGGTTGCAGCCTTCCGACTATTGACAAATCACGACTGCTTAGCAAGTCATCTCTACAGAATAGGTATCTCAGCCTCACCAATATGTGTCCTGTGTAACGATCCAGCAGAAATGAATGAAGACCACTTGAAGACCTGTGAAGCATTAAGATCAGAAGAAACTACAGTTCAAAAGTATTGGAAAGCACGAATGCTAATGGCTTCATTGGCAGATGCAAGGCACTAGAAAACAACAACAACATAATATAATTGCACAATATTTTGATCAGATGGGTTAAACAATGCAAATTTCTATATAAAAGTTTGAAAATACAGTAGGGGTAGTTTTTGTGAGTGGTAAGCTACCCTATAGTGGTGTACATAGCCCAGGGGTAGTGGAAGTTGTGTGGCACTTTGTCATTTTTATAAGAATCAAAAATTCAAACGTAACAAGTTTTATCAAAATCATAATAAAGATATTCTTTGATAAAAGTTGTGTAAAATTTGCTGATATGAATACAATACAGAATTCACCCATCTCCAGTAACTCGATTATAAAACATTTTAAACCTCCCCATTGATCCCTTTTAGTGGGAAGTTATAACAAATCTACCATGTTCACAGAAAATATTTGTATTCAATGAAACAATCTTAAAATTGGGTGATATGAATTTGAATTTCCTCTGAACATCTTTTGGAAACACTTGGTAGCCTATGTCCATTAGGAAGAACGCTGCTTTTCGCTGGTCTTGTATTGTCTGTCATGGTGGGGATTCCATCACGTCAGCTGATGGCTTATTATGCGTCAGACATAAGCTGCCGTGTCATACCCCGGAAGGAAGGACGAGATGAAAGTAACCTACAGTGAGCCAGAATGCATCACAGGCAGAACTACTACTGTGGGTCTCTAATAGATGCAGGCAGGTTCTTCGGCTCAGCAGAGTTACAAGCCGCCAGATCACCAGCCAGGTCCTGCTGGGCAATCAGTCCCCCTAACAGGCGGTCAGCCAACCACAGTACCTCTCCTCAGCCAAACACAGTATTTCCAAAGTGCAAACTCCACCACAGCACATCCTGCTGACGACCCACTGACTCTTACGACATGGAAAGACTGGCTAGAGAGAGATTGGAATGAAAGGGAGTGATCTGGGAGATGTAAATCGCCTGAGTGACCCGGGAAAAATCCCTGAAAAAAACCAAAAGTCAGGAAGGTCAGCTGTGGGAATCAAACCTGTAACCTCCCAAATGTGCGAGGTTACTGCCTGGGCCATTACTCTTATCGCTTTTCACTGGTGAAACAGAATTATTGAAATCAGTTGAGTTGTTTTTGAAACAACTAAAAGATTGTGAAACATATAATAAAAATGTTCTGCCTTGCAATTGTTCAGATATGAAAATGGAATGTCTTGAAGTTGATCTGCCTCTTCAGTGGGAACAGTTTAGATTGGTGAGAACGTGCGCTGGCGATGTCTTTTATTAGCAAACCTAAAGTAGTCCCTGTGGCTGAATGCAGTGCTGTGAATGGTTTGCGCACCTGTATATGCATACAACGATCACTCCAAATGTTTTTAGCAGCAGCCACAAATAACTTTTCATTTGAGTTGAAACTTTTACAACTGTGTAAGTATTCTCCATTTCTATGAATATACTTCTGGGTCCATTCAAAGCACTTTGAAAATGCATGTGACCAAGCTTGTTTAGGGAGGTCATCCACACCTCCATGTAAGCCCCAATGACATCTTCATGTGATAAGGAATGGCAACCACCACAGAACACCTAGTAGTGCAACCACTGAGCTTTCCTTATGCTTTGGGAACAATGAGGAGCCAAATGAGGAGAATAAGTGAGGTTAGGAAGGACTGTGACCTTACGACTACCCAAGAACTCGAGTATTGTGGCACTGTGTGCCCAGAACCATTGTCATGGAGTGGTGGGTGAGTGGATGGTGGGTATTCCATGCTGCAATGGCATACATATTTACATACCATTCTGCAGCAAGTGTTTGTTTGGATATCCAAGTGACCTATGATAAACAACCAGTTTTTGAGAAGAAGGAAGCCAACATCTGCTGGGTCACCATAGCTTTAAAATATTCCTCTTTTAGATGAATTCAATTATATTACTGTCATTTTAATAGTTTAATTGCTGCTAAAATCTTTTGGAGTGACCCTTTTACCTTGCTGTATGCCATGCAGCGGGCAAGGTTGGCATGTTCTGTGCTAGCAAGTGGGCGTGACAGTTGCTTCTTCCGCAGCGACGACGGACATGTATAACTAGTGTGCAATGTTGCCTTGTGAATTATGGAAATGGCAACCTCTCGAAGTGTTGCTACCTCGTCTATCCTTTACTCTCTGTTTGGGAACAACAGTATCTGTTTATAAACATAGGTAGTGCAGCGAAATGTATAAGTGTTAAAACGTTAACATTATACCTGTGACAGCAGTTTGTACTGCGATTATAAAGTGATATGGTGATAGAGAAAACACTAAACACTTAAAGTGAGTCTTAATAGGAACTTATTGACCTGCAATATAATCAGAAATGAACAACTGCTTTCTTCATAAAACAAACTTGATCAATTTTTACTTAAAATTTGCTCAGTCCAAATTTTCACAGACGACAATTATCTGATAATTTAAAATGTAGTCTTTGGCTTTCTACAACAAAGACAATTGCTCCAAGAATAATTAGAGGGAAAAGGGCACAAAAAGTTTGACGACTGAATAAAATTGTAAATATTGAATGTATGTACTTGTAAGTGGCAGAAGAGCTATGAAATGGAGTGTTCATTTGCTCTATCAAGCACCTTGTTGAATTTAATATGAGATATTTCTATTTTACCTTGTATACGCAGTCAAGTGTTGTGATATTACAAATCACTGTTTTTCCTTCCACGTGTGTTGACCTTCCATTCTGTCCACTTCTAGGCGTTGGGCTAAAGAGTATGACATCACAGTGCACTGACTTGGGACTGCTTGTTGTTGCATTGTTTCACTAAAGTAAACCAACAAATGCATGTCATTAAAGAGTTTGTTAATTTAAAAGCCTTGTGAATGAAGTGCTGGGTTGCATGATGTGACCTGCAGGAGCGGACGTCACTGGATTTATTTCAGTGTAGAAGAGTGCCTTATATGTAACTCCTAGAGATTGCATGTGGTATTTTGATAGACGATACAGATGCAGAGGAAATGTTACTTAAAAAAAAGTGCAATTTTTACATCAATTATGTGCTTAATTTCACCATTATTATGTTACATAACTTGATCTAGAAGCATTATAATAAACTGGATGTGTTTATGTGGCATTAAATGAGGATCCAATTTTTCTTTCCTGGCTTTGTGTTGCAGTAATAAACAATCCTGCTGTTTGTACATCCCTCATCCTTCTTTCAACACTTTCACATTAGCAAGGTTGCGGTGTATTTAATAGTGTAGGTCGTGAGGCAAGGTGAGAGAAATTCCCCTAGCTGCACAGTGGTAACTTCACCTGAAAGGGGAAGTTGCACAATCATGTATCTGTAGAAATCATGACTTTCCGTCCACAAAGCAATGCATTTCACTAGCATATTGCTAATGACATTATATCTGTACAAAAACTAGCGTTATAACAAAGTGATTGGCTGTAACTATGGCCATGTGCCAACAAGTACTTTCATGTGAATTGCAATTATTTCATCTGCACACTGTTATAGTAATGTTTACTCATTCGCAGTAAGCTTGTCCAACCCCCCCCCCCTCTCAGCGCTTGCAGAGAGGGAGGGAAGGAAAGCAGCTTCCCCTATGTGCAAGATTTGTACATATCTCACCTCACGACCTGTACCACTATATGTGGACTATTTCATGTTTCAGTGCAGAGAGATGATCCATCGCAGGAACTGAAACTAGATCAGGTCCAACCATAATATCAATCTACTTAATGCTGATTTACTTGTGCAATATAACATGTCATACAAGTGAATAGCACACATTGATAATAATGGGAGAGCAAGAAAGTTCGGAACCTGCTATGCTGTTTCTTGCCTGTGGGCCTTCTCGGCAGTTATTGCCGTCTACTGCTATCCTAAGAAGGTGCAGATGAAATAGTATAACATTTTTACTTTCTCTACTGGGAAGTATTGTATTCCACCCAAAAATTATGTCGAGATTTCACCGGAAATATATGTTATGAGACCCCCTGAATCCAAAAAAAGCACTTTTAGAAAAAGGTCTGTGTGTGTGTGGACAGCATAACTCAAAAATAAAAAGTTGTTTAAAAACTAAAGTTGGTATTTAAGTTTAATGTCTTTCAAGAATGTGACACGAAGATTTTGAAGAAAATAGCCCCACCCAAAACTATCCTTTACATGGAAAATTTTTCAAAAACTTTTATATTCTTGAAAATGGCTCTAACGATTTTGATTAAAATGTCATGTTTGAGATATTTTGATGACAAATGAAATGTATATCTTGAATTTTCTGGCTATAGCCTATGTAGTCGTATTTACTCTGGATGACTTTTGGATAACTGGTAAACCGTTAGAGGTAGACCACATCATACTATACAAAAAATGTAGATCTTGCTAAAATACACAATTTATGTCTGAATAAATTTTCTTGTAGGGTGAACCATTTTGGAGATATTCCTTGTTATATGTGCAAGTTTCAGAAAACTTCAAACTTCTGTGAAATGGATCATCATCGTTCATTTTTTTATATTTTAAGTGTGCAAAGAGAATGGAATGTAAAAGCTTTAAAAGATTTGACTGTCGCTCAAAGCTTACTGTATTCTAACATTCCCCTTGTACCTATAAGGAAATACGCAAAACATCCAGCATCTCTCAACATGAGTATGGCAAATGATGGACAGGTTCCTAAACAGGTGCCAAAAATGTATGAGCAACGATGGCTACCCGTTTCACCATCTCCATTCATAAAGCTGGTAAATAAAGGCTTTAAAAGTAGTTTTAAAAATCTTGTATGGTTTCATCAACGCCTTTCTATGATGGCAACGAGCACAGAGAAGGTAAAACACCACGGAGCACATTCAGAGGTTAGCATTTTGAACTAAGTTCTGAATGTGACCAGTGATGGAATGAGTAATCAGAGGGAAATGTGCAGTTTCAGTGGTTGTTGTACACCACTAGGAGGAAATGGCTGTACTGTTATTGTCTCATACCAAGTGCCAACTGTGCGGACATGAGGACGGTAGGTCGCAGGCAATTCACTGTAGGCTGAACAAATGTGCACGATAGTGGCCAACTGTCCTTGGTGACATCACAAGTAATGGAAGCAGCAGTAAGTAACTTGCACGTCTTCCATCTCATGAAGTACCAGGACAACACTGAGGTAGGTACACATGGCAGTGACTCGACGGCTCCAGACATAATATTGGTCGTGACTATTTTGAGAAGAAGCCAGTGAATTTCTATAAACATTTCTTACCTAGTAAAGCGTTTTGTTAACTTTCTCAACAATCTGAACATAGTTTGTGGATAAACTTGTAGATGTATCTAGAACTTCATTATTTTGGAGTCTGAGAGAGGGTACAGTTACATTGATTTTCCACCATCAGAGTTTCTGCCCAATACAGTAGAATCCCAAGAACTCAACCTAATGTGTACGTACTGAGACGCTGTCAAGTTACCAAAATGTCTAGATTTACAGAATAAGGAGTCTGTTATTCTAGCTCAATATATCAAACAAAGGTATAACATATTCTAAAATTTATTGTGTATTAATGTTTACTCCTTTCGCTGGTGTCTTCAACACATCCAATTTAATTTCCTTTGTCATGTTAAGTTGTCATTCACTGCCACAAACACAAGAGTAACAGTAAGCCTGCACTGTAACCATAAATATGTAACTGAAAGTCTAGCTTACCACTTATAGGGTGAATGACCTTGCCAGGATCTGCATAAGTGACATCGCAAACTGATGATGGGGGTAACATCTCTGTTTCCTTCCTTGAAATAAACAAGACACTGCTGATACCACTGTACTTAATCCCGTTCAGTCCATGATGTTTATGTACTACATGGAAGTTGGAAATATAAGCTAATACTCCTATGATGTCAGATACAAAAGTGAACTCAAGTCATAAACCACTGCGCAATTGTCACATCTAAAAAATAACTTTGTACTGGGTAAATCAATAAACTTTCAAACATTCCCAACAAGTGTTTGTGCTATGTCTCCATTATTAGTGACAACGAGCTTTGGTGTCATGACAACGTTCTGACTAGATATCGAAGATACTGTGAGGGAGAATGTGGTAGATTGTACGAGGGTTGTCTGTAAAATAAGGTTCCCAAGGATCTGCAGTCGCGAGGAACGCTGTTACAGGACATCTGGCAACATTGGCATTTAGCTTGGTTCTCCCTCTCCCAGTACCCCTGCCTGTGACTCTCAGTTTTGGCTTGGCAGCTGTTAGAAATGGATCTTCCACTCGCTTCTTTCGCCAGGTGCAAATTATACTTTGTGTGCAAAAAGACTGTACCAGTTGACATTCATTCCCGACAGTGTGAAGTGTATGAGCATACAACACATGTGCAAAAGTTGCCAAGAACTCAAAGATGGACGTACAGACGTCCAGAACAACCAGCATTCTAGACGGCCATCGGTTTCTTTGTGTGCAGTACAAAGATAATTTTTGTTAAATTTCCTAAAAGAGTTGTTTAGATCAACAGCACATAATATCCGACTTCCTCCTGTACCAGTGTTAACTCGATGGGGAACATGGGTCGATGCAGTTTTATATTATGCTGAGCACATAGAAAAATAGTCGGAGAGGTTGTTAATTCATTGGGCTCGAACGATGCTTCATCAATAGAAACTGTGCAAAATATTCTGTCAGGCACTGGGTTAAAAGAGGATCTTAATTTCATATCTGCCCATTTTTCTTTCTTACCAACAGCCATAACGACATTGGAAGCTGTAGGATCTCCTTTGCATGAATCACTTACTGTCTTTGAAAAAACAATGTGTGATCTAAGTTCGGTTCCTGGTAGCAGAGGACAAAAGTGAAAGAGAAAGTGAATAATGTAATTTCAAAAAATTCTGGTTATAACCAGATGTGCGATATCCGAGACATCCTCGAAAGAAAACCATCTGTCATACCAAGAGACTTGACTCTCTCTGTGAAGCAATTAACATCATTTAAATATGCCACGATAACATCTTGTGACGTGGAGAGAAGTTTTTCACATTACAAAAGTGTTTTGGGAGACAACAGACGATGTTTTACAGTTGAAAATGTTTGCAAAGTGTTGGTTGTGAACTGCAATTTAGCAGTTAATACTAGCAGCAGGACCACTTCTGCTTCAACCTCTAAGGAATAAGGTAAATTTATACTAACTCGTCTACTGCAAAGGGACATTGTTTTAATTAAACAATGCATATTTCTTGGCATATTTTCAAGTTTTTAAGAGCATATTTCAGTGTTTTTTAGGGTATGAACTTCCGAGCCCTAGTAATTAGTGAGCACATCCTCCCTGTTAATTCAAACCGTCATCTTATTAAGGTTCTACGGCTGTAGAATATATTTCCCATTGTATATCACCGTTTTTGTTTACAGTTGAAGTTATGAGGAGTAAAACATGAAATGGACACACAAGAAGTGGTGTGCCTTCTGTTCATTGTGCATTGCTTACTATAAAGCAGTGGCGGACAATAGGGTTGTTTGATTAACCTTCCATTACGTGCACGCCCTGGTAGAACAATGTTGGTCTCGCTCTATATTTGTGTGCTCTATATTTTAGTTTTTTGATATTATAATTTTCTTGGTTGCAAACAACAAGCAATAAAGTTTATTTAATTTGCCACACATACTTATTATCGTGTTGGTGCTGTTTTTATTGTAGTGTTGCGTCGTGTTTGAGCGATGAGGCGTGGTAACGGATGGAATGAATATCATACGATGTTTCTTCACAACAATGTATTATTTTATTAACACTTTTTCTCTATTTTACATTTAAATAAATCCTCTTAGCACCATTTTAGATTATTTAAGTCTTTCCACTTTTTCAAAAAGTGGAACCAAAGCTTGATGAAAGTCTGGTAAACGTTCTACAATGTTCACACGCTACCAAAATACGTCCTATCACCTTGAATATTCAGACGCTAGTCCCGATTCTTTTGGTTGCGAGTCTATCATTCCAACTGCCACGTGTACATCCGCGCATGCGTTCATCAAATAGTTCCCGCATTGTTAGGGAAGCGATCTTTAGCTATCCTGATTTCGCTTTTAATATTGAACACATTTAATTCTTTTATTTATACATATATATTAAAATTAAATATGGAAATATTTATGACGTCTTTAAACAAACTTAATTGTTCGTAGCAATGAACATTAGTAACACGTTTTCATTTAACCAACTCATACCAAACAAGTCAACCGCATGACCTTGTGTAGGTACAACAGCTTGCGCAGTGGAAAAACACCGCGCACGCAGCGCTTCCTATGTTTTGGGTCTCTCTGTACTAATACAGCTGTTGAGGACGTAACAATCGCACAATTAAAAACACATTCTTTCTTGCTGTTAACTCCGCGTGCTACGCTACTGCAGTCGTGTTCATACGGCACATTTCGGAGGCGCTCGTGTTGAGTATAGCGACATGTGATTCCGAAGCCTTGTCGTGCTTATTCTGCCACTTCACCACTCTTCTGTTCAGTTGTAGACAATGAGACACACATATTCCATCCATCCTACGCACTAACTCTTCACTGTCTAGTCTTACAATTATTATTAATATTACTTATTAATTTCTAGTTTGATTTAGGTATGGGCTTCGGTGATAACTGTTATAAAGCACAATTTATATTATTTTACATGCAATGTTTGTACATGTTCTGCACTCGAGATTTTACACGTTCTAGATTTTATGCCATCACAAAATTATTATATATTGCTGACAAGGGAAAGTTTTGTGTTTCGATTTCAACAAGTTTGCAATTATGTACCTGTTATACTTTGGTTGTCATTTTTACGAATATTTGCTACAGGAACGCAGAAATGTAAGTCTTCACATTTTTTTTTCAGATAAACTGCGTGTTATCTTTTTTTAAATTGCATACTAACGTCCTCCAACCTAATGTCATATCGGACAATGAATGAATGAATAAAATGGGTCTTTGGACTACGCCACGCTATACGTAAAGTACGTGTAGTTAAATGTTCTTTGGCATGCGAGCTGTTGTTCGTGTGTTATTCCATGAATCTGCTCGCAACAAATAGTTCTAGAGCAGGAGCACTGCTACTTGCTTCTAAGAACTTGTAAGTGAGATAGACCCCGTGACCATTGACTCAAAGTACCCAGGAACGCTTTGTGTAATGCGGCCATGTTCGACGAGAGGGAGTTGAAACCAAATGCACCTTAGTATGTCATGGGGTCATGGGGTCTGTGTTGCCAACTTAGCCTTTTTATGGCTAGATCTGGCCTTTTTGAGAACCTATCTAGCTATAAATTTTCCAAAAAGCTACAAGTAGCTTTCCTGGCCTTTTTTCTAAGCTTCATTAGCCTTTTCTAACTTTTTTTTTTTTTTTTTCATTTTTTACTTATCTACCGGTACCTTTAAAATAATACCTACATAATTTAATCTCGCTACTGCAGCTATTGCACGTAATGATATAACGCTTTTGGTGAATTCCCAATTTTTTTTTTTTAATCTGGGAGTGTGGATTCCACCAAGTTGTTAGACTCTTTGGCACTTTTACTTTCTCTACTGGCAACTAGGAGAAGTATTGTATTCCACCCAAAAATTCGATGTCGATATTTCAACAGAAATATATGTTTTGAGACACTCTGAATCCAAAAAAAGCATTTTTAGAAAAAGGTCCGCCTGTGTGTCAGTCTGTCAGTCTGTGGACAGCATAGCTCAAAAACGAAAAGTCGGTTAAAAACCAAAGTTGGTATTTAAGTTGAATGTCTTTCAAGGATGCGACACGAAGATTTTGAAGAAAATTGCTCCACCCGAAACTACCTTTTACATGGAAAATTTTGATTTTGTTGAAAATAGCTCTAACGATGTTGATTAAAATGCCATAGGTTTGAAATATCTTTATGACAAATGAAATGGATATTTTGAATTTCCTGACTACAACCTCTGTACTCCTATTTACTCTGGATGACTTTTGCATTACTGGTAAACCGTTAGAGATAGACCAAATCTTACTATGAAGAACTTAGATCTTTCTAAAATACAGAATTTATGTCTGAATAATTTTTTTTATAGAGTGAACCATTTCGGAGATATGCTTTGTTATTTATATTTCTGCCAAATGGAACATCGTTATTCAATCTGTTATGTTTACCCTGCAAAGAGAACTATACCTACAAGGAAATAAGCAATAAGATAATTTGTACAAATGTTTATCTCAACTAACATGAAGAAGATATAGGAATAAGAGTTTGTAAGAATGGTTAGTACAAGAGTAGAGGAAGTCATGTGAGTGTTGCACATAAGTTTTCATGCCAAGTCCCAGACGAAATATTGAAGCTTGTTGGTACAAATGCTGCATACATGCAAGAGCCTAAGGGAGATCCCAGTTGCAGCAGTAGAAATGAGGCAGAGGGGGATGACGAAGACCACGTTGGGTGATCATGTTTATTTTTTAAAAATCTAGTTTTCTAATGTTTATATAGGTATTAAAATATAATCTGGTCTTTTCTAGCCTTTTTGGCAAGCCGGTTTAGATTGTTTTATTGATTTACAGACGAAACCATTACACTAGTCTCCGCGACACATATGAAATTGCGCGCACGATCGGAATCAGTGTAAAACACAGGTGTAAACCAATCGCGCTTCGAAAATTCCAAGACACATATATAGTGAAGCATATGAAATTGCACTTATTGCTCAATTTATACTCTAATACGGAGTCTTCCGAGAAATGTCACATGATTACTAATGCTTATTACTTTCTAATTTATGCACTCTCATTACTTAAAACTTACTCAGGCATTTTTAACCGTCTTTTTAATTTATAAAATTAATGACCTTATTCTTACAAATAATAAGAGGCTATACACCTATTTGTTTCTTACCAAACAGACATAAATAAGCGTGTGCTACCATCTGCTGGCCAGTTGACTTGAAATAGTTCATTAACTTTTTCACATATAGATGGCACAATTTAGTGGTTCAGGCAATGATCTGGTATAATCTGTGACACAGATCTGTGATCTAAAATAGATATGCCTACGGTGTGCCTTGTCGTGGCCTTGTCTATGGAAGTTAAGTAAAATTGTCAGTAGATGGTAGCACAAGCTTTACTTATGTTTGATTCTCAAAAAATAAAGAAGAACGTAGCTTTTGATAATATATAAGAACAAGACTATTAATTTTGTACAGGAATTTATAGTTTTAGTAACTTGAATAGTTTCAACACATAAAAGTATCAATTTTTTGAAGATGATGGACGAAAGTAACAACGCAACTTTTCTTTAAAGACTGTATATTGAAGTATAATTTCTGAAAAGTGTAAATACAATGTAGATTTGCACCAAAACACTGGGATTACCCATTATAGAAATTTTTGAAGCGCGATTGGTTTACTTAGTGATTCTGATCTCAATGCGCATAAGTCTGTTATATCTTGATTATTCTAGTCCCATCGTTAATCTCCGATCATCTCCGATTCATGCAATGGTTTCGTCTGAATTCAATATTATTTGCACTTATCGCTTTAGTTAGAGCAAGAGTATAAATCCAAAATCCTTGGTCACTATACTTCCGTGATTCCAATTATTCAACTGATGAGGAGTGGAAGCACGTGGAAAGTTCTGCCATCTAATGTGACACGGCTACAACAGAACCGAACACTTTGTGTAATACGGGCATGTTCCACGAGAGGGAGGTGTAACCAATTACACCATAATGTGTAATGAGCGTAATGGGTCTCCGTGACACATATTGCGCGCATGATCGGAGTCACTGCGTAAACCAATCGCGCTTCAAAAATTCTAAATTCTAAGTGAAATAGTGACGTAAAGTGTATATAATATACAGCAAATTTGTATTGTATTAGTACTCAAATACGGAGTCTTCCGAGAAAAGTCACATTATTACTAACGCTTATTACTTTCTAATTTATGCACTCTCATTAATTAAAACTTACTCAGGCATTTTGAACCACCTTTTTATTTATAAAATTTATAACCTTATTGTTACAAATAATTAAAGGCTATATACCTATTTGTTTCTTACCAAAAAGATATAAATAATGCGTGTGCTACCATCTGCTGGCCATTTGACTTGAAATAGTTCATTAACTCTCCCACATATAGATGGCATAATCTAGTGCACAGATTCAATTTTTTGAAGATAATGGACGAAAGTAACAACTGTGGTAATAATCTGTGGTAACAACCAACGCAACTTTTCTCTAAAGACTGTCTATTGAAGTATAATTTCTGAAAAGTGTAAATATAAAGTAGATTTGCACCAAAACATTGGGATTACTCATTATAGAAATTTTTAAAGCGCGATTGGTTTACTTAGTGATTCTGATCTCTATGCGCTAAAGTCTGCTCACTATATCTTGATTATACTAGTCCCATCATTAATCTCTGATTCGTGTAATGGTTTCGTGGTTTCGTCTGAATTGAATATTATTTTCACTTATCGCTTTAGTCAAAGCAAGAGTCTAAATCCAAAATCCTTGGTCACTTTACTTCCGTGATTCTAATTATTCAACCGATGAGGAGTGGAAACACGTGGAAAGTTCTGCCATCTAGTGTGACACGGCTACAACAATGCACTCTCCTATATTTTTAGATGCTCTGTGTCTCGAATGCAAGTTATTTAAATTTCTTGAAGAATGGTGCAATGACATAGTCAAGAAATGAACAGACTGTTTAATTCAATAAAAGAAAAGATATATGTTCCAGTGAATTAGAGAAAGGCAATTATACACCCAATCTGTATAGGGAAAGGTATGGGATTGCACTGCTGTCTAATGTAGGAAGAATCTTTACTGGAAATTTGACAAACAGAATACAGAAGTGGGTGGAAGTAAACAATATCTTGTACGAATTTCAAATGTGTTTCAGATCTGGGAGGAGAATTGTAGACTTTATAATAAAAACACTAAAAACACTAGTGGATAAATACCTTAAAGAAGAAGAGGTAAACTATAAATTGCCTTTATAGACCTGGATAAAGCTTATGATAAGGTGGACCTACAATTACTTACTATGGTACAAGTTGCAATGCAAAGGATTGGTAAAGACCTTGATGGCACTGTACAAGGATAACGTGGGGGTGGGGGAAGGAGTAGTCTCTTGGGAAAGGGTTAACACAAGGGTGTAAATTGAACCCTATACTATTTAATTTATTTATTGATCATATCCTGTTAGGAATAAGCAAGAACAATAGTTGTATGCTTGCAATAAATAATATTGTGATCCCTGGGGTAGTGTTCGCTGATGATCTGGCAGTAGGATCACTTACAGCAAGCGTTGCAGGAGGTAGAGAAACACAAGAAGGGAGCAAAATTGAGTAAATATGAAAAGTGGAAAAAGGAGCATAAAGCAGTACGAGAGTTTATCTATTTAGGAGTAAAATTAGATGGGAGTGGGGGGTGGGGAAAACAAAAGAAATTAGCTCTGACAAAGGGGAAAAGAGCTATGTCAACAATAAGAAGTCGTAAGTACAGAGTACCGAATATTGAAGTGAAATGGTTGAAAAAAATTTATAATATGATGTTGGAACCAAAAATGCTCTATGGTATAGAAATATGGGGACTGAATGAGGGGGAGGAAACCATAGATACAGTTCATAGGATGTTTTGCAGGGAAGTGTTGGGTCTTGCAAGAGAGGTAATGGAGATGGTAAGGGTGTCGAGGAAGGGCATGATTATACGTATAGAATTTTGAATGTAGATAAAAATAATTTGTCAAGGCAGTGTGTAGAATACCAGGAAAAGAGTCTGGATGGACGAGTAATATTCAAAAGAACCTGGAAGTAAGTGGGATGAGCGATTACTGGAGGAGAGGGGAGAATTATAAAAAATTCTGGACAATAATAAGAAAGAGGATAGAAGACATAGAAATCCAAAAACTGTTTGGTGGTGTAATGGAAAAAAGTCCCTGGTAGATTACAAACCAATGAAGGAAACATACGATGAACAAAGGGAGCCAATAGCATGACTAAGAACTGGTGTTTGGCATAACGTGCTACAAAGTGGAGAAATGTGAAAACAGTCCACATAAGATTGTCAAGTGTTTTGTCTCTTCACCAAGTTTAAAATGATGTAACACAGAAGACACTCACCTGCGTATGTATAGAACACACTAGACAAAACATGCAGCTATATTGACGGAGAACAGTGAAAGCTGCCTACAGGTTGTTACTGGACAAAGTAGGTGCGCATAAATTCTGTTGGAAATCCATTACTATTGCAACATCTATCTTGGACGTGAGCCTCCCAAGTCGTTTATGTGCGTAAAACTGTTCAGCTTTCTTAGGATGCACTTGGTTTTGTGATATAATTCCTTACGCTTTGCACAATCTTTATTAAGTGATTCTAATTCTAGCTTCAGCTACGTAAGTGTCGGATGCACTGCACATATCCGTGCGAGAGTATCCAAAACTGATGGTCAATTTGTTATAGTGCTGTTACATGCCAAGGTGACATTCTCCTTTCACAGTTGAACATGATTTCTGAAACATGTTAATTTCATTGAGTTTAGCTTTATTTGCTTCGACATTATCTTAAATTATTCTCCTGCCCATAAGGTACATCTTGGTAGTGTTTAACGCCCACTTTTACTACATATGGCACCGCAGGTGGTGACACTGATACATGGAATGAATATGGAGCACCAGTGGAATGAGATGGCAGGAGAAATCAGAGAACCAGGAGAAAACCCAACGCAGCACTGCTTGGTCCACCACAAATCCTGCATGCAGTTACCTGGGATCGAACCTGGGCCACTTTGGTGAGAAGTGAATGGTGTAACCACTCGGCTACGGCGCAGCCTTGGTAGCGTAACTCCATATTTGTTTCACCTTGAGATTCCCCGTTTTTCCTGTGTATCCGTCATATATATTGTATATCTTTTCTTTTTTTTCAGGACGGGATTGTTTTTCTGATATGCCCTTTGCTGTTCATTTGCCTCTTGAAATAATTATAAAACTTGGAGGGTAATACATTGCATGAACCAAATGGTAAGTTTAGGCATCCATCAGCAAAATAGAAGTGAAGAATTAAACTACATAAATATAAGACTACAGTAGAACATAACTTTCTGGGAATAAACCTTGATAAACACCTTACATATGAAACTCATGGAAACAAAGTTGGTAAAAAAAATCACAAAAAACATATACCTGCAAATTACCTTCATCTTGAGCAACTTAGATCTATATATTATGCAATAAGACGCGTGCACATGGAATATAGGCACTAAAATTTGGGGGCCACACTGTAGCCGAGTGGTTAGACCAAAGCGGCCTGGGTTCAATCCCAGGCAACCGCATGTGGAATTAATGCTGGACAAAGCAGCACTGGGGCAGGTTCACTGGTTTCCCCTGCCATCTCATTCCACCGATGCTCCATCTTCATTCCATGTATCATAGTGTCACTGCCTGTGGTGCCATATGTAGTAAAAGTGGGCGTTAAACACTACAAAAAAAAAGAAAGAAAGAAAACTGAAATTTCGGGAGGGTGCAGTGTGCTTATTACTGATGCATATGTCGCATTTATCAACTGAAAGCTACACACACATGTAAGTCAATCTTTAAAAAACACAACATTCTGACAAACATTACAATTTATGGATATAAAGTAATTATATTAAGTCAAAACAAACTACTTTTTAAAAATACAGATATTTACTCATACAATATCAGGGTGAATATAAATGATTACAGATCACACACAAATAAGGCCTCAACAAAATAGGATTCGATCATAATGGGAATGATGCCCATATAATGCCCTACCAAAAAGTATAAAACATCATTCAGGAAAAAAATTATATTACTAAACAGCTAAACAAAATCTAATTACAAGTGCCCATACACACTAGAAGAACTATTACATTGAAATTTTACATATAGTTGTACATAGAATATGTATTTTTGTATCAGATCTTGTATTTTACATGTATTATCTTTGGACAATACTTTAAGCTTGTAATACAAGTTATATGAGCAATAAAGAATTGAACTGAATTGATTGTTCCATGGAAAGTTCTTCATTTACTTGCAACTCAAAATGCTAAAGTGGACCTTGTAATCATCAAAGTTTCAAATTACTTAAATATCAATTTTAAGTATCAAATTTTCAACATTAATGTTTGTAATGTTTGAAAACATCTAAGTGTTCTTTGTAAATCAATACACAGTTGTTCTATACTACTGTTATTAGCTGTATCAATGTCTAATTGCCAATTGATTTAAAGAGAGGTTGTACTTGTGTCCAGTTACTGTTTGTTTCTGTTGTAGTCGTGCCAAGAGCATGTCAGCACACAGGGATATGCTCTTTAAAAATATGACAATCACTGTATCCTTACTATATATAACTAGAGCAAAATGCATAGTAAAGTTTTATCTTCATTTACAAGACATAGGTAGGATATGATCTTGTAAGAGCAGTTTATGGAAGAATGAGTAGGAAAAGTCATGTAAATGCAATACATCAGATTCTTTTCTAAATGGGCTCATTTCTCACCAAAGCTAATTTACAATTGTTCCTATTCTGTATGACGTACGGTAACAGAGCTCAGCATGGCAGAGGAAAGACGTGCTCCCAGCGTAGTGTCTAGTGATCCTGAGATAATAAGGGGTAGTTGGCAATCACTAGGTTTTAGCTACACTGTTGCCACCACTGCTACACTCCTCTACTTACTAAAAGCACCCCTCGTCTACGCCTTGTGGCTTAGGACCTTATAGTTGGTGCATCTTAGCTGGAGTGACATTTGATTGCCACGTGTTACTCTGTTCTGCAAACTGAAGCAGGGAGGAGAGAGGGGGTTAACACGTCCCTCTGGTCTCATGGCAACTTGTGGCTTAGGACCTTATAGTTGGTGCATCTTAGCTGGAGTGACATTTGATTGCCATGTGTTACTCTGTTCTGCAAACTGAAGCAGGGAGGAGAGAGGGGGTTAACACGTCCCTCTGGTCTCATGGCAACTTGTGGCTTAGGACCTTATAGTTAGTACACTCTTAGCTGGAGTGACATTTGATTGCCACGTGTTACTCTGTTCTGCAAACTGAAGCAGGGAGGAGAGAGGGGGTTAACACGTCCCTCCGGTCTCATGGCAACTTGTGGCTTAGGACCTTATAGTTAGTACACTCTTAGCTGGAGTGACATTTGATTGCCACGTGTTACTCTGTTCTGCATACTGAAGCAGGGAGGAGAGAGGGGGTTAACACGTCCCTCCGGTCTCATGGCGACTTGTGGCTTAGGACCTTATAGTTAGTACACTCTTAGCTGGAGTGACATTTGATTGCCACGTGTTACTCTGTTCTACAAACTGAAGCAGGGAGGAGAGAGGGGGTTAACACGTCCCTCCGGTCTCATGGCGACTTGTGGCTTAGGACCTTATAGTTAGTACACTCTTAGCTGGAGTGACATTTGATTGCCACGTGTTACTCTGTTCTGCATACTGAAGCAGGGAGGAGAGAGGGGGTTAACACGTCCCTCCGGTCTCATGGCAACTTGTGGCTTAGGACCTTATAGTTGGTGCATCTTAGCTGGAGTGACATTTGATTGCCACGTGTTACTCTGTTCTGCAAACTGAAGCAGGGAGGAGAGAGGGGGTTAACACGTCCCTCCGGTCTCATGGCGACTTGTGGCTTAGGACCTTATAGTTGGTGCATCTTAGCTGGAGTGACATTTGATTGCCACGTGTTACTCTGTTCTGCAAACTGAAGCAGGGAGGAGAGAGGGGGTTAACACGTCCCTCCGGTCTCATGGCAACTTGTGGCTTAGGACCTTATAGTTGGTGCATCTTAGCTGGAGTGACATTTGATTGCCACGTGTTACTCTGTTCTGCAAACTGAAGCAGGGAGGAGAGAGGGGGTTAACACGTCCCTCCAGTCTCATGGCGACTTGTGGCTTAGGACCTTATAGTTGGTGCATCTTAGCTGGAGTGACATTTGATTGCCACGTGTTACTCTGTTCTGCAAACTGAAGCAGGGAGGAGAGAGGGGGTTAACACGTCCCTCCGGTCTCATGGCAACTTGTGGCTTAGGACCTTATAGTTGGTGCATCTTAGCTGGAGTGACATTTGATTGCCACGTGTTACTCTGTTCTGCAAACTGAAGCAGGGAGGAGAGAGGGGGTTAACACGTCCCTCCGGTCTCATGGCAACTTGGGGCTTAGGACCTTATAGTTGGTACACTCTTAGCTGGAGTGACATTTGATTGCCACGTGTTACTCTGTTCTGCAAACTGAAGCAGGGAGGAGAGAGGGGGTTAACACGTCCCTCCGGTCTCATGGCAACTTGTGGCTTAGGACCTTATAGTTGGTGCATCTTAGCTGGAGTGACATTTGATTGCCACGTGTTACTCTGTTCTACAAACTGAAGCAGGGAGGAGAGAGGGGGTTAACACGTCCCTCCAGTCTCATGGCGACTTGTGGCTTAGGACCTTATAGTTGGTGCATCTTAGCTGGAGTGACATTTGATTGCCACGTGTTACTCTGTTCTGCAAACTGAAGCAGGGAGGAGAGAGGGGGTTAACACGTCCCTCCGGTCTCATGGCAACTTGTGGCTTAGGACCTTATAGTTAGTACACTCTTAGCTGGAGTGACATTTGATTGCCACGTGTTACTCTGTTCTACAAACTGAAGCAGGGAGGAGAGAGGGGGTTAACACGTCCCTCCGGTCTCATGGCAACTTGTGGCTTAGGACCTTATAGTTGGTGCATCTTAGCTGGAGTGACATTTGGTTGCCACGTGTTACTCTGTTCTGCAAACTGAAGCAGGGAGGAGAGAGGGGGTTAATACGTCCCTCCGGTCTCATGGCAACTTGTGGCTTAGGACCTTATAGTTGGTACACTCTTAGCTGGAGTGACATTTGATTGCCACGTGTTACTCTGTGTTGCCACGTGTTCCCTGACAGACGTCTGACTCTAGACACTGTCTTGTAAGTCCTAGGGGGTGTATGTCCTACATTTCATATCATCCTCTTCCTCACTCTCATACTTGCAGGTGTTCACTCTGTCTGGTACATAGGTTCCTGTGTTCCCTGACAGACGTCTGACTCTAGACACTGTCTTGTAAGTCCTAGGGGGTGTAAGTCCTACATTTCATATCATCCTCTTCCTCACTCTCATACTTGCAGGTGTTCACTCTGTCTGGTACATAGGTTCCTGTGTTCCCTGACAGACGTCTGACACTAGACACTGTCTTGTAAGTCCTAGGGAGTGTAAGTCCTACATTTCATATCATCCTCTTCCTCACTCTCATACTTGCAGGTGTTCATTCTGTCTGGTACATAGGTTCCTGTGTTCCCTGACAGACGTCTGACTCTAGACACTGTCTTGTAAGTCCTAGGGGGTGTAAGTCGTACATTTCATATCATCCTCTTCCTCACTCTCATACTTGCAGGTGTTCACTCTGTCTGGTACATAGGTTCCTGTGTTCCCTGACAGACGCCTGACTGTAGACACTGTCTTGTAAGTCCTAGGGGGTGTAAGTCGTACATTTCATATCATCCTCTTCCTCACTCTCATACTTGCAGGTGTTCACTCTGTCTGGTACATAGGTTCCTGTGTTCCCTGACAGACGTCTGACTCTAGACACTGTCTTGTAAGTCCTAGGGGGTGTAAGTCGTACATTTCATATCATCCTCTTCCTCACTCTCATACTTGCAGGTGTTCACTCTGTCTGGTACATAGGTTCCTGTGTTCCCTGACAGACGCCTGACTGTAGACACTGTCTTGTAAGTCCTAGGGGGTGTAAGTCGTACATTTCATATCATCCTCTTCCTCACTCTCATACTTGCAGGTGTTCACTCTGTCTGGTACATAGGTTCCTGTGTTCCCTGACAGACGTCTGACTCTAGACACTGTCTTGTAAGTCCTAGGGAGTGTAAGTCCTACATTTCATATCATCCTCTTCCTCACTCTCATACTTGCAGGTGTTCACTGTCTGGTACATAGGTTCCTGTGTTCCCTGACAGACGTCTGACTCTAGGCACTGTCTTGTAAGTCCTAGGGGGTGTAAGTCGTACATTTCATATCATCCTCTTCCTCACTCTCATACTTGCAGGTGTTCACTCTGTCTGGTACATAGGTTCCTGTGTTCCCTGACAGACGTCTGACCCTAGACACTGTCTTGTAAGTCCTAGGGGGTGTAAGTCGTACATTTCATATCATCCTCTTCCTCACTCTCATACTTGCAGGTGTTCACTCTGTCTGGTACATAGGTTCCTGTGTTCCCTGACAGATGTCTGACTCTAGACACTGTCTTGTAAGTCCTAGGGGGTGTAAGTCGTACATTTCATATCATCCTCTTCCTCACTCTCATACTTGCAGGTGTTCACTCTGTCTGGTACATAGGTTCCTGTGTTCCCTGACAGATGTCTGACTCTAGACACTGTCTTGTAAGTCCTAGGGGGTGTAAGTCGTACATTTCATATCATCCTCTTCCTCACTCTCATACTTGCAGGTGTTCACTCTGTCTGGTACATAGGTTCCTGTGTTCCCTGACAGACGTCTGACTCTAGACACTGTCTTGTAAGTCCTACATAAGGGGAGGGTAATCACTTCCTCACTCTCATACTTGCAGGTGTTCACTCTGTCTGGTACATAGGTTCCTGTGTTCCCTGACAGACGTCTGACTCTAGACACTGTCTTGTAAGTCCTAGGGAGTGTAAGTCCTACATTTCATATCATCCTCTTCCTCACTCTCATACTTGCAGGTGTTCACTCTGTCTGGTACATAGGTTCCTGTGTTCCCTGACAGACGTCTGACTCTAGACACTGTCTTGTAAGTCCTAGGGAGTGTAAGTCCTACATTTCATATCATCCTCTTCCTCACTCTCATACTTGCAGGTGTTCACTCTGTCTGGTACATAGGTTCCTGTGTTCCCTGACAGACGTCTGACTCTAGACACTGTCTTGTAAGTCCTAGGGAGTGTAAGTCCTACATTTCATATCATCCTCTTCCTCACTCTCATACTTGCAGGTGTTCACTCTGTCTGGTACATAGGTTCCTGTGTTCCCTGACAGACGTCTGACTCTAGACACTGTCTTGTAAGTCCTAGGGAGTGTAAGTCCTACATTTCATATCATCCTTTTCCTCACTCTCATACTTGCAGGTGTTCACTCTGTCTGGTACATAGGTTCCTGTGTTCCCTGACAGACGTCTGACTCTAGACACTGTCTTGTAAGTCCTAGGGAGTGTAAGTCCTACATTTCATATCATCCTCTTCCTCACTCTCATACTTGCAGGTGTTCACTCTGTCTGGTACATAGGTTCCTGTGTTCCCTGACAGACGTCTGACTCTAGACACTGTCTTGTAAGTCCTAGGGAGTGTAAGTCCTACATTTCATATCATCCTCTTCCTCACTCTCATACTTGCAGGTGTTCACTCTGTCTGGTACATAGGTTCCTGTGTTCCCTGACAGACGTCTGACTCTAGACACTGTCTTGTAAGTCCTAGGGAGTGTAAGTCCTACATTTCATATCATCCTCTTCCTCACTCTCATACTTGCAGGTGTTCACTCTGTCTGGTACATAGGTTCCTGTGTTCCCTGACAGACGTCTGACTCTAGACACTGTCTTGTAAGTCCTAGGGAGTGTAAGTCCTACATTTCATATCATCCTCTTCCTCACTCTCATACTTGCAGGTGTTCACTCTGTCTGGTACATAGGTTCCTGTGTTCCCTGACAGATGCTAGTTATAACCCCAGTGGAAGCTTTGCTCTGGCGCATAGGCTGCAGTTGAGGAGCCTTCCTCTTGGAGTATGTACCCTAGTTGGAATATGGGTGCTGGAGTGTAAACGCCTGTCGAGAGATCCTTTTTGAGCCAGAAGCCGCAATAAACACGACACGATGAGTGGGCTTTCTCGTGCGAAATGGAAGGGCTACTCAACGCGGTGTGTTGTGAACAAGGTGTAGGGTTATTCCATTCCGCCCGCCAGGCGCCGCTGTGTCTCCAGCCGGGGGGAGGGCGGGGTAAGAGGGTGAAACTGGGTTACTCCCACTTATCTGTGCGCTGCTGGAAAACTTTCCTCCGCATTCACAGTGAGTGTAATTTCCTCAACAGTTGCCACTCACAACACGAATACAACTAAAAACGTAATGCATTGTGCGGCGTTCACGTTTGTAAGCAGTGGCGGCTCATGCTCTTCCATCACAGCGATGTTCAACGTCTGCGAAAGAGGGGAGTTTGTTTAACTCGTTCCATTACACGCGGACTTAACCCCCAGCCGTGCAGTGTGTTGCAGTGGCGGGTTGGCAACTTGTACGTTCTGCTAGATTGTGTAAATTTCTCCAAAGAGAGAAGACTAGCATCCCTGAGTTATAGTGTTCAGACACACATACACAGAGATTTGTTTTCCTAAAAAAGGTATTTTTTTAATTCAGGGAGCTTCAAAACGTGTATTTGTAGACAAAGCTCGGTTTTGAAATTTTGGGTCGAATGCAATATCATCTTGGTCTTCTATGTACAGAGTAAATTCAGTAAAACGTAGATATAACTTGTTATTTTGGTTACATACGTAGGGCCGGTATTATGGAGGTTATGTTCAAACTGGAGTTTAAGGACTGATGTACTTGGTTTTACAAACGCGGAAACTCATGTAGCGTCTTACTACAGGTTAATGGTGTATTAGCTGTACGAGATATCTGAGCAATTTATAAGCCAAAACTTTCTTAAACAGACGTAATCACTTCAATATGTATTTGGGATGAACTTAACAAGACTTTTTAAATACATTCGCACCAACCAATCAGACGCTCCTAACCCCATTACGTCACATTGGAAACAAAGCACATACAGAAATCAACGAAGAGGTATAAACGCTAAAACAGTTAATATTCTAATGTTGGATTGCTATTGACTTGAAATGAAGGTAAAGATAAAAGCCAGGGCTATTTAACACAATTAGTCCATGTATACGGTCCTACAAACTTACGTGAACTTATGTGTTATATTTCGGCCATCATTAACCTCAGTTAATGAGGAAAACTAGTTGTGAAACAATTTGTACAACATGCACGGAAGTAAATGATTAGTGTGAAGTAAGTATACACACAGAACAGACTGTTTAGTACAAAATGCGAAGCAAAACACTCAATGTACCTATGTATCTAAATTGCTACAAAACTTCGTTTTCGTTGGCGGAATAGTCACATTAATTTAGCGGTAAACTGTTGCGCTAATATGATATTAGCGCTTTTTCTAAGCTAGCAGGTCTACCAATAGCACTTAGTTTCAGTGGAAGATGGTTGGCGATTACTGCAAACGCTACTGTTTTGCTGTGAATACTTGTCTGTTGTAAGTAATACAGAGGTTAGGTTATCCCGGAAAAATCGCGAACGATTTCAAGTGGGAGTAATGCTGTTTAAGAAATAACACAACCTCACTTAGCTTTGCTTTGGCTATTTCAGCAAAAAGTACAAGAGCAGAAGATAATAAAACTCTAAAAACGAGCTACTCAGAGAATATATTAAATAAGTTGTATTTTTGCCAAGGAAGGAAGGGTTTCTGAAGTTTAATAGATTATTGTAAATATTTTACTGCTGAATCTCTTTGGATCTATACAAAATGAAATGCTAGTTGTAACAGTTGGATGTCAATAAACAAGGTTATGTAATATAAAGAATGAGTAAATAAAAATTATATAATATAAGCCGCAAGTACTTAGGTTTTAGGTTTATAATCTTCTGTTATTTCATGTACTGCTTCAAGTGAAGATTCACCAAATGCCTATTCTTAAACGGTTTGCGAGATTGTTATTGTATTGATGAAGTTAACATGCCGAGATACGTTTACTAATTACGAATGTTGATATTGAAACGGGTAACTGAATATGTATTGGTAATTGTGATTGAAAGTACTAAATTGTCAACGTGAACGGGTAAATCAAGTTAATTTCACGTTACATCTAAGTTTTATAGCGAATGACCATTATGTCAATGTTTGAGGTTTTTTCTAAGCTAGCACGTGTACTAACTGCATTTAGCTGCGGTGGAACAAGGAAAGAATACTAACGATCGTGTTTTCTCACTCTTCAGGTCTGCCAACACAATTGCACTGCGGTTTAACTAATCAGAAGTTTTCAAAACGGCGCCTGCAGCTAACTTGTGGTTGCCTTTGTGTGAATATGCCTATCTACCTATCTACTCGAGTTCGGTTGTCCGAAGAAACAATTGCTGTGCTGTAAAGAAGCAAGTGAAATGCAGAGAGCGCTCGCTCGTTGCTATGACTAGGGCTGGGAATGAATGGGAGGAAGAGGAGGAAATTCCTTGCCCCCTCCCCTCCACATTCCCCACCTCGTTTACCGGATGATTGATGAACAAGGTAGGGTTCGGGTCCGGGCCCTGCCTGAGAAGTGAGCTACAACCTTGTGTTGGCAGCACTGAGTGGGTGGTCGGTCGGTCCAGTACCTACTGCATTCCAACTAAAAATGAATACTATTAAAATTTGACGGAAATGCACGTTTCAAGGTGCCTTGAACCCAAGGAGGCGACAAGAAGGTCTTCAGCAAAACCTCCCTACCCCACACTACTTACTTACCTTTACGTGCAACATTTTTTTATTTTCTCAAAATGGCTTTTTATTAAAATGTCATATGTTTAAGATATTTTGATGACAAATGATATGCAGATGTTGGGTTTAGCAATTTCATCATCGCCGTGAAATCTTCAAGTCTTCTATATGATGAATACACGGGCGCGGGCAGCGCTCTTCACTTCAAATCTACATCCTCACGTGTGTAAATGCGATTGGCTGGAAGACGTTGCAACTCCTGCATATCTACCTGTGGTTGTTGGATAGCCCTTGTGGCGGTGGCGTAGTCCCCCGGTGCCAGTACTTGTCGCCCCTGCGTCTTCTTTTGTTCGCGGCGGCACTCAGCTGTTTCAAAGGCATGAAGGGTTTGCTAGGTATGCAACATGACTCATTCACTACCTCATTACCGGAGAAGGCTGTGCCCCTTTCATGTGTAACAGTCACACTTCTTCTTAATCGCGATTAATATCTACACGTTACAGACACCATAAGGGATGAAAAGAAAATGTTACTTTTTTAAAGTTGTGTTTATTAAAAATGTAGGGAATGTGCTCTTTGAGATGGTGAGCAGGTTAAATAGTGTGACTGTGGCGGCCAAGTTGATTATTACCTGCTGCGGGCGCTCACTGAACAATAGCCCGACCAGAACAATAGTCCCTCTGCTCCCTGTGATGTTCGGAGCCACATCACACGCTGGAGACGAACGGTTATCTTAATACGGAAGGTATGTGTACTGGGATGAACGATCTGAGCATGCGCACAGTCCTTGGTGCGTTACTTGCGTAGTTTCCAGTACAGTAACGTTTTAATAGCAGTTTGGCATGTACCAGCCGACATGAGCTCCAGCACACGGTGCGGAATCACCTCAACCTCGAGTATTCAAATCAGTGGATTGGTAGAAGTGGACCATTTCCACGGCCATATCTATTGATTTTATTTACACAAAAATGTCTAAGTCTTTTGATCAAAATATTTACATAATAGATGGAATGCAAACTTTGATCTTTTTAGGAATAGTCTATAAAGTCCTGCATTCTAAAGGAATGTTTATAATCTCGTGTAAAAACTATTTATATAAATAACTTTTTGTGGCATAAGCCATTTCCGAATGTGAGTGTGTACATTAGACTTGGTTGAATCAGACTGGAGCGGCGAACGCGCCTAGCATTTAGGTAATGCATACAAGAAGACCAGGTAAGTTATAGAGGTCTCTGGTGAGCATCGTGGCATACATAACGGAAACAGCCGGTGTTTGTTCTGTAAATAAACGACTATATCCGGCCTCCAGTATTACCAACCCTGGCTACACGGGACATTTAAATAAACAATTGAATATTCCATTCCCGTAGAATACCCAACTTTTGTTTTTTATCCGACAAAACGAAACAGATGTTTTAGACAATGACAAAGCATTGAACAATTCCAAACAAAAATAAGAGATATCGCGGAAACAGCTTATGCTTATTATTCTTTGTATTTGTGTGTTAAATTCTCTGTGGCAACTGGGAGAGCATTTCTTTTTGTTTATTACATTTGAGAAAAAAGAAAAATTAAGAAAGATATTAAAATCTTGCACAATATATTGATTCCAATTCTTTAATATGCTGAAGAAAGGATTTGCATTTTATATTTTGGTGTAGTATCCTTAAAAGAATTTCGAAATACTAAACAATTTCAACCATTAATAAACATATCTCGGAAATGGCTAATGCTACAATTTGTTCCCTAAAGTGGTAGTTCGTTGTGGGGAGGGGTGTAGATGGGCGGGGTGGGGGGGGGGGAATTCACGAAAATCTGTACGCTGTATTATTGAAGATGCTGCAAGATCTATATTCACGCAACCTTTCCTTTCCTGATTTCTTGTAGGCCGTGTGGCGGCTCAGGGACCTCGAAACGTGCATTTCCGGTGAGATATCGGCTTCATCGCACTACGGTAGAGAAATTAACGTGAAGTGGCGACATATTAACTCTGCATTTCGAAGTTAGCAGAAAAAAGACGCGCTTATTTTAATTTTTTTCTTTTACTTTTAGAATGAGAGACAGAAATATAATTAGGAATACAAATTACATTCCTTCGCACATAGAGTTTTGGATGTGTAATTACTACTAAAGTGGGAAATGGATTTCATGCGATATAAAAACTCGCAAGTTAATTTGTACAAGAGGTCAGCACCGTCGTCTGAGATATAACTCGCTTGAGGGTTATTTTAATTACTCTCTGAACAAGCGTCCTTCACTTTTTTTCCTCCTCGCTGTCGAGTAGCGCACATTTAAAGGACTGAAGATCTTTTAGTGGTGGCAAAAGTGACTTTTTTTCTCTCTCTTGCGTAGAGAAAGGCACTTTTTAATTTCCTTTTCTGTTTGCCGCTCCCAGCAATTTATTATTAAAGCTTAAATATTTACGTTGGTCACCCTGTAAACATTTGTGTTTGAGCTATCATTGTTGTTTTCTAGGTTAGGGCGTTTTTCATTTCTTACAGCTAACAGTTGTGATACCTACGTGGAGTTTTATAAGCATATACTCTTTCCCATTTAGTTCAGAAGCTTTTTTAACCATACGAAGGATCATAGTTAAATATTTCATACTTACTTGGCCAGTAGAGCGCAGTTTGAGGCTCAGCTGTTTAAAAGGAAGGGCTGTCAACATTCGAAGGGAAAATAAAGCGAGAAGGAATCTAGAAAACATCGAAGATGGAAGTGACAACACTGATTATGTTAAAACGGTCTATAACTAGCTTAACCGAATGTAACTTCGCCTCTTACTCATTAGTAGAGAATGTGTTACTGACGCGAGGAAGTTTAAACAACTTTTATATATATAGCTAACTAACCTAACCTAACCTCGCACCTGGTTCGTTTTGTGAGTATATTAGTAACAATATGGTTTCACTTTCAGTAAGGAACTATCCACAGTATAGCCTGGAAATATGTAAAGAATCTTATAAGTGGAAAGTATATTTAAAACTTACATATGCGTTGAAAGCGTAGCCCGTGGTTGAGGCCCGAACTGCAGTGGAGGAAGTTTTTATTCATTTTTTAATAAAAATACGAGTGAAGTAACTGCGAAGTGGGTCTAGGATCTGCGAAACTAAATCCCAATGTCGGGGGAAGAAAACCTTGCATTTATATAACACGGTAATGAGTGAGTTTGGAAGAACTGATAACATTCTGGTTTGGAAGTAGAAAATTAAGAGAAATATATCGATATTTTCGCGGTTTTCATTACTGTGTTGGCACTTGTCTGAGCACATGCGCAGTTGTAACAAACTAGAGTCCTTGGTTTATATTGCACCGTCAATTTCGTGCATAAGAAAACATTAAAACGGAAACTCACAAACAGATGATATTGCTTATCTTTTTGTGCATTAGTGTGTAGGTTAAACATCGGAATCACGATACTTATTTTCTAAATCTGATTATTTTACATTCCTGGTTCTAAAAGTTGTAATTGTGAAGAACAATGTAAAACATTTTAAATTTCTGTTATGGAATCGTAAAATACGTATTATGTAAGGGAGGTTTATTGTTCAGCAGAAACGGACCGTTTCATCTGGCTACAGCATACCTCGAAATGCACTTTCCATTTCTTCTGATATGCCAGAGGCGCTTCAGTTTGTAGGTTATGTTCGTTCTCCTGTCTTTGTTATGGTAAGTTAAAGCCTCGACTCTCAGATGACTGGGTCAAAAATTGAGTCTGAACTACATATGTTATCTTCATCCTGATTGGTGCATCCTAGAACTGTCTAACAAATATGGCCTGATGATAAAAGTAAACATGTGAAGTCTGTAGCAAAGAAAGAAAATGCTAAAAATGTAATAGGAAATACAAAACTAGGAGTGGATTCTTTCCAATATCTTGGGTCTATAAACAATAACAATGATATAAAAGAAAGAATTGCTTTAGGAAGTGGTCTTGTGTACTAACAAGTTTGTAGGTTAGTGTCCATGTGAGGTTACGTAAACACGTCATTGTAGCGCATGCGCATGAAACCTGCGTCGTTAGTGAAGCAAACTAAAGCTAATGCTATTCCAAAGAAGGATATTACTATATTTACAGCAGTGAAACAAAATGACAATACATGGAGAATACTTTATAATAACGAATTGAGTAATTAATCAAACAATGAAAACATCATTAACCACGCATAAGCTTAAAGGATAGGATGGTTTAGAACATAAATGGACCCTAATGAAACCAAGGATAAGCGGCCGCGTTACTTTTCTTTTGGATAGACTGAGCCATTTCCGAGATATTTCCTCTTATTCCACTGAATTTTTCGAATAAATAACTTTTCTGAAATGCATGCCATTTTAAGAGAATGGAATTTAAAACTTTTACATAATGACCAACTTTAAAACATTTGCCCATCCCTGAAAGTCTACTGTATTTCCATATTGCCCTTGTACCTACAAGAAAATTAGCAATAAGATAATTTTGAAAATGTTTATCTCCATTAAAATGAAATAGGTACCTAAAGGAATAACTGTTTCTAAAAGTAGTTTGTACAAGAGTAGAGAAAGTCATGTGATAAAGTTGTTTATTGAGCGGCGTCTGTTTGCGGTGTATAATTACGCTCCCGTCGCCTTCTCTGTAATAAATATTCACGTTTATTAAATTGTACAGCGGCGTGTTTGTGTTTGTGCACACGAGCCTATATTTAACAAGAGATTTGACTCGTCGCTGCGGTCCCTTTACATGCAAATGCCTCAAAGCGCACTATAATTCCCTAGATAAGGTTAGGAAAACAATTGCCTCCTCCCGATGTTCGTTTATTTGTGGATCAGGTTGGCAACTCTGCGCAATAAATTACATGTCTTAATCGCTTTTAATATCTACCGCCGTTTGAATAGACTGAGCAGGTGCGGAACGCAGGGTAGCCAACATTTACAACGAAAAATCACACAGAGCCGATATAATAAACGAATTTGCAGCCGCCGTTTCGTAAACTTCTCGTTAGTTATACCACAGTACAGTTGCGTTGGCATACCTGAAAACTGAGAAAAGAAGACGATCGTTAGTCTTCTTACACAACTAAATGCTGTTTAAGTTTTCCGAAACTCACACACATAACAAGGAATATCTCTGAAATGGCTCACCCTACAAGAAAATTTATTTAGACATAAATTGTGTATTTTAACAAGATATACATTTTTGTACATTATGATTTTGTCTATCTCTAACGGTTTATCAGTTATGCAAAAGTCGTCAAGAGTAATGCGACTACAGGGGCTATAGCCAGAAAATTCAAGATATAAATTTCATTTGTCATAAAAATACCTTATTCATAACAATGTTCAAGCATTATTATCAGCATGTTACTTTAAGCATGTGACATTAGAGATTAGAAATAACTTTCATTATGTAGGTTGGCAGTACTGTTTTTCGGTGTAATGTCGGCCATATTGAATTCTTGGGAACTGCCGATAAGGTGTTTCTCGTATATCTAACGTAGTTATGAAACGATAATAAGCCGCAGTGGTTTTCAGCGCGGTACGTGTGGCAGCCATGGCACTGACAAGAAAAACAAAAGACGCGCTTGTTACCCAACATGTAATTATGGGCGTACAGAGAGCGCGCTGCTTAACGAGCACGAATTTGCAACAGAGAAACTGTCGGCTAATTCACACATCAATCAGTTACGTACTTCCGCTATCTTTGTAAAATCTCTGCTTTCCAAATTCCAACATGAAAACCCCGGAATGTGGAGGTGATCGTTGCTCCCCCCCCCCGATTTTTATTATATTATATATATATATATTATTAAATTTTATGTATATTTAATAGTTTTATTACACGTTTCCTTTTAGTTACAAGGGAAATATGGCAGTACAGTATGTGATGGCCTTGAAACTCCCTTCTCTTTGCGTGGCATGTAAAAAAGCCAACCATTTTTAGTGTTCATTTTTTAGAGTGAATCATTTCTGAGATATTCCTCGACATTCCTTTGAACTTCGAATGCTTATACTTCCCTCAAATAGGAATACACTATTCATGTTTATGTCCCGGTCATGTAAAAAGAATGGAATTTATCTCAATTTACATGAAGTTTGTAAAATTACTTTATACGGGAACGAGTAGAGAAAGCTGTGTGAATGCAACATAATTTTAAGAGCTTGTACCAATAATAAGACACTAGCTGTCATGTGGAAACTGGCTGCGTCAAATTTTCGTCAAGATATTAATGTTTACATTTATAATTTCATGCATATTCGCACCTGCCGCCATTATTTAGCTCGTGGATAAACGAATAACGATTTAGATCCAAGGTTGCCAACACAAGAGGTTAGCTGGACAACGCATTGAATGCACATACAAGGAGATGTGAACGCAGTCGATTTATTTAATTGGCAACAATGGAGCAACAACGTGGCTGTTGGTTCCAGTTCCGGCGTTATAAACGTAGTTTTACTAAAGATTAGCTCAAACCAAAAGTACATGCATCGTTTTATAACTTCTGGTCATTTAAACTACAGTAGAAAGGTGTTGGTACACCTAGAGACTGATAAAAGAAGACGATGTTGCACGTGTTAGCTTAGAAGAAAGGTTATGTTCGGAAATAATGTCATATTGGATGAAAAATAAGCTTGATTGTTTAACGTGGTCGTTTATAGCGCAGAATAAGCTTTGCAGTAATGAAGATTATAGCAAATAAGGCACGTTCGGCGCGTTCTTTGGCATTTTGTTCGTAAATTGTGTGTTCTATAATATATGTATGTACAGTTTAGGTAAAACTGTAGATGAGCGGCGTGACAGTTGTAAGTCTCGCCAACCTGACATTGTATAACTCGCTAAAAGGCGACAATATCTCTTCCTCAGTCAATTTTTCATTTTTAAAGGTATGTAGAATACAGATTAAAACTACAACTGCACCGCACAAAAACTTACGTCACATCAGTTAATAACAAACAATAACTCTAAGAAGCTTCCGCTTCCGCGGATTTCATACTTCCGGTGTTTGGAATTAGACCACAGATTGATTATACATAATGAGGTTAGGACCGTCTGTTTCGTAATTGTGAATTATTTTAAAATGTCCTGCACATTCCACACGTGAAAGTGATTAGATTTATTGTGTTTGAACTTGGTCATAATGTTAGTTCCTCAAATCACGTGGTATAGCTGGAACCAACATATGACATATAACCTAGCGTTAAAACCTTCAACTGTTGTGATAAACGTAATCTTGTGTGATTTCGGCCATAAATAGTGTACATTTAATTGGAGACGGGCTTAACATTGATTTAGGATGTTAATTGTCGCGATGAGGGAAGGAGTGTCTTGTCTTGTCTTGAACTAGACAGCTGATATATTTGTTTTGAGGAGATGGGGTCGCCGTTTGCTGTCTCTAACAGAGGGCGTGTGTTGTTTATAATACGGCGCCAACAGTTTGTCTTTCTGTGGCTCCAGTCCTGACAACTTTATACGCACTAACATAACCTCTTTTTCTAACAACAGAAAATGCATGTTTTGAGACCCCTACTTAACATCCGTTAGCATGTGTGTTAGAGCAGTCCAATAAATTCTAAACTAGATATCCTAATTATGTCAATTAACATGGAGTGGATAAAGGAATAAGAGTTAGTAGTAGAGTAGAGAAAGTCATGTGAGTGTGTCTGTAGTAAAGACGTGAGCGCGTTTATGAGGTGCTTGGGTTGGAAAAAATCAGTATTTAATTATGTATTTATTTGGGAGTGATGAGGGGCTTTTAGCGAAGTTGGTTGTAGCAGTAAAGGAAACGGAAATTGTATCAGCTTGCATCTGAGTGCCTGGCTCTTATACATACATGCCTACCAACCTACCAACCAACCCTTTTATAGCTAATTAAACGTTCTAGGCGCGCGCTCCTGCCCCGGCGTAGCGCTGGTTTCATATCAAACTGTATCGCGAACCACGACCATTTGCAAATCAACACTGCAATTTCCTAAGGCTATTTCACCACTAAAATGTACTCATTAACCTAAAAATCATGATTATTATAATGAAGTAAAATATACAGGGTGTTTCAGAAAGGCGTTTACAACTTTAACAAGACATAGTTACCGATTTACTTTACTTAAAAACCTGGCTTTGATGTCAGCCTGTCTGACTTGAGGCGACACACACACCAGCGCCGCTTCGTCCACCACGAATTCCACATGCGGTTGTCTGGGATCGAACCTGCGATCGAATGCTTATTATGAAGCTAGGTATAAATCGTGCGAAATTACCGTCTTTGTGGCACCAATGTCAGAAAATGAATGACGTAACTATCATGGCAACAAGACGGCAATGACGTCATCAAAGCTGCAATACAATTTTCTTCAATGTGCCTATAATAAAACATGCATAATTCCCAGGTGTGGAAAGTAAGTCAGTAATGTGGTTTATTTAGTCAAACACGCATTTTTCATTTCCTCATTCGTTAAACTTTTTATATTCTTTTTCGTAATTTTTTTTAATTTTTTTCCCTTCTGGAATTAATGAACTCTAAGCACTTGGTTCAAAATATGAAGTGGAACACAATGCATAACCTTGCATCTGTTTAGCAACCGTATTACGTCATGCATGTCATACTGATTTATTAATTATTTTTACGTATTTTAATACTAAAATTATATAAAATGTTGTGTATATGATATTTTTACTGTGACAGTCACACACTAAACTTACTCGTGTCACAGTCGGTCGCATAAATACGAGCTATATTTGTAACTTACGTGATCTTGTTTTCGAAATCAAGTTGGAATCGTATGGTCGCATTTCGTTATTCTTTTATCTATGATTATAGGAATGCAACTAGTACAGGTTATGGTTATCGCTTTCTTTACAGAATAAACGGTGTTTTACTGCTGCAAATTGAAACATTTGTGGAAGTGGATTTGCTATACATTTCCTGGTAGGTACAAGGGCAGTAGGAGATTACAGTACACGTTTGAATACGATTGGGTTAGTGTGATAAAAAGTTATGCCACTCCATTGTTCCAGGTTCAATTACGTGGCAATCGCGTTTAATATTTGTACATTTAAGTAATTCGTCTAGGTTTGATTACGTTTTACTTCTCTGTATGTATGTTCACATTACTGACTTCTCATTGCGCTGTTTACAATACAAATTGTTGTACTTCAGCTCGTTACAGAGTTAACCTATACATGACACGTATTGGCTTTGTTTCATCTATTACTTAAACACTCTTGCACTTATGTAGGTATTTATAATAAGCCTCATTAGGATCTTGTGAGTATTTTGTCACAGTTTTCAGCACGGTTGTGTTTTTGTTATTATTGTTTGGAAGCATGTTGGTTTAACCTTGTGATATTTGAAGTTAGAAGTGCTGGTATTATGTACGTACTGGTGTTTGCTGTATGTCGGCAGGCATTTTCTGCGGATAAGCTATTTCCCCAGTAAGTAGCATGTTGGCTGTCTATCTCGAGTGAGTGAGAACTTGGGTATCATGTACTGGAGTAACTGTGTACTGATGGGCTGCGATGTCTGTGTGTTGCAGGAGAACATCTGCGGGTGTGTCCGCAAGGTTTGACCTGTTGTACAGAAGAAATGGAACACCAGCTGAGCGCACAAAGTAGACAGGAGTTCGACAGAGCAGTTCGGGACACACTCACAAAACTGAGCGCTTTACTCAAGACGCGAGCTCAGAGGTTTGACGGTAAGTTCATCTCTTCCAGAACACTGTCGGGTTGTAGCACGTTGTATTGCAGCAACGCAATTGGAATAATTGCGTCTTCTGAAACGTTTAAACAAATGAATAGTGGTCGTGTTTGCTCCTCCCTAGTAACTCGACCCAGGATTTCCTTAACCTCCCTTCATTGTTACAGACAATTAATTCGCATACAATGAATTTCCTGGGTGCGAGACACTCGGTGAAAAAATGAGCTTTGTTCTTTATTATATCCCAGGCTGCTTGTTTACAAAATGGGAAATCACATGACTTTCTCTACTCTTGTACTAACCATTCTTACAAACCTGGATTCCTAAATCTTGTTAGTGTTAGTTGAGATAAACATTTGTACAAATTATCTTATTGCTTATTTCCTTGTAGGTACAAGGGGAATATGGAACGTATAAAAAATGAACAACAATGTTCCATTTCACGAGAGTTTTAAGTTTTCGGAAAGTTAGACAAATAACAAGGAATATCTCTGAAATGGTTCATTCTAAAAAAAAAAAAAAAATATTTGCACAGGAAATTGAAAATATACATTTCCCGTGAAGTCTCGACTTGGTACTTGCTGTACGTAGTACAGAATGTAAACATGTGTACAAAGATGCAAGTTTCAGTAATGCGCACACAAGCACGCAGCGCATTACGTGATGCGCTCAATGTCGGCGTTTTAAGTTGCGTCGCTAGCAATATATGTGAAACTGACAGATTCCACTGTGCAACATACCTCGCTGATGGAGGATGGGGACGTGCCTGAGAACACGATTCCTGGCTTAAGAGTCTCTTTAAAACGGATAATGTTCCGTCCGTCCGTCCGCTCACTCTCTCCTCGCGTAATATTTGCTAATGGAAACGTGCATCCGCGCTCCATTTTAAAGTTCTGTCAGTGGCGGCGAGTTACTCATGGAGCATTTGTCAGTGGCGGCGAGGAACTCATGGAGCATTTGTCAGTGGCGGCGAGTAACTCATGGAGCATTTGTCAGTGGCGGCGAGTAACTTATGTAGCGTCTAATAGTGCACTACTCAGTGGCGGCGAGTAATTAATAAAGATATTGGTATGTCAGTGCTGGTAACTTATGAAATGGTTTGAATGTCAGTGGTTGTAACTATCAAATAGTTGGTATGTCAGTGGTGGCGGGTAATTTATGATGTGTTCCTAGCTGTCAATTTTAGTGATGGCAATGTGAAATAGATTAATCGAAGAATAGTTTTTGGAGTCGTAAAGATCTATTTGAGCAATGAATCGATTAAGTGAATCTCAGATATCCTAAAATCGACTTCAGATTGTACAGTTTATAGGCAATGCCATCACAAGAAGTTGAGGAAAAATCATAAGTTTGTGGGACTGTCTCATTTCAACAGCTTCTGACAGAAGAACATCTGTCGTCTCGTGTGGGGTCGGGTTCGGTCGGGTCCGTTCGGGTTCGGTCGGCTTGGCTCGGCTTTTGATGAACATAAATGAACATTAGTAGACTAGTTACTTGTTTGACTACTTCAATTAAAATATCAATATTCTCACTAGAATATTCACCAAATTTTTGCGCTATTTTTTAATGTTGCACTAATAGGTACACGTGGATACTCGAGATGTGAGGAAGGTACGAGTTCGGCCCTACCCTCTGTTACCTCAGAGCCCGCTCGCCTTGTGCTGCTGGATGTTGTATGGAGGGGGGCGGGGCGGCAGTCAGGCAGCTTATCTGCCAGGAGGGGACGGGAGGGGAAGGCTCTTGCGAGATCCGGAAGGTAAATATTTGAGGCAAGTTTAGCAGTCCTTCTCGGTAACCAAGTTCCCCAACTTGTTAATTATATACAACTCCTGCGGTGCGCTGCCCGCAATCTATAGCAAAACTTCAATTACGGAATATTCCAGCTGCCGCTATAAAACCAGCCTCCTCTCTTCTTCCTCATCTTTCCATTTTAATGTAGATCGCGTTAAAGCAGACTTTTTTTACTTTCTCTACTCGTAAGTAGAGGAAGTATTGTATTTCATCCAAAAATTCGATGTCGAGATTTTACCGGAAATATATGTTTCGAGACCCCCTCATTCCAAAAAAAGCATTTTTAGAAAAAGATCCGCGCGCTTGTTTGTGTGTGTGTGTGTGTGTGTGTGTGTGTGTGTGTGTGTGTGTGTGTGTGTGTGTGGACAGCATAACTCAAAAACGAAAAGTCGGTTAAAAACTAAAGTTGGTATTTAAGTTTGGTGTATTTCAAGGATGCGCCACGAAGATTTTGAAGAAAATAGTCCCACCCTAAACTACCCTTTAGATGAAACATTTTTCGAAAATTTTGATTTTCTTGAAAATGGCTGTAAAGATTTTGATTAAAATTAAAATGCGGGCCCTGGACGGACATACATTTAGTGACTCTAGCGGCGGAGATAGCGAGCGACTTCAGTTGTTGTTGCGTGTAGACTAGTGGCAGGGGAGCCAACACACTCCACACGTATTGAATTGCAGTACCAACATTCACGCCTAGCTCCCCCTCGCTGGCTCGCCTGCCTTGAGAACAAAGACAAGCGCTCCTATCACATCACATTGTTCACACGTCCAGGCCCCGATGTTCATGACCTAAAATATCAGACTCAAATGTTGCATGACGTATCAGACTTGTGCCTCTTCTGTTGAATTTGGTAGATCGAAGCTGGAATCGATCAGGATACGACCATTGGAAAGCGTAGTGTAAATTCAAAATAAATAAAAGTTGTGACATTGTATGCATAGCCCCAAAAAGTTGCAACAACATAGAAAGCAGAAACGTATGTTTATAATTATTAATATATATTGTGTGTATATATTGATATTTGTTGATTTTATCTTCACTGAGGCGCGAAATTATAAATGTAGTTTTACTGGAAGTTTAGTCAAAACGAATCAAAAGTTAAACCACGGGCGCTGTTTTATACACTTCTGGTTAGTTAAACAGCAGTACAATTGTGTTGGTACACCTGTAGACTGAGAAAAGAAGACGATCGTGGGTTGTCTTTTTCTTACACAACAAAACACTGTTGTTATACGTGCCAGCAATAGATAACCAAAAATTGTAACAAATTTACCATTTTCATTGCAATATTATCATCACGTGGTTTACCACCGTTCTTAGGATTTTTCCCAAATGAATTACAATTCAATTTATAACTCAAAACCTAATAATGTTTACATCTTAGAAAAAATTAAAAATATTGTGAAATAATGGCCATTGACGATAAATGAACGTCATATACAACCATTCAACTAATTGATGTTGGTAGACCTGCAAGGTTAGACAAAAGGTTATGTTCTGAAATAACGACAACAGTTTAGTGTTAAATAACGTGAACATTCACAACAAAAATAAAATGCAGTAAAGAAGCTGGCAGTAATTTAGAAACATTCAGCGTTTAACTTGGCATTTTGTTGGTAGTAAACAAAGTCTGTTCAATTGTAATACTGTTTGTACGACCGCATGATGTGGATTAATTACATAACGTGCCCCTAGCTGTTACGTCTGTGCTTAATTGCTATTTTAACAACAAGCAACATTAAACTATAGGTATTATGGTTTTACAGTTTATACCTTCTCGTTGATGTCTGTATCCGGCGGGCGTGGAATTAAACGTACATAGATAGTGAGGTTAGGACTGTGTGTAAATCTGTTTAACAAGACATGTGAAAGTGATTAGATTTATTTTTGAAAGTCATAATATGAGTCCCTCTAGTATCTCCCTGGACCTGCAATATTACATGTGGCTCGGTTGATTGCACGCTGGCCTACTGATCCCAAGGTCGCCGCTTCAAATCGGGTGAAGATGCTTATTTAGATAAATCCGAAAAGCAAAACGTTAACTAAATATAATTTTTTATCGCAAGTGTTAAGAGCCATTTCCGAGATACAGTATATACATATATCTTGTATCTCGGAAATGGCTTATATATATTTCGTATACTTATGTACTTCATAAGCACCATCATTTCATCCGTAAAACGCCCACTGCTGAACGTAGGCCTCCCTCCCCCCCCTCCCCCCCCCCCCCCATATATATCCACGTAGTTTAAGGTTTACGTCGAACATTTGTTCCATTATTGACTTCAGTTCTTTGGTGCTGCGGTCGACTCTTATCTTCCAGGGCGTTAACACATTGACCAAGGTCCTTCATCTTTCCGTCGAATTCTTCCGTGGCTCTATCTTCATATTGGACATGTTCGTTTTCATCTTTTTCATTCCGGGGTTTCCATTTTTCAATTCGGCTTTCATATCCGTTTCCATCAGCCGCATTCCGGAATTCATTTCATTGTGTCCATCTTGGCCAACATTTGTTTCATCAACTGTTCCATATCGTGCTTTTCGTCGCACTCCAGACATCAATTGTGACAACTTTACTTTTTAATTACTTTATGCTTCATTAAAACACCGGAACGACACTAAGCAAAAGCATTGTTGAACAATAACAAATACTACAGGAAGAAAAGCTAGCTGTTAAAGCCATATCAATGTAATAGGCATTTCTGTTTCAATCAAATAGAAAATTGTATACATTTTTCGTCGAAGAGGGAGTAGTGAAAAAAATGTGATTACGTTTAGTAAAAGCAAAAATAAGCATAAAAACCATGTGAATGTTAACGTTGCACTATATTTCAAATGCATGTAGAAGAAGAAGGAGTAGTGCGTTATGTAAAAGAAAAGGGAGTAGAGAAAACCATGTGAGGATGGTAAAATGGACTCCATAAAACCACTTAGATACGTCAATTTAAATGGCGATCGGAGTTTACTCGCTCTTCAACATAGGATATGTACAGGCGTTGGTATGTATGAAGTTGATAAACGTGCATTGTTACGTAAATCAAAAGTGAGTAGAGAAAATAGTATGAATGTAATACGTTGTATTTCTATTTCAAACATATAGCAAATTGTATGAATTGTATGGTATCTGGTACGCCCCATGTAGATCTTGGGATGACGGTACACCAGAAGTCCACGATGCCTATTTCAAGTATCCGCACGTGTTTTTTAGAAGTTTTGTCAGGCTACACTGACCGTCGATATATTTACACGGATGGGTCAAAGAGCACCAACGGTGTTGGATGTGCTTATGTTTATGGAACCGAACCATATACATTCGGTTTTCCAAATAGCACTTCCATTTTTACTACAGAGCTTTATGCAATTTATCGAGCCGTTTTGTATGTTCGCCGTCGTAAATTAGGTGACTGCTTGATTTTGAGCGATTCCCTTAGTGCACTGCAGAGCCTTTGTCAGTTGTACAACCCGCACCCTATTGTACAACGTATCCAGGATGCCCTCCATGTTTTACACACTTCTGGCGTTAACGTGGTGTGTGCATGGATTCCTGGTCACGTAGGTTTGCCGGGGAATGAAATGGCAGATTTAGCAGCAAAGACGGCAACTACAGAACCCAGTATTACCATCTCACGTGTTACTTCGGAAGACTTTAGGCTTGAAGTGCGGAGAGCGGTGCTGTCGTCCTGGCACGAAGAGTGGTCAGTTGACCCTGCCAAGTTAGGTCGCCCATTGGTCTGATCGGGTCGGCCGACAGGGCGGCGGTACTGCTATTTTCATAAAGAACCATCTCACACACCTGGAAGCAACCGCCATAAGGCGGTGACGACCTGGTGCTTGTATATGATCCTCCAGATGGGCGCTTCTACGTCACGGCACTCCTGAACCTACACCACAGGGTTTGTATTGCTGGCACAGCCGCACCCAGAACGTGAACGGCCGGGGACTGTGCCGTCTCAACGGGAACCCCGCCCTTTTCGCGCATGCTCCTAGTGGTCCAACATATTACCCGGCACGCGACGTCGCGGACGTCATAGATTTCATTGTCACCAAGACCATTCCATTTCAGCTGGATGTCTCGGTGATTAACGCTCTGGACTCCGATCACAACCCTGTTGTGGTCGACTCAGACGTTAATCTCAATGCGCTGGGAGTGCCTGACTGGGATGCAGCCGTCGTAGCCCTCCAATACTCCGTGGAAGCACGGCCTCGATAGAGGCTCTCGAGGAGGCAGCCGCGGAGTTCTCAACCTCTGTCCTAAATGCGGTACGTACTCATACGCACCGCATTCCTACCGACGAACCAAACCCGACATCTATCCCTGTCCCGCTGAAACGCCTCATTCAAGCAAAAAATGCGGTCAGAAGGTTACGGCAGAGATTCCGTCATCCTAGGTTAGGAGTAATACACCAGAGGTTCAAATCCCTGGTGAGACGACTCCTAAGTAAACATAGGCAAGCAGCTTGGGAAAACTCCAGGAGAGGAAACCATGGCGCATCGTCCGAGGCTTGAGGAAAGATAAATCTGTACACCAGCACCCTGTGCATGGTCCTCGGGGAAGATTCGTCTTTGAACCGAGGGAAAAGGCAGAGGCGCTAGCAGACTATCTGGAGACTCAATTCCAGCCTAGAGTCGACCCTCAGAACGACGATCATACTGACCTCGTGGAACAAGCAGTAGAAGACTTCTTAGAAGTCGGACCTGCGGGCCACGAGGATTTCCACATCCCAATAGTTACTCCTCGCGAGGTAACTAACACATCAAGAACTTAAAACCCAAAAAAGCCCCTGGACAGCGGAAATGCTCCAGCACCTCTCCTTTAGAGCCGTGATGCACTTGACTCGGATCTACAACGCGTGCCTAAGCATGCGCCATTTTCCGGAAGTCTGGAAGAGGGCGCGTGTGGTATGTGTGTTGAAGCCGGGCAAGAATCCGATCTTTCCTTCTAGCTACCTACCGATCCATCAGTCTCCTACCAGTCATCTGGAAAGTGTTCGAGAAACTGTTCCTGTCCCGCCTCGGACCTCTTCTAGAGGAAAAAGGCCTCCTTCCGGAACACCAGTTTGGTTTTCGTTTTGGCCACTCCACGACTGAGCAACTACTGCGTGTAGCCGAGAAAGCTTCCCTGGCTTACTAGGATAGGGCCAAAACGGTGGCAGTGTTGCTTGACGTGGAAAAGGCGTTCTCTACCACTTCGCACGAGGGGCTTGTCTACAAGCTCATACAGCACGAAATCCCCCCTCCATATATTTACTTGGTGGCTAGTTTCCTGCAGGTACGTAGCTTCCGAGTGAAAGTGGAGGGTTCATTTTCTAGAGAAAGGCCCATTGGCGCAGGAGTTCCCGAGGGCAGTGTACTGTCACCGGCACTCTTTGCAGCTTACATGGCCGATCTCCCCACGCACCCCAACACCCACATCTGTCAGTATGCGGACGATCTCATGATCTTCGCTACTAACAAGAACCCGCGCTACAGCCACCGCCAAGTACAAGCCCACCTCTGTGCCATCAGTAGATGGTGCGAGAACTGGCGCATGTCTATTAACCCGGAGAAAAGCTCTGCGATTCTCCTGGCCAACACGCTGGCAAACCGGCTCCCGCGGGACCTCGTGCTTCGGCGCCGTCGGATCCCCTGGGTCACTCGGGGTCACGCTGGACCGGAGGCTGAGGTATAGACATCACGTCAGGGGCAAAGTACTCCTAGGTGACGCAGTCCTCCTGCAGTTGTATCCCATCCTCAGTTCGCCTGAAGCTCCAGCTGTATCGTGCGATTATCCCGCCTCTGGTCCTGTACGGATGTGAGATCTGGGGAGTGGTGGCGAAGCCCACCTTCATCAGACTCCAGACGTTGCAGAATCGGGCATTAAGGATGATCTACGGTACTGCTTGGAGATTTCCTGCCCACATCCTTCACGAACATTCCGGCATCCTGTACATTGTCGACGTGATTAAAACTCGCGCTCGAACAATGTACAACAAATTCCAGAACCACCCTAACCCACTGGTGAGCAGTCTGGGACAATATGACCAGAGACAGTCGCGCCGACTACCATCTAAAAAATTGCCGAAGGACATTTTAGGTCCAACGGTCTAATTTTGGAAGATGGGAAAAGCGAAAATTACAATTTGTACTTGAAACAGAGAAAAAAAAAATGCCTAATTCAGTTCACCTCTCAGTGAGTGACTGACGGCCAGAATCCTGGTGGGGATTAGCGCGTCACCTGATTGACTAAACAGCCAATCAGCAGCCGGGCACTGCCCGCTCACGGACCAATCCCTACCAACCATCCTTCCCGCCTTCATAAATACCCCTGATTTCGCAAACATTCCCCGTAGTAGTAACAAATTCCCAGTAGACCCAACTACCATACTCATCGCGCAGGTAAAGTCGTGTTACGGCTAGGTACTGCGGTAAAGACACTCGGGCGGGGAAATCAGCTCCCCATTCGACTCGAACTGCCTCTGGAAACAACTTCTGATAAACTGGGTAACTTCCTGTCACACATCTCGCCGCGAGGAGGTTAGTTTGGCTCGATTAAGAATAGGGCACTGCAATTGTTCGCCTGCTACAGTGTTGCTCTCTAGCTGCAGCTGCCTGCCAGGCTTGCCGACAAAACAGCGGTTGATAGTTTTCAAGTTTTTAGCGCATTGTAATATCAATTTGAGGATTTAGAATTTTAGACATTTGTTTATGCTTTTTGACATATCTATTACCTTGTTTTGTATCTGGCTATTATCACTATTTTTCACGCTTATGTATATATTTTCTTTCTTACTAGTGATTTATTTTTGAGTCAAGTTTATATCTGGCTATTGCCATGAATGTGGTGAGTGGTCTAATCGGGCCGCCTTAGTGGTAGTCTGCCCTATTTCCAACATTTATAATCATTTTGTACATTGTTACGTTTTATCTATCAAATACGAGGGTCCTTCCAAAAATATGCCTCGTATTTTTATTCATGGAAACTACGGGAGATACGTAAATCACAACAGCACAGTTAAATATGGCAATGTTTCAGCTACGGACTCATTTTTCCAGGTAGACATCAACATTCCATATGCACTTTTTCCAACAATGAATCAGAGCCTGCGTGCCACACTTGTAAAAACCTGAACCAGCTGCGGCTAACAGCTTTGACAACAGCATCCGAGTCTTGAAAATGTTCGCCACGTAGTCCATCTTTCAGAGGCCCAAGCAGATGGAAGTCTGAAGGTGCTAGATGTGGACTGTATAGTGGATGTGGTAAGACAGTCCAGCCAAACTTTGCAATCAGTTGCATGGGCCTGGTTGTGGGGCCTGGCATTATCATGTTGGTCTTCTTCTCTGGCCTTGCCCTCGAAATTCAGACTTTCAGCTTAGTCAATGTCGTCTTGTAGCATGCTGAGTTTACAGTTGCACCAGGCTCCACGACATCCCAAAGAACCACACCCGAGCTATCCCAGAAGACTGTGGACATCACTTTGCCTGCAGATGGTTGTTTTCAGTTTCTTCTTTGTTGGAGAATTTGCATATTCCATTCCATGTTTTGCATTGTGGCTCGTAGTGGTGACACATATCTCATCTCCAGTGACGATGCTATTCAGAAAATTGTCACCTTCAGCTTCATATTGATCCAGAAAGTCCTGACAAATTTCCATTTGATCATTTTTTTGTTCTTCTGTAAGCGTCCGCGGGACCCATCTTGCACAGACTTTGATAACTAGGATGTTCCGACAGTCAGGTTTGCACACAATTCTGTAGTCGTTATCTGCCGATCAACATGGATGAGTTGATCAAGACGCTCTTCATTGTGAGGGATGACCAGGTCATGGCTTGTCATGCACTTCCTTTTCACCACCTCCAAAATGCCGTACCCATTGCCTCACATCTATTGTTTCGTTTCCATACACCTTTAGCAAGCGTCGATGGATTTCAATTGGCACAATTTCTTCTGCAGTGAGAAATTCAATCATACATCTTTGTTTTATACACACGTCTATATCAGACTCCATTTTGGGACACTCCTCTGCTGGCGCCAACTACCACAAAACAACGGAACCACCTGCAAATGAAAGAGGAAAGTTCAAGCATTACCACTACATTAACAACATCTGGCACAGACTTCCGAAGTCAACACAAAAAAAATACAAAGCATTAGTTTTGGAACGACCCTCATATTTTTACATCATACCATTTTTTATCCTTTATAATTTATATTTAAAATTGCCTTTTTCTACAGATGTTTTAGTAGGTGTGTGTGTGACAACCCAGGTATCCAAGTACTGGACTTTACCCCATATTCCCGTTGTACCTACAAGAATAGTAGCAATAATTTGTACAAATGTTTATCTCCGCTAGCATGAAGATAGAGAAATAAGAGTTTGTAGGAATAGTTAGTACAAGAGTAGAGAAAGTCATGTGAGTGTAACACATCAGCTGGTTTTGCTTATGTAACCATGCACAATAGAGCACATTGGTGCAACATCCTGCAACGTAATGTCATATCGGACAGTGAATGAATGAAATGATGCTCAAATGAGACCGAGGTCCATGGAACTTTAAGTTACCAGATATTCGTCTTCTCAGGGTAAAGGAAAACCTGGTTAAAAAACTTACCCGGATAACTTACCCTAAGCGAGATTCGAACTTTTAACCTCTAGACGTGAGGCAGATAGGCTAACCATCATGCTACCGAGGTGGGCATGGTTATGTTTACGCCAAGAAGTTGCCATTAAACTCTGCAGACTAATAATTGTCGGGCACCTTGTATGTGTAGTGAGCAATGTTTGTTGTTAATGTGTTTTAAGTGGTTGTTATTTGTGTTGCAGAATTCTTCAAGGAGCTGCTGACGACGTCAAAGAAAGACTTCCACGACATGTTCAAGCGCACATATGGTATCATCTATGAACAGAACTCGTATGTGTTCACGGATCTGTTTGAGGAGCTGGAGCGTTACTACGCCAAGGGTCAGGTGGACCTCGGCGAGGCCATGGAGAACTTCTTCAACACGTTATACCAGAAGATGTTCACCGTGCTCAACGCACAGTACGACTTTGACGATAAGTAAGTCATTAATCACTGTATTAAAGTAGATAGAGGAAAGGCTAGTTCACAACAGTTGTAACATATTCATGTTCTTCAATGCAAATTCCATTTTGGTCTCCATCTTCTCCATTCGGGTGAATTTTTTAATATTGTCACATTGCACTTCTGGCACCAGTGAAACAAAACGACAAAATCTAGTCCGGTTATTTTTCTATTATTTGTCCTCTAAAATTTTACTATAAGTACAGTTTTCTTCTCATTGTTAACACAGTCTACAATCTTTTGGGCTATCCCAGCTCACAACTGTTTCGGTCACACTCGCTCACAGAGTGTCCGACTGATGTCTAACTGTAACTCTAAAACTCCTCTGGTCTCCTTATATACTGGGGATGATGTCACACAACTTTCTTCACTTTTACACGTACATGCAGCAGAAATGACTCGGCTAGAAGTCTTGAGAATGTTCTCAAAATCCCTTTTGTTTCTGCCACTTTGATTGTTAAGTGACTTACACACAGAAGCCCAGTCTTGAACGTCATCGTCCTCTCGCCAGTATGGTGTGCAGTGTGAAGTACAGTTTACTCCATTCCCGGGGAGTGAAGGTGCAGGGAAACTTGTCGATTAGACACAGGTCCACCACCCTGCCTCGCTCTACTTGTTTATCACACTAGGACGGTTTTTTGAATAGCTTTACTACTTGTGTAGTATACTCGTACTTTCTCTGTCCTTGAGACGTGTAGGTTCTTAGCTATCTCATATACTTTTAACCGTCTGTCTTCTATCAGAATATCATGAACTTTGCTCACCATTTCTTGTTTGTGTTATCAACTTGCCGTCCTGTGGCTGCACATCTCAAACGGTCATATCGAAATTCTGTGAACCATGCCATGTGATGGAGCAGAGTCCCCATTTGTTTTGTTTCCTTCTTTGTCTTACTATGCAACAAGTATTGCTTCATGTGAACACAACATTTACTTTTGCTCATTTAGCATGAAAACAAATAAAAAAATTTTATTTTCTCAAAAATTACTCTAACAATTTTGATTAAAATACTGTATGTTTGAGATATTTTAGGGCAAATGAAATTATATTTTAAATTTGATAAATTTTGATGACTTTTGCAAAACTGGTAAACTGTAAGAGATAGACCAAACCTTACTATACAAAAAATCTGTTGTGTTGCACTCACATGTCTTTCTCTACTCTTGTACTAACCATTCTAACAAACTCTTATTCCTATATCTCCATGTTAATTAAGATAAACATTCGTACAAATTATCTTATTGCTTATGTCCTTGTAGGTACAAGGGGAATATTAGAATACAGAAGGCTTTGTTCAACAGTCAAATCTTTTTGACCTTTGAGATTCCGTTCTCTTTGCACGATTAACATAAAAAAAAATTAACAACGTTGTTGCATTTCGCTAAAGTTCTAAGTTTTCCGAAACTCACACACCTAACGAGGAATATCTCTGAAATGGTTCACCTTACAAGAAAATTTATTGAGACATAAATTGTGTATTTTAACAATGATCTAAATTTTTTGTGTAGTATAATTTGGTCTATCTCTAATGGTTTACCAGTTATGCAAAAGTCGTCCAAAGTAAATATGACTACAGGGACTATAGCCAGAAAATTCAAGATATACATTTCATTTGTCATCAAAATATCTCAAACATGTGACATTTTAATCAAAATCGTTAGAGCCATTTTCAAGAAAATCAAAATTTTCGAAAAATCTTCCATGTAAAGGGTAGTTTAGGGTGGGGCTATTTACTTCAAAATCTTCGTGTCGTATCCTTGAAAAACATTAAACTTAAATACCAAGTTTGGCTTTTAACCGACTTTTCGTTTTTGAGTTATGCTGTCCACAGACTGACAGACACACACGCGGACCTTTTTCTAAAAATGCTTTTTTTTTTTATTCAGGGGGCCTCAAAACATATATTTCCGGTGAAATCTCGATATCGAATTTTTGGGTGGAATACAATACTTCCCCTACTTACCAGTAGAGAAAGTAAAAATGTGATATATTGCACTCACATGACTTTCTCTACTCTTGTACTAACCATTCTTACAAACTCTTATTCCTATATCTTCTTCGTGTTAGTTGACATAAACATTTGTACAAATTATCTTATTGCTAATTTCCTTGTAGGTACAAGGGGAATATTAGAACACAGCAGGCTTTGAGCGTTAGTCAAATTTTTAAACCTCTGAGATTCGTTCTCTTTGCATGCTTAACATCTAAAAAAATGAACAGTGATGTTCCACTTCACGAAAGTTTTAAGTTTTCAAAATCTGACACAAGTAACAAGGAATATCTCCGAAATGGTTCACTCTACAAAAAAGTATATTCAGACATAAATTTTATGTTTTAGTGAGATCTACATTTTTTGTACAGTAAGATTTTGTCTATCTCTTATGGTTTATGAGTTATTCAAAAGTCATCCAGAGTAAACAGGACTACAGAAAATATACATTTCATTTGTCATACAAATGCCTTAAACATATGACATTTTAATCAAAATCGTTAGAGCCATTTTCAAGAAAATCATAATTTTTGGAAAATGTTCTATATATAGGGTAGTTTAGGGTGGGGCTATGTTCTTCAAAATCTTTGTGTCGGATCCTTGAAAGACATTAAACTTAAGTACTATCTTTGGTTTTTAACCGACTTTTTGTTTTTGATTATGCTGTCCACAGACAGACACACGCACGCACGCACACGCACACACACACACACACACACACACACACACACAGACAGACAGACACACACACACACACAGACACACACACACGCACACACCCACACAGTCACGCACGCACACACACACACACACGCACACACACACACACAGACAGACAGACACACGCACACGCACACACACAGACACACACACACTTTTCTAAAACTGCTTATTTTTGCATTCAGGGGGCCTCAAATCATATTTCTGGTGAAATCTCAATATCGAATTTTTAGGTGCAATACAATACTTCCTCTACTTACCAGTAGAGAAAGCAATAAATAGGAGAAAATTTTTTTTTATTTGAAAAGTCATAATTAGTTCATTAAAATTTTAAAAAATGCAAAATTATTTCATAAATGTGGTACAATTATATTTTGAAAAAAAAAAGTTATACTCAGAGGTATTTTCTGAACTTTACTGAATAAATGTTCATAAATATAATATTTATAAATTATATATAATATTCATAAATTTAAAATGCTAGCTTCAAGTTTGAACCCCAAATTCTATAGAAAAAGAATGTCTGCAATTACTCAACGTAGAGTTTTGCAAGTAGAGTGTTTATTGGCAAATAGATGTGCATAAGACTTGAAAATTTCATCCAGTTTGGTCAGATAGAAGAGAAGTTGTGAGTATCCTTGTGGTGAATGTGTAACGTGTCCCTGGCGGCTGTTGCAGATACCTTGGCTGCGTGGGAGAGCACATGAAGGAGCTGAAGCCGTTTGGTGATGTCCCCCACAAATTGTCAGTTCAGTTGAAGAGATCATTTGTAGCAACACGAACATTCTCACAAGCACTGAGTGTCGCAAGTGAAGTCGTCAACAACATGGTCAAGGTAATGTACATGAATGCCATGTGAATGTAACAATTTTATACACTTTCCAGAGAGAGAGAGATTCAGTTTTGCACCTTGCTGCTGACACACAGGATCAAACTTTACCTGGATATTGGTTTGAGGGAATAGCTTAGTCACAGTTTTACTGTTCATATATGTCATTTGATAGTCAAGGGCAGCAGCACAGGAAGCCAAGGATGCAGGGTTTGAGTCCTGGCTGTCTTCAACTTTGCAGCAATAATAAATGTGAGTAGTGGTATTCCTCCACGAGTTAAGATGTACGTACGTTATATAAACTGTCATCCCCACACGAGTAGCTTCTGGTTTTTGTACTCTGTACCTATGTGTCCACTGTGTGATGTAAAACTCTCCGTGTCACAGTTGTCGCCAATCCCTAGGCCTGGGTTTCACCCTGTGATCTGTTCTCGGTGACAACTTGGTTTCCGTAGTTAAAGTGCTACAGTTCATTGTCAAAATTGCATTTGCGAAGCAAGTTTAACTTGCGTTTTATTCTTAGTATTGTGGTTTTTAGGGCTTTTGCATATGATTTTTATTGCTGTTTTTACTGTTTGTTTTTAGCCCGTTAACTGTCTAGTGTTTTAAGGTTTTAACCAGTTCCATTTTAATTAACGTTTTAACTCTTTTAGATGTTAATCCCTTGTTTTATCTTTCGTTTAAACATACCAATTTTATGTGTGATTTTAAATTTTAAACTTTGAGTTTCGGCCCAAATGAGCTAGCTGTCGACGGGCCCTTAATCCCACTCACTCAGTCACTGTACTCTGTATTGCACTGCCATCTAGCGGCTTTTGTTTACAGGCAAACAAGGAAGTGAAGGAGCAGATATATTCTGTTCTCAAACATAACATAAAGAATATCACAATTACAGTGTTCAAGTATGTTCGAAATGATACACTTTTCATCATTTTGTAATGGCTTCCGTTATCAGTGCTTTACATACTCCACGGCAGACACCATGTTCCGTTCTTTCATTTCCTCTACAACTGTGTGGACATGTATTTCATACCACAGTAAAATATACGTACTAATAATAATGAATTTGCATATTAATGTATTCGATTTATTGTTACTAGAAGCTTTTCAAATCCCAGCTGTGGCATTGAATTTTTAGGTTCCAGTTCTACCTCTCAAGCATTGCCCATACACGGCTTGTGTGTTTAAAAACACCAACAGTAAGTTTGTTGGCATAAATAAGTAATAATTACCATCTGAAGGTTATTTAATCCTGGGACATAAAGTACTTGCAAGAGTAAGTCACCATTGGGGTAATTTGTCTCTGATGTGAGACTGCCTTTGTGGTTTACCAGGAGAAATACGAACTGGTTTGAGAATTTAATGTCATTCTGTCAGGTTGTCACAGTAGCTTAATGGTTAGAGCAACCAGAAGGTCTGGTTGAAATCCCAGCTGCAGCATTGAATTTTTCATTTCCAACTCTGCTTCTATTATGGTGTTAACTTGTTCTTTCCTGTTTGTTTGGCATTTTCACTTGTACAAACACAACTCAACAGTAAGTCTGAAATCTGAGAAACTAGGTAATGAGAAATATGTAACTGAAAGTTTAGTTTACCACGTATGCAGTTGGTAAAGTAATAAACAAGTGTTTGTGCTATGTATCCACATTATTAGTGGCAAGCTTTGGTGTCTTGACAATGTTGTGTTGGCTGCTTATGTTCTGACTAGATATTGAACGTCAGACCTTCTGTTACTGTGAGGAGATTGTGGTAGGTTGTGTATGTACACTAAGTAAAATGTCCCTATACTATCTATATTGCCCAGTGCATTATAGAAATTATTATAACCAAGTTTAAGAACAAAAAATTAAAATAAAAATGTTGAGTTTTTGAGAGTCAAGTTAGCAGGGATCTACTCTACTTTATATTTAATGTTATTTTGCATATTAGTTAATGGAGTATATTTTTATTTGCACCTGCTGACTTGGACATTGGTTCAATTGAACACGTGCTGTGGAACCTAAAGTAAGACTGGAAAAGGTATAGTGCAAACAAATATATATGATTGTGAAGGTTTTTAGTTGCTTTTATATATTCAGGTAGACAATCACTTACTTTTGTAGTTGTAGATAAACAGGAGCGCTTTCGTGGACGTAACCTCCACGAAAGCGCTCCTGTTTATCTACAACTACAAAAGTAAGTGATTGTCTACCTGAATATATAAAAGCAACTAAAAACCTTCACAATGATCAGGACATCACTATATATAATGCTTCTCCTTTTAATCTTAAATATATATGATATTTGACATTTCAGATCAATCCAAGCCCTGACTGTGTACGAGCCCTGACGAAGATGACGGGTTGTCCTGCGTGTCAAGGTCTGCCAGAACTGAAGGCATGTAGCAATTACTGCATTAACGTGATGAAGGGCTGTCTGGCGTACCAGGCTGAGCTCGACGGAGACTGGAACAACTTCATAGGTGAGTAACACTGACGTGCCATACAGTAGGGAATAGTTCATACTTCACAGAAAATGTCTGGTGTACCAGGCCGAGCTCGACGGAGACTGGAACAACTTCATAGGTGAGTAACACTGACGTGGCATACAGTAGGGAATAGTTCATACTTCACAGAAAATGTCTGTCGACTGGAACAACTTCATAGGTGAGTAACACTGACGTGCCATACAGTAGGGAATAGTTCATACTCTACAGAAAATGTCTGGTGTACCAGGCCGAGCTCGACGGAGACTGGAACATCTTCATAGGTGAGTAACACTGACGTGCCATACAGTAGGGAATAGTTCATACTTCACAGAAAATGTCTGTCGACTGGAACAACTTCATAGGTGAGTTAACACTGGCGTGCCATACAGTAGGGAATAGTTCATACTCTACAGAAAATGTGTGGTGTACCAGGCCGAGCTCGATGGAGACTGGAACAACTTCATAGGTGAGTAACACTGACGTGCCATACAGTAGGGAATAGTTCATACTTCACAGAAAATGTCTGTCGACTGGAAAAACTTCATAGGTGAGTAACACTGACGTGCCATACAGTAGGGAATAGTTCATACTTCACAGAAAATGTCTGGCGTACCAGGCCGAGCTCGACGGAGACTGGAACATCTTCATAGGTGAGTACCACTGACGTGCCAAACAGTAGGGAATAGTTCATACTTCACAGAAAATATCTGGCGTACCAGGCCGAGCTCGACGGAGACTGGAACAACTTCATAGGTGAGTAACACTGGCGTGCCATACAGTAGGGAATAGTTCATACTCTACAGAAAATGTCTGGTGTACCAGGCCGAGCTCGACGGAGACTGGAACAACTTCATAGGTGAGTAACACTGACGTGCCATACAGTAGGGAATAGTTCATACTTCACAGAAAATGTCTGTCGACTGGAAAAACTTCATAGGTGAGTAACACTGACGTGCCATACAGTAGGGAATAGTTCATACTTCACAGAAAATGTCTGGCGTACCAGGCCAAGCTCGACGGAGACTGGAACATCTTCATAGGTGAGTAACACTGACGTGCCATACAGTAGGGAATAGTTCATACTTCACAGAAAATGTCTGTCGACTGGAAAAACTTCATAGGTGAGTAACACTGACGTGCCATACAGTAGGGAATAGTTCATACTTCACAGAAAATGTCTGGTGTACCAGGCTGAGCTCGACGGAGACTGGAACAACTTCATAGGTGAGTAACACTGACGTACCAGGCCGAGCTCGACGGAGACTGGAATATTAACATTAATATTAACCCGTGCCACACTGGACTTAAATATTTAAATAAACTTAAGTACTAAAACAACGCTTGTATTTTTCTAATGCCATAAACAATTGAAATCAACCTGTACAGTTTTTGCAAATATGTTGTAAATATTTAAACAGAAGACTTTAAGTATTAATATGTAATAAGACATAGCAAACGTGAAAACGCAGGTTAAACCAATACTAGATTTAACACAAGTTTTTCTCAGTGTTAGGGAATTGTGTCCAGTGATGATGCACACATCGCAAAGTAATTGTTTTTGTTTATCATCAACTCAGTCTTTTAGTAAACATTTGATACATTCTGAGCAAACGTGTTAAATTTTGAGTTTTGATTGTGAAAGAAGTAGAACAGTGCACGTCCATTCAGTCCTCAAGGTTTCCCACTGCAGATTTCACACACAAGTTATGTCCAAATGAACCTTATTTGTGTGAGTTTTGCAGTACTACTTTTCTCAAACGGAAGGTTGTTATTCATTTTTTTATCTCTTGGCTGTGCAAACAGAATAACATTTCAAAGCCTTCATATAGTGACTAGCTTTAAAACATTTAGCTATTGCTCAAACCTACTGTATCCTAATATTCCCCTTGTACCTACAAGGAAATAAGCAATAAGATAATTTGTACAAATGTTTATCTCAACTAACACGAAGAAGATATAGGAATAAGAGTTTGTAAGAATGGTTAGTACAAGAGTAGAGAAAGTCATGTGAGTGCAACACATCAGATTTTTTTTAAGTGTGGTTATTAAGGTAATTATTATTTATTTATGCCAACAAACTTAATGCTGGTGTTTTTAAACACACAGGCCGTGTGTGGACAATGTTGAAGAGGTGGAATTGGGACTCAGAAATTCAATGTTATAGCCGGGATTTTAACCATGGATCTTCCACTTATTGAGTGACTGCTTTAACCACTAAGCTACCATGGCCAACTTTAATAAGTATTAAAATGTTTTGAATTGTTGTGTTTGTAGATGCAATGGATAAAGTGACAGACAGATTACTTGGCCCCTTCAACATCGAGATGGTTGTGGAACCAATTGACATCAAGATTTCAGAAGCGATAATGAACTTCCAGGAAAATGGGCATGAGGTTTCCCAAAGGGTAAGTGAGACAACCCTGATTAGTCATCACACTTTGTTGTATCTGACCAGCGCAGCGTCTGCACTGGCCTGAAGATGTAAACAAAACACTCACCAAGTGCATTTACCATACCACTGAGGCAGCCACTATCTCGAGCAAATGTTATGTGAATATTACTGAAATGATGTATTTGTTCAAGTAATAATGAAGATTGTTTTCCATACTTAAGGAAGCATAAAAATGTAACACTCGAAACCATGTATTTTAGATTCCAACAATGCTAATATACAGGAATACAATTTTTCTAATAATGCATATTATTATCTACTGCAAGCTGAAACAATAGTCTTCTTCCTCTTCTTCACTTCAAGGATTAAGCACAAAAAGGCTGAAAAAGGCAACATAAAACTGTGACGTTTCAATCACAAAGTTATAATTTGTACAAATTGAAGATAGATTTGATACATTTAAAAAGGCATTGTGCCTAAGTCCCGGTCTCTGGTCATGACAAAGTATTAATTAGTATTGCATTATACGCTGATTTATTTTTGTAAGATACAACAAGTGTTGTAGCTAACTTAAGATTGCAGCGCTGGTATAGAGTGCTGTGATAGGCCGGAGTGTCTGTGTCTAGCATCTAGAACAAACCAGCCCATGAAGGACCAAGACTTACTGCCTGGCTGCTGCATCCCCACCTCCAGCCACTACAGGCGTCATGAGTGGGGTGAGATGTGGTCAATGCCTCAAGACCTCATGGCCAGTTGTACTGCCTTCACAACCTGGGGTCCTCCGTGCCAAGAGGCAGTCGTGAACGGCATCAGTTCATAATAACTCCAGTGGCCATGTGGGTGGATATTCAGTGAGACTGATCGAGTTGCACGTTTTCTTCTCAGGGAATGTCAAAATTCATTAACAGTGTTTCAAACTTCTTATGTAAATGTTTTGCCAGATATTTAATTCATAGATCATGTGGACGAGTTTTGGTACTTGGCTGCTTTTCTCTATGTTGTGACAATGATCCAGAAATGTGCTGCTTTTGCAAATTTGTGTGTTTCTTTTGGTTTAATATTCCTGCTTTTCATACGTTGGCACCACTTTCCCCACCTTCGCCTACCTTGGTGTTGCACAGCATCTGCTATCTAACGAGGTTCGAATAAAGGTTGTTTGTGTGCTTTTAAGAGTTTCAGGAGGCAATATCATGATCTTAGTACAGTAGTAATGTACTGATATTATTTATCAATGTACCTAACACTCCCTAACACAAATATTTGTGATCAAAATTGCATTTTTGGTATATGCAAAATATTATCCTACATTTTGGTTTTGGAACAGTTAGTTTTGTAAACCCAGGAGTATTGTGTAAGTTTATGGATTATTGAGCAGGTTTCTTACCTTGATATTATTTACTAGAGCCAAGGTAATGTTGAACCCTCTGAAAATATTTTAACATTTTTGGTTTATGTGAAGATGTTTGAAATCTAACAAAGAATTTTGACATTACCTTGTAAGAAAGCTTGCTACCAGAGAAATAACATCCGCTTGACCAGTAGACAACTTCTTAATGCCTTCAAGTGAAAGCGAAATGTGCTGGGATAGTGTTAGTGGACCTAAACAGTGAAGGCAACTTAGGCTCCTAATAGCTTGACTCACCTGTTTATTCACATGGTCAACGTGTTGACTGGTGGGTCAACTTGTGCGTTTTTTCTGGTATATTTAGTTAAGATTATTGTTAAAGTATTGACTTGCTCTGATGAAATGATTGGTGTTAACGCAGGTATTCAATGGATGTGGGAAGCCTATGCTGGGGCGACGGCGCAGGCGAGATACAACAGAACTGGAATTTGAATCACTGCAGTTTGGACGAGCCACAGAAGAACAAGAAACAACTGTACCAAGTCTGGATAAACTTGTTAAAGATATTAGACAGAAGGTCAGTGCGATCATATACTTAATGTATTGGGGTGACACTTAACTAGTATATAGTGACCCCTTTTATAAAGTAGATAGAAATATAAGGTCTCGTAAGAGCTTCTTACGTTACCAGCCATGCAATGTAAATAAAGTTGCTCAAACTTTCAGCCATGTTTACTCTATGGCCTTCTTCAGGAAAGTGATGCATTTCCCTTGCTGGACAGTGTATATATCCTATGGGTGGACTCGACGCCGTCCAATGGGGAACTCCTGCTCTCTGATTGGACCAGCAGAGAGGTGCTGACAGTATATGTCATTTTCCCCAGTTCTCCGATGTTTAAGAACCATTGTCCACGCTGTGCTCAGCCCTTGACGATTGAAATTCTTTGGCTCTAACTTAATTTGAATTGCTTCTTTAATAAACCTGTGATAATGTTGATCACTACGATGTAGTGGTCAGGGGAAATGCATCACTTCCCTGAAGAAGGGCATAGAGTAAACATGGCTGAAAACTTGAGCAGCTTCAGACATCAACCCAAGAAACTGTTATTAATAATCATCGCTGTGAAAACTTCAAATCCTACATCTCGTAAGAATGGTTCAGTGTGCAGTGAGTACTGAAAGACTCATGAATGTATACTTTTAATATGTAATTTTCAGCTCTATCAAAAGTAACGTGAAGTATTGTGTTACACTCAAAAATATTGATATCGAAGTTTCATACAAAGACATGTAAAGACTAGGTCACTACCACCAGTAACAATAATGATAACCACAAGACCACAACACAAGAAACAAGAATGATTTGGCTATTACAATGCACAGACTTAGCCAGTTTGAAAAGCTGCCTAGTTATGCTCCTGCAAAATTCTACAATAGATTGCACGCAGAAATTAAAAGGTGTGAAAACTACACTAAATTCAAATTTGCTTTACAAACTTATTTAGTTAATAATGTGTTCTATTCACTAGAGGAATTTCTAAATAGGTTAAAAGTTCAGTGATCAAAAAGTTAATGTTATGTGTGTATTTTGTAATCTGTTAATAGTTTAGTGCATAGTCTCTACTATTTGGTTAATCAGTTCTTCGTATATTATCATTATTAATGTTTCGTTATTTTGTCTTTTGCTACTTATATGTACTGTTTACCTTTGAATTCAATTGTGTATTACACCATATTGAATTGCAATAAAAAATTATAATACAACAAGTAAGTTGAAATGCATGTATTCCAATGGGAGTGTTGAAAAGCAACAGGCTCCTGGGAATGGGAAGTAGGACATGACCAAGTTCCTGCTCAGAGGCAGAATGAGGAATGAAAACTCAATGCCATAGCAACATTATGTTGTTATGTTGGTACAGTTCCGATTCTGCCTCTCGTACAATGTTAGTTGTTTGCTTATCTCAGGGCATACAGTACTTAAGATTGTAAGTTCCCTTGGGGTACTTATCTCTGATGTGAGATTCCCTTGTAGTCTACCAGGAAAATACATATCAGTTGGGGAATTTAATGTCATACTGGCAAGTTGCTTTGGTAGCTCTGTGGTTAGAGCAGCTGCGTGTGAAACGGAAGATCCATGGTGCAAATTATGGCTATGGCATTGGCCTGATTGTCCACACATGACTTGTGTGTTTAAACATTGAATGTTTCAGTCCTGATTCTACCTCTCAAACATTGTCCACACATAACTTGTGTGTTTAAACATTGAATGTTTCAGTCCTGATTCTACCTCTCAAACATTGTGCACACATGACTTGTGTGTTTAAACATTGAATGTTTCAGTCCTGATTCTGCCTCTCAAACATTGTCCACACATGACTTGTGTGTTTAAACATTGAATGTTTCAGTCTTGATTCAACCTCTCAAACATTGTGCACACATGACTTGTGTGTTTAAACATTGAATGTTTCAGTCCTGATTCTCCCTCTCAAACATTGTCCACACACGACTTGTGTGTTTAAACATTGAATGTTTCAGTCCTGATTCAACCTCTCAAACATTGTGCACACATGACTTGTGTGTTTAAACATTGAATGTTTCAGTCCTGATTCTGCCTCTCAAACATTGTCCACACATGACTTGTGTGTTTAAACATTGAATGTTTCAGTCTTGATTCTGCCTCTCAAACATTGTCCACATATGACTTGTGTGTTTAAACATTGAATGTTTCAGTCTTGATTCAACCTCTCAAACATTGTGCACACATGACTTGTGTGTTTAAACATTGAATGTTTCAGTCCTGATTCTCCCTCTCAAACATTGTCCACACACGACTTGTGTGTTTAAACATTGAATGTTTCAGTCCTGATTCAACCTCTCAAACATTGTGCACACATGACTTGTGTGTTTAAACATTGAATGTTTCAGTCCTGATTCTGCCTCTCAAACATTGTCCACACATGACTTGTGTGTTTAGACATTGAATGTTTCAGTCCTGATTCTGTCTCTCAAACATTGTGCACACATGACTTGTGTGTTTAAACATTGAATGTTTCAGTCCTGATTCAACCTCTCAAACATTGTGCACACATGACTTGTGTGTTTAAACATTGAATGTTTCAGTCCTGATTCTGCCTCTCAAACATTGTCCACACATGACTTGTGTGTTTAAACATTGAATGTTTCAGTCCTGATTCTGTCTCTCAAACATTGTCCACACATGACTTGTGTGTTTATACATTGAATGTTTCAGTCCTGATTCAACCTCTCAAACATTGTCCACACATGACTTGTGTGTTTATACATTGAATGTTTCAGTCCTGATTCAACCTCTCAAACATTGTCCACACATGACTTGTGTGTTTAAACATTGAATGTTTCAGTCCTGATTCTCCCTCTCAAACATTGTCCACACATGACTTGTGTGTTTAAACATTGAATGTTTCAGACCTGATTCTCCCTCTCAAACATTGTCCACACACGACTTGTGTGTTTAAACATTGAATGTTTCAGTCCTGATTCTACCTCTCAAACATTGTCCACACATGACTTGTGTGTTTAAACATTGAATGTTTCAGTCCTGATTCTGCCTCTCAAACATTGTCCACACATGACTTGTGTGTTTAAACATTGAATGTTTCAGTCCTGATTCTACCTCTCAAACATTGTCCACACACGACTTGTGTGTTTAAACATTGAATGTTTCAGTCCTGATTCTCCCTCTCAAACATTGTCCACACATGACTTGTGTGTTTAAACATTGAATGTTTCAGTCCTGATTCTACCTCTCAAACATTGTCCACACACGACTTGTGTGTTTAAACATTGAATGTTTCAGTCCTGATTCTCCCTCTCAAACATTGTCCACACATGACTTGTATGTTTAAACATTGAATGTTTCAGTCTTGATTCTACCTCTCAAACATTGTCCACACATGACTTGTGTGTTTAAACATTGAATGTTTCAGTCCTGATTCTGCCTCTCAAACATTGTCCACACATGACTTGTGTGTTTAAACATTGAATGTTTCAGTCTTGATTCTACCTCTCAAACATTGTCCACACATGACTTGTGTGTTTAAACATTGAATGTTTCAGTCCTGATTCTCCCTCTCAAACATTGTCCACACATGACTTGTATGTTTAAACATTGAATGTTTCAGTCTTGATTCTACCTCTCAAACATTGTCCACACATGACTTGTGTGTTTAAACATTGAATGTTTCAGTCCTGATTCTCCCTCTCAAACATTGTCCACACACGACTTGTGTGTTTAAACATTGAATGTTTCAGTCCTGATTCTACCTCTCAAACATTGTCCACACATGACTTGTGTGTTTAAACATTGAATGTTTCAGTCCTGATTCTCCCTCTCAAACATTGTCCACACATGACTTGTGTGTTTAAACATTGAATGTTTCAGTCCTGATTCTGCCTCTCAAACATTGTCCACACACGACTTGTGTGTTTAAACATTGAATGTTTCAGTCCTGATTCTGCCTCTCAAACATTGTCCACACATGACTTGTGTGTTTAAACATTGAATGTTTCAGTCCTGATTCTCCCTCTCAAACATTGTCCACACACGACTTGTGTGTTTAAACATTGAATGTTTCAGTCCTGATTCTACCTCTCAAACATTGTCCACACACGACTTGTGTGTTTAAACATTGAATGTTTCAGTCCTGATTCTACCTCTCAAACATTGTCCACACACGACTTGTGTGTTTAAACATTGAATGTTTCAGTCCTGATTCAACCTCTCAAACATTGTCCACACACGACTTGTGTGTTTAAACATTGAATGTTTCAGTCCTGATTCAACCTCTCAAACATTGTCCACACATGACTTGTGTGTTTAAACATTGAATGTTTCAGTCCTGATTCTGCCTCTCAAACATTGTCCACACATGACTTGTGTGTTTAAACATTGAATGTTTCAGTCCTGATTCTACCTCTCAAACATTGTCCACACATGACTTGTGTGTTTAAACATTGAATGTTTCAGTCCTGATTCTGCCTCTCAAACATTGTCCACACATGACTTGTGTGTTTAAACATTGAATGTTTCAGTCCTGATTCTACCTCTCAAACATTGTCCACACACGACTTGTGTGTTTAAACATTGAATGTTTCAGACCTGATTCTACCTCTCAAACATTGTCCACACACGACTTGTTTGTTTAAACATTGAATGTTTCAGTCCTGATTCTGCCTCTCAAACATTGTCCACACAGGACTTGTGTGTTTAAACATTGAATGTTTCAGTCCTGATTCAACCTCTCAAACATTGTCCACACATGACTTGTGTGTTTAAACATTGAATGTTTCAGTCCTGATTCTGCCTCTCAAACATTGTCCACACATGACTTGTGTGTTTAAACATTGAATGTTTCAGTCCTGATTCTGCCTCTCAAACATTGTCCACACATGACTTGTGTGTTTAAACATTGAATGTTTCAGTCCTGATTCAACCTCTCAAACATTGTCCACACATGACTTGTGTGTTTAAACATTGAATGTTTCAGTCCTGATTCTGCCTCTCAAACATTGTCCACACATGACTTGTGTGTTTAAACATTGAATGTTTCAGTCCTGACTCTACCTCTCAAACATTGTCCACACATGACTTGTGTGTTTAAACATTGAATGTTTCAGTCCTGATTCTACCTCTCAAACATTGTCCACACATGACTTGTGTGTTTAAACATTGAATGTTTCAGTCCTGATTCTGCCTCTCAAACATTATCCACACGACTTGTGTGTTTAAAAACACCAACAGTAAGTTTGTTGGCATAAATAAGTAATAATTACTGTGCATAGCTTTATGTCTCTGTACAAACTATATTGTATCTAATATACACTTGTTAGCAGACATTCTACAACACGTAACTAACAAGACTGTAATTCTCACTGATACAATTATGGTTTATTCAAACTTGTTAAGTGTTAAATTAGGTATGATAGGCATGTTCAGTACAGGTCACATCATTAGTGATGCAGGGAACACGGAACGTATCAGACGGACGTCAACACTCACAGTGTATGGAGTGGGTGAATTTGGTTATATTGGCTGTGCTGCAGCATTGCTTTTCACAAGTACTCGTAGTTGTACATTGAGTAGTCAGCGTGTATGCTGCTTATGAAGACTCCTACATACTGCAATTGTTCTATGCCATGCTAACCTCTGCTTTTCAAACTTGGCAGATGGTGATAGATTTTTTTGGGCATAAAAAATCCTTGGCATGATTTACTTCAGAAGTGAAGTAAAGCTGGTGCTCCCAAGTCGTAGATGTAAGTACATAGAAGAAGCTGAAGCCTGATGAAGAGACCTCTGAGCATAATTAAGTGGTCTTTTACATCCTGTGTAGAATGGGACTGTAAGATCTGACTGTGACTTTAACGTTTTAAACAAAAGTTTGTTCGCTAACAATGGAGAATAATGGTAGTGTAAAATGTTGCAGGTGAAGGACACGAAACAGTTCTGGTCACATCTGCCCTATCAGATCTGTAACGACGATCACGTTGCAGCGAGTCCAGCTAAGGACGACAGTTGCTGGAACGGGGCTATGAAGGCAAGGTAAGCATATGACACTTTCATTCCTGGCCCTCACATTTCCAGTGCTCACAAATTGTATCAGTTTTCTGTTCTATACAGTTCTTTTGTACCGTGACACTAACAGACAAGAAAAAATATTTTGAATTTCTCTAAATATAATATGGTTCACACTTAACTAAGAAGTTGGGAAACGAATATTTCAAATAGAAGCGATATTAACAGTGAAGTATTCTTCATGTTTGTGGTCATTTTGAGTCACTTTTTTACACTCAACTTCACTTAAAGTTTTTTCAAGACCGTTTGATCCCATCATCAGCCGTTGTGTGGCTGACGATATCATCTTGTTCCCCCTCTCTGCTACTATCATCCTGCTGCCATCTGGTGTTAGGGGCACAGAGCTTTAACACTTCATTTAAAGCTGGCATTTCGAAGCTAATCACTTTATTGTTCTTTTTGATTATGTAAATTTTTTCCCAAATGTGCGGTTCTGTTGGTGAATTTAGAGAGTTTGTCAATTTTATATTGAGGGCAATGTTGTGGTTTTCATTCCAAAAGTGGTGTGCCACAGCAGACTTTTCCGTTTGTTCTAATTTTATGTTCCTTTAGTCTGATATCCAAATTTCTTTTTGTTTTTCCTATATAGCTTTTTTTGCATTTATTGCAGTTGATTTGGTAAATCCCACCTCAAGACAACTTCCCAAACCAGTATGTTAACACCACTCACAAATATCTGGAAATTTAGAAAATACGCATACCATCCCTGGACCTTCAGGAAATTTGAAAGAATCTTCAAAAAGCTAAACATAAAACTGGCACCACAAAATAAAATACAGTTTAAACAACTTGCTGAACAAGCCGCTTAACAATACCATGCCTTGCAATCTAAAATCTGGAATTTTCAAAATCAACTGCAATAGTTGCGAAAAAAGCTATATAGGAAAAACAAAAAGAACTTTGGATATCAGACTAAAAGAACATCACAGGAACATAAAATTACAACAAATGGATAGATGATAGCGTCAGTCAACCAGCAGCTGATGATGGGACCGAACGGTCCTGAAAACGTTTCTTGGTTTTAAAACAATTTAAGTTAAGATGAATGTAAAAAAGTGACTCAAAATTACCTCAAACATGTTGGGGAATGTCAAGGAAATATAAAAGATGAGGGAAATTCACAAGTACAGTACAGTCTCAGAAATCGGAGACTGTTAAATCTGGGCCACTTGAAGATACTGTGTGTGTGTGTGTGTGTGCGTGCGTGCGTGCGTGCGTGCGTGCATGCGTGCACACGCGTGCGATGCACTCCCATTGCTACCAGTTTGTATTTATCCCAGTAAACCACAAAGGCAGTCTCACATCAGAGACAATTACCCCAACGGCGAGTTACTATCATAAGTACATTATGTCCGGGATTAAATAACCTTCAGGTGGTAATTATGATTTATTTATGCCAACAAACTTACTTTTGATTTTTTTTAATTTTTTTTTTAATCATTACTGTAGATGTTTTTAAACACACAATCCATGTGTGGGCAATGTTTGAAAGGTAAAACTGGAGGTTCTGGTTCAGATCCCAGCTGTGGCATTGAATTTTTATGTTCCAGTTCTATAGTCTGATTTTTAAAAGAAGATACATGTCAAATGCCAGCTTCTCCACGTGGGGAGCTGCAGTGTTGTCAATAAGCAGATAGCGATAACCCTCATTACTCGAGACATAAACAAACGTTCAGGTTTATCTCACGGCAGCGAAAACAAACATGTAATCTCTAGTAGCCTACTATCAAAACAAAAGTATTTTGTTCTCCATACGAATAAAGTAATTTGAATTCTTGCATTTTTTCGTCTTTACAGGTGTAGTAGGCTAACAACACACTATGCAACTTAACACCCAAACAAGTTCCCTTCCTTGCCCAGCTTAGCGATAACTGACCTGAGCAGTAAACTATTTATCAGTGCGGCTACTGTGGCAGCCTTTGTTTACATTTCTATATCAACTACCTTGTTGAATTTATAAGCAAATGGGCAGAATTTTAGAAACAGTTGCTACTGGCAATTCCAACTGAGCCGATGGGATGTCAGCAAATGTAACTATTGTATATAAATATATTGTTATTGTTTTAAAATGTAATGCAAGTTGCAGCCTGTACTCTTATTACAAGCATATAAATGTTGAGAGTAACGAGACTTGAATATATTGAAGGTATGAACCTCAGATCACTGGCGACGGCATCTCGAACCAGCTGACTAACCCAGAAGTGCAGGTGGACGTGAATCGACCGAGCAGTTTACTGAATGAGCAGATGTTTGCTCTCAAGGCAATCACCAGCAAGTTGAAGAATGCTTACAATGGACTCGACGTAGAATGGATTGATTATGGTAAGTGAGCGCTCGCTGTAAATTGTTTTCCATGTTGTGAGTGCTGTATTTCAACTTGTGAGTTTCGTCTGGAAATGATGTGCCTGTCGTGGGGGAGCCAGCTTATCAGCAGTTCCCAAAAGTTCACATTACACTAAATTGCAGCAGTGCCAACCTACAATGGAGATTACTAACAAGTTTGTACAAAAACTCCAGGGAAACCCTGCAATATTTCAAGGTGCATTTTAATAAAGATTTAAATTAAAATACATAATGTATGATGTACATAAAAGTATTTAAGTTACAAATCACATTCATACTCAAACCATATTCTTCACTTTAAGAATGCTTTCCTCACTGTTTTATACACAGCCTTTAAAGGAAATAAAATAACCATTGTTTATCAAAATAAAAGCATTAGTGCTAACCTCAAATATCAGAGGATGAAAGTAACATACTTTCAAACGATAATAATTCTTGAACACGGTTACCACACAACACATGATGAACCTGCTCGTCTTGTTCTTCAGTAACACTTTCAGATAAAATCACTTCCAAACATTAAATATTGTAATACATTTAATGTACTACTGTGTTGCAAACACAAAAGTAAGCTTTTTTTCTAAACAATTAAAGACAAAAGCACGCACACATGAGCAATACAATGGCCTCTACAGATAAATGTGGTGTTTTGTTTTAAAATCTATTGGTTGGCTTCCCTGCAACTGATTCAAAAACAAGGTCTTCGGTGGTATTGTAACAAATGCAGTAATACAAATTATGGCCGTAGCTTTACCATGACTGTTTTAGGAGCAGTTGGTGGTACTAATGTAACTTAACAGATGGAATATAACCAGACTGCACCATAACGGGGGTAAAACGGCACAGTTGGTTACCCCAGCTGTAAAGGCTATGGAACTGAAGAATCATCCTATACTTTAAAATCAATAATCCTTATTCCAAATTGGTTAGGTATAAATAGTAGAGGTATTTGTTATCCTAAATACTTTTCTGATATCTACCACACCCTTAGCTCATTATAACCCACATAAATATATAAAAATGGTCTCTTTTGAATATCGTCTATTACACAGTCACTCGCATTCATGCCCACCTCGGTAGCGTGATGTTTAACGTGTGTGCCTCACGTTCAAGAGGTCGCAAGTTCAAATCTCACGGTAAGTTATCCGGGTAAGGTTTTCTTCCGAGGTTTTCCCTTATCCTGAGAGACAAATGTCAGGTAACTTAAAACTCCATGGACCTCGGGCTCCTTTGAGCATCATTTCACCCATTTCATTCATCCATCGTCCAATATGACATTAGGTTGAAGGACGTTAATCTATATTTAAAAAGAAAAAAAACTCGCATTCATTTTCAATTAATTCACCTGTCACATTTACTAAATACTTTAACAGAAACACGTATAAAACAATGCACTCTTTGCCTTTTAGTTTCTGCTGGGCTCAAACGAACTTTCAAACTTGTGGCAACAACACTCTATAAGTCTGATCTGATCTGCGTTATGACCAACTTATATTTTCCCCTGTTTATTTCCATTTTGTTAGTGGGGGTCACTTTCGTTTAAAAAAAAAAAGCATTTAAGTAATTCTTATCAACATTTTTTAATGTTAGTTAACAATTTTAAATATATGCGCTTTTCATATCATTTGCATTATTGTGCTATGTCCTATTGTAGGGTTACTACGCTTGCGTGTATCGCTATCTCTCATTCAAGCTTTCCATATCGATATGTAACGGATCGACTAGGCTCTGCTCTATGACGTCAAACCCTAGCTAGCTGGAATGAAACTGAACTAACCAATCAAGTACACACTTGTCTGCTGTCGGTTGGCAACCAGAGCAATGCTAGCTAGGGCTCTATACAAGACACGCATGCATCAATACAACATTCATAGGCTAGCTGGTATTGTAAGGAGTATTCCCTTGAAACAAGCCCAGTCGCCGAGAGCAACAGCCACCTAATGGCGGGGCGGGAGTTTCAAGTTTAAGTACCGTAATGTTCAAGTTCGATGTGCATATTTGATTGAGATATAACAAAATTATTTTAATTTTGAACTTGTAAATAAATCAGTTACCCCAGCAGTGCTGGGGCAGCTGGGGTTGAATGCATGCCACTGGAAATGACAGAAGAAGAGAAATCATACGGGTGGTTTCAACAAGATTCTGCTACAGTCCATGAATAAAATTAGGGGAGTGTTCGAAGATAAGAGGGATTAGTGCAGATGTAGGGCCCTCTCGCTCCCCCTATCTAACTGTGTGGGGTAACCTGAAACACAAAGTTTGAGACAAATACTCATACATTGGAAGAACCAAAAACAAAATATTAGAAATGAAATGGGAAACATTGCAGTGGCCCAACTTAATCAGAATGTGTTCTCCCGATATAATGCTTGTTTAGCCTCGTGAGGGTGGACGACATTTCCAGCATCTTCTATAAGGTAAGAGCATTATGCATGCAAAGTTTATGCAAGAGCGAAGCCGGCTGTTGCACACCTAATCGTGCCCAGGTGAAATGCCATGCACCAGTTAATTCTTGCTAGTGTTTTTAATATTTTGAAGTCATTAGTTGCTTTACTATAAGATGGCACAACTGTAAGATGATCGATACATTTGTAAAGGTTGACTTTTCTTCCTATAGCCCAGTTTTCTCCGTGGATGTGTTTGTTTGTTAGAAAGAGTTTTTTTAATGGTGAAGAACTATCAAAAATAGTAGAATGTCTCTCAGATTACACTATAAACTCAGATATTGAAGCTATTAGCCATAAATGCTGATCAAATGATGCTTTAAAACTTCTGAATTTATAAGATAATACCATAGAATTCACTTTAGAAACTGAAAATAATGGTTTTCTTCCATTCTTGGATTTAAAGGTTATGAGAAATAAAAATAAACTGAATTTTGGCATTCATAGAAAGTCAACACATACTGATAAATTACATAAAAAATAAAAGCTTTAATCCTCCTTCACATAAATCATGGTTTTCAACAGTCTAATTTATAGGTTGATAAATATAGCCCTTAAAAAAGAAAAATTATAAACACGTTATCATTAGTCTCTTCAATATTTATGAAATATTGGAGAGCAAGAGGATTAATGACTTCATTGTTAGAAATCCAGCATTAGCTAACAACAACATTGAATTAATTAATGGTTTTAGTACAGAATTTATACATAAAAAGATAGAGAACTTTAAATATCAAAAGGCCGTAAATGAAGCTTTTACCCTCAAAAAAAATAAAAGATGACTGCAAATTTAAAAAGTTTACTTACCACCCTTGGACCAATAAAAATTTTTAAATAACATTGAATAACGTTGGCTCCTCAAAATAAATATAATGTAAAAAATTTTCAAATTTTTCTAAAAACACAAAATTCCAAATTATAAAAAGTCTGGCATTTATCAAGTTAGCTATTTTGATTGTGACAAGATTTACATTGGTAAAAAATAAAGGAACATTTTAGAAATATTAAATATAAATAGACGGATAAATCAGCTGTGGCAGATCATGTTTGGTTGTTCATTTTTTAAATAAATCCAGAGGTTAAATTATTAAGACAACTAGTGGATCCTTAGATGTAATGGTTTGCAAAAAATTATTCATTTTAAAAATTAGGGACTGTGTCATGAATTTCGAAATACCAATTGATTCTGTTAGTAAATTTGTTTTGTGCGATGTCATCACTTGCATGTAATGGCCATAGCAAGGTCACGCCAAGGTCAGCTGCCTTGAGAATGTCAGGAATACCTGTTGAAACGACAGGTAAGTGAGGCTGTGTTTGTGATAGATGTGGTTTGGCTGTTACAGAAGAGTCGTCGTACGGTTCTGGTAGCGGGTCAGGTGACGGTGGCCTGGACGATGAAGATGACGATGACATGGAAGGTTCTGGTGGTGGCAGGGAAGACAATCACTTTGGCTACGGAGGTCCAAGAGGAACAGGTTCTTCGGACAGGGGGCATGGCACCAAGTACACGAGGCCAGGTTTGGACGGCAACTCCATGGATAACAACCTGCACCCACTCGACGACAGACATCAACACAGGAACACAACCGGCGGATCGTCTGGCAACATGAGATCTCAGATCTCTGTGACTCGCGCCGTCACTTCCTATCTCCTCCCCATTGTTGTTATGTGGTTTGGTGGCATCTTCTCGGATTGGCTGTGATGACCATCTCTGCTACGTACATTGTCACCTGGATCTAGTCTAAAACATCACGCCGAGTGTCATTCCAGCAGGTTTTATATTGGGGCAGACCCCCCCAGTAAGTGTAATGTTTGTAAAGACATTTACGATGTGATACCCTTAATGTACTGTATACAAATTTTCTTTCTTTTCTTTTCCACATGGACATACATCATAAATGATTTTTTTTATAATAATTATCCCCCTTCATCTAATTTATTTTCCTTATTTGATCATGTAGTGCAATTGTTTTATATATCATTTAGAAAACTGTTCCATTTCTGTACATAATTGTTCTGTCACATGATGTTGTACCGTGGGATGTTGGACATCGGGTGTTTGATTCTGCACAGTGAACCATTTGACAGTAATCCCCATTTTGAATCATGCTTTGTGAAATGGGTTCCATTCTAACTAGCATTTTTCGCAGTAATGTATCACTGAAGAAAACTGCATACTCGAGTATGGGCAGGCAAAATACTGGAAAGGTCCTAAAGTAAGAACAAATTAGAAACTAAAAACTTCACTTATGTTAATAATGTTGCAAGTTCTTGGTGCAAAGCTGGAAAGGTCGTTAAATATAAAATGATTTTTTTCTGGGCTTGTAGATCATAGGTTACTGGACATTCTTCTTTCCAGATGTTTCATCCAAAACTACATTGGGCATCTTCAGTGGTGTGGTCAAAGCATTGTCTTGCGACAACTGATGCAGAGGTTGGTGGTATGGGCTTGGTGAAAGATTCACACTCTTCACTGAAAAATCAGCCATGGCAAAACATGCCGTACTAGCGTAGGGGGAACATGTCATAAAATATAAGAGAGAACCATTCTGTCCATCAATATACCTATACTCTGTTCATCTAGAGGAGGAGACGTAAACAAAGCCACGTGCGTTTTGACCACAGCGCGCCCTCTTGGCGCTTTCGCCGTGTAAATAGTCCCTTGAAGAAATAATGTTACTGAGGTCTGAAATGTCACTTAATGTTTGCTAAAGCATGAACTAAGTGTACTAAGCATAGTTAAACTGTAAGAATACGCAGTTAAGTGAATTTGTAACCAGCCTAATTCATTCTGCGCGCGCATTATTCAGTATGAAAGTAACATGGCGGAACAAGTGAGTGTTGTAAAACATAAGTGCGGCAAACCGTTGCGAAGTGGTGAAAAGACAACAATATTGAACATATTTAACAAGTTCTACGAGAAATATCCCGAGCTTGCTATCGAAGACGTGATGAAATTAACATCCGAGTTTACTGGTGTGTCAGTTGCAAGTATTTACAGTACACCCAAAGAAAAATCGTCAGTTGGTGAAGATACCGGTAAAAACGACCACGTGCTAGATAAATGGTGGATGTAGTTTGCGACGAATTTGTGAGTGTGAGATCTGCAATCCGTCGAAAAGTTCACCAGTTCTTTGTTAACAATGAACCCCCACCTTAAACAAAGTGCTGTTGGCAGTTAACTCTGATCCCGATCTTCCAGATTTAAAACGAACTTCCCTCCACAAGCTGCTTCTGGAGATTGTGAGCAGGAAATGAAAAAGTGTTATTGTGGACAGAGATGACGTAAGCAGCAGTTAATTTCCATGTGCTACATGTTATTTGGATCACGTAAATATATCCTTTAGTAGTGTAAAATGCATATTATACCTACGCGTAGCGGTAGGTAACCGTGTTGCGTCATTGTGAAAGCACGTTGCCGCGGAGTGATACAAACCGGTGCTTTGTTTATATCTCCTCTAATCTCTTGATGAACAGAGTATACGTAAATGGCAATCCAGTAGACGTTCATAAAGATAACAAGTTCAACACAAAAGAGGGAGGCAAATGTCTAAATAGAGCGTGCTATCCGACATTAAGAAACACCCTGTAATAAGCGTGTTGTCTAGGTCAAGTGTAAGCAGAATGCAAGGTGAGATGTGGAGCTGGGAAAGGTATGATAACAGTGAGCTCAAGAATAGCTACAGAAAAAATGATGGGTGAAATAACTATTTGATCAAAGAGGCTGAGCGGGGAAGGGAGAACTAAGCAGTAGAGAAAGAAAGAAAGGGATATTTTGCTGAGAGTAACACGGTTAAGGAAATGGTTGGATAATTCGTAAGTGAGGAAGCATAGGGTTTGTATATATGGTGAGAGTGAGGTTATAATAAAGTAGTGTAATTGGGTAATGAAGATTAGCAAAGTGTATAATGTAAACCGTGATAAGAGTTACAAGAGTGGAGCTGATAAGAAAAGTTGAGAATGAAGAAAAGGGAATAAGGTTGAGAGATGAAATAAATCAGGAAATGGAAATTAAATGGAAGGTGGGAGCAGGATAAGCTTAGTGAAAAGGTAGGAAGCAAACGTTCACAACTGTGTAATGTGTATGTAAAAGGCAAGTGGAGTGGGGGGAATAAGTTTGGCATGTCAATCTCACTGAAACTGCTTTTTACCATTTTGGTTCTAAAGCAACCGAACATTGCACATTAGATTTGTCCAGTTGATACTTTTCCTGGTCTCTGTTGGTTGTGGTTTTGGCATAAAGCAAAACTGCATCATACGCTCGAAGTCGTCATAGACTACAGCAAGGTACAAGCTGCTCTCTAAAACTGAACAGAATTAGCTAAAACCTAACAAAACAATGTACACAATGTTAACAGCAAAATGCCAATAAAAGTTTGCATTGTTGCACAATAAATTTGCACCATTTCAGTTGTACATGCTAGCTGTATTGCAAAGGCAGCAAATATAAGGCCTATATTACACTATGACGTACCTGTGTTACAGAAATATGACCATATTACACATAGGGCCTGTATTACGATCTCTGGTTAAGGTTTCCATTAACGGTTAACTTGGTGTTACACCCAAACGTTACCGAGAGTCATTTCTGGAGGTACACTAACTGCAACCTCAAGCAGCATGAGTTAACTTGGAGTTTACTCGTGTTTCACACACAAAAGTGGCGTACCTCCCACCACAAATGTATGTGGACAGCTATTCGGAAGATGAAATGCTGCCTTAGTATTTATTTAATAGAAGAAGAGCGAAGAGCTTCAGAATGTACAAAGATAATTTTGAGGATTGGAATGAGGAAGAGTTCTGACAAAGATACAAGTTGTCAAAAGCTACGACATCCAACTATGACAAAAACACCAACTAACCTAATGATAAGAAGAAGAAATTAACCTATACAAAGACAATATTTTCAATAAATTAAATAAGTATACAGTATTATGCCAAAATATGTTACAAATAAATATTAATGAAAATATAAAAAATTAAGGGAATATGTATAAATACTCACTGATGCCTATTTACACTTTGAAATTCCCTGATATAATTGTTTCTAGCTATATATACAGTTCACCCACAAGATAGCATTGCAAACACAGCAAAAGCCTAGTGAAAATGTTACCAACTGCTCACATGGCATCATAATCCTCAGGGTAACAAACCTACAGTCAAGTCGAGTTCATAATACCAGGCAGCGAGCCTAACCATCAGTTAGCGATAACCAAAGGGTGACAAACCTACAGTCAAATTGAGTTCGTAATACCAGGCAGCGAGCCTAACCATCAGTTGGCGATAACCGAAGGGTGACAAACCTACAGTCAAATTGAGCTCGTAATACCAGGCAGCGAGCCTAACTATCAGTTAGCAATAACCGAAGGGTGACAAACCTACAGTCAAATTGAGCTCGTAATACCAGGCAGCGAGCCTAACTATCAGTTAGCGATAACCGAAGGGTGACAAACCTACAGTCAAATTGAGCTCATAATACCAGGCAGCGAGCCTAACCATCAGTTAGCGATAACCGAAGGGTGACAAACCTACAGTCAAATTGAGCTCGTAATACCAGGCAGCGAGCCTAACTATCAGTTAGCGATAACCGAAGGGTGACAAACCTACAGTCAAATTGAGTTCGTAATACCAGGCAGCGAGCCTAACTATCAGTTAGCGATAACCGAAGGGTGACAAACCTACAGTCAAATTGAGTTCGTAATACCAGGCAGCGAGCCTAACCATCAGTTAGCAATAACCGAAGGGTGACAAACCTACAGTCAAATTGAGTTCATAATACCAGGCAGCGAGCCTAACTATCAGTTAGTGATAACTGAAGGGTAACAAACCTACAGTCAAGTCGAGTTCATAATACCAGGCAGCGAGCCTAACTATCAGTTAGTGATAACCGAAGGGTAACAAACCTACAGTCAAGTCGAGTTCATAATACCAGGCAGCAAGCCTAACTATCAGTTAGTGATAACCGAAGGGTAACAAACCTACAGTCAAGTCGAGTTCATAATACCAGGCAGCAAGCCTAACTATCAGTTAGCGATAACCGAAGGGTAACAAACCTACAGTCAAGTCGAGTTCATAATACCAGGCAGCAAGCCTAACTATCAGTTAGTGATAACCGAAGGGTAACAAACCTACAGTCAAGTCGAGTTCATAATACCAGGCAGCGAGCCTAACCATCAGTTAGTGATAACCGAAGGGTAACAAACCTACAGTCAAGTCGAGTTCATAATACCAGGCAGCGAGCCTAACCATCAGTTAGTGATAACCGAAGGGTAACAAACCTACAGTCAAGTCGAGTTCATAATACCAGGCAGCGAGCCTAACCATCAGTTAGTGATAACCGAAGGGTAACAAACCATGACTAGTAACCAGAGATTGTAATACAAGCCTGTACTGTTAAACAGTAAATCATTCCAGTAAAGTTAAAGCAAATACCACGATTATTGCCAACAATGGTGATTAAATTGAATTATTTTGTTGTTTAATGACGCTGTCAATCACCAGGTTCACATCAGCATTGCCAGTGTGCCAGAATTTTGTCCCACAGGAGTTATTTTACATACCAGTAAATCTACTGACATAGAGCTGTTGTTTTTAAACACACTACTTAAAAACCATTGGTTTGGGCCAGATTTGAACCTGCGACCTTGGGATCAGTAGGCCAACGTCTAACCAACTGAGCCAGCTAGACTGAATAATGATGATATCAACAACTTTATCTCAAACATTTATAAAGTGAGCCAAAGCACAGTAAACAGGCGACATGTCAATGAAATACGTGAAATTTGGACTGAAAGTGTGGTTTATTTTTGGCCAATATGGTATATTCCAGGTCGTCTCCTTAGTGTGGTAGTAGACTGCTGCTTACCAAGCACGGGGTCTGGGTTTGATTCGCAGTACTGGTGTGGGGATTTTCTCCCTCTGGGAGACCTGGGCTGGGGTGCACTCAGCCTTGTTAGTTCCCAGAGAGGCCAACTTAGGAGCTACTTGATTGAACAGTAGCAGTCCTGGTTGAGAAGAGCACATAACCAGTTGGAAGGGACCAGAGCACTGACCACATCCCACCTTCAGTACTGCACCCCACTCGTGACACCTGTGGTGGGCAGAGGTGCAGGATGCAGCGGCAGGGCAGTAGACCTTGGCCTGGATGCATATACGTTCATGTTGGTTGTCCTGTGTCATGGTTTGTATGGACAAGTTTGTTTTAAACATCTTTATTTGCACAAGTTAGTTGATTAATCATCTCAGACAAATGGCATGGAGCTGACTCGCATTCACTGGAGTGTGATGTCATCATCTCGGACAAATGGCGTGGAGCTGACTCGCATTCACTGGAGTGTGATATCATCTCCCAATGAAACAACAGTACTGTGAATGATGCTGTCATTTGTTCATTTCTTCAGCTCTTGCTGGTTAACCGATTTAAAAATTTGATGCAATGAATATTTCTTAGAAGTCACATGATTGCAATTTCTGATTCCTCTTATGAAAGTACCAACGTAATTTGTTTTGTAATAAATGCTGTACATTTTCTTATCTGATGTTGTAATCAGCAATCATCTTGAATCATTTTTACCTGACAAAAGTTGACGAAATTGATTGTTTCTGTTGCCAGGCTTAGATAAGCCGATAGACGTGGACGAGCCTGTACTTTGGCATAGGGCATCTCTTCCTGATGCGTAGCCCAACTGTGGTTCACTTCAGTGGAATGCTCTGCATTTGTGATACATGCTAGAAGAGGGGTTATGGCCGTATTGCCACAAAGTTTAACTTACAGCTGAGGTGTCTACAACCTTTAGTCATTGTGGTTTTGTTACTGCTTCAGTCTGGAGGAAGTTATAGTGCACAGACCACGTTCCAGCTTAATTTGAAGAAATGATTGTGAAAGCAGGGCCGTATTTATGTAAGGGCAAACCAGGCAACAGCCCAGAGTGGCACATTTTAGGGGGCGGCAAAATTACTGGAAAGCTGAACCAAAAAAAAAAAAGCATAGACATGAAACATCAAGTTCCTTTTGATTCTTGATAAATTGATTGAAGAACTGGACAACAGAGTTTCTTGCTACAAGGAATTCAGTGAACCATTTATGTTTTTGACAAATCTGAAGAAATTCAGGAAGCATCATCCAGACTTCAGAAAGTCTACAGTTCGGATCTTGAAGATTCAGCATTTGTACTTGAATGCTTACACTTCAGAAGCTACATATGCACTCTCCTACACAACTGTCTAGAGAGTGTTTACCCAAACTTAAACATAACTCTACAAATATACTTGAGCACTCCTGCTTCCAACTGCTCAACTGAGAAATCATTTTCTGCTCTAAGACGCATAAATAAGAACATCACAAGTGAAGGATCGTCTTAGTTATCTTGGTGTTGTTGCAATTGAATCTGACTTACCAGTGAAAATGGACTGTAACGAACTCATAAACTTGTTTGCAAATGACAGGGCAAGGAGGAAGCCTCTTGTTATTTAAACAGCATACGTTTTGACATCTAAAGGGGGTGACGCCTCTTTAGTGTAAGTTCTTTCCATTAAGATGTTCCTACTTAAATGTTAATAAACTCACTTATGGTATGTGCCACTCATACTTAAGTGTCCAAACTAGTGAAACCATTCTCTATGTTGTGAAAATTTAAGTAATATATGTATTGGCAAGTTGGGGGGGGGGGGCAGCAATTTCTTTCTTTTTTTGCCCAGGGGCGTCAGAGGTCCTAAATTCTGGCCTGCTTATAAGAAAAGAAACCAGGGATAAGTTGGTTGGCATAAAACAAAATTGCCATCAATAGGAACAGTTTGCACTTGTGCACATGTAATATTGCATTTTGAGTTTTAAAAGCACAAAGCAATACTGTCCATACGAGGCAATGCACGCCACTGGTGCTATATTAGTGAGGTGGTTTGGACTTGATAATAAGCAGTGATCTGGCATCCACAGCATGTTGGCGCAGTACCAGTATTTGCTTTGCCATAAACCTTGTAATGATCTCATAACAAAAATGGTTCACGCTGTAGAATTAGACACTTACAACATATTATTATAAAAACTGTGTTTTAAATACTCAATACGATGATTTCTGCAGCTATTGCAAAAAAAAGTAGAAAGGAAAGAAATAAGAGGAAAAAACTAAAATATTAAAAAAAGAAGAAGAAGCCTATTTATACATAAGGAAAGTAAAGTGCACTTCGTTGTTACACAAATCTCAGATTTGTGAAGTTAGAGTAGTGTAAGAGTGAAACAATAATATTCCATTTGGGCAGCTGTTAAATGTAAGGCAGAAAACAATAATAGCCAGCGATATCTTTGCTCAACGTTGCCAACATGACATACATACATACATACCAGTAGCAAACATTCACTAACAACCCATTTTTTGAGTAATTTTCATCTAATTTAAAAGAAAGAAAGAAAAAAAGTAACATTCTTTTCTCCATTTTATGATTATGAAGAGTCAGGATAATTTTTGTATTAAAATGTTATTTTTAAATAAACAGTAGAAATGAAATGTTTGTACATCACTGCCTCAGCTGTATGGGGCGAAGCTTGCTTCTAGATTATGACTGAGAGAACGTATTATCTATATAAGATATTCTTCTTTCATTGACTCCAGCCTTGCAGGGCACGTCATGCAACCCACCTTCACTTGTCTATGGTAAGTTGTCGTCAATATTTCACATGTCTTTGTTTATTATGGATGCTGGTTCACCAACCACTCAAAGCAAAACAAATTTCTTGACAAAATCAATCTGCTGTATTTTAAAATTAATAACGCAATCCCTACTTTTCAAAATGAATATCTCTTCCCAAACCATTAAATCTATAGGTGCATTTAATTGTTTTACTAATTTCACCTTTGGATTTATTTCATGATTAAATAACCAAAAATGATCTACCAATCTATCTGTTTATATTTAATATTTCTAGAATGCTCCATTATTCTGTCTTCCAAATGGAGTTTAGTTTTACCAATGTAAATCCTGCCACAATCCAAACAGCTAAATTGGCAAATGCCAGACTTTTTATAATTTGGAATTTTATCAGTTTTAGAAAAAATTACTAAATTTTTTATATTATGTTTATTTTAAGACACCAAAAGTATATTGTTATTTAAAAATGTTTGTAATTTAGCCCAAAGATGGTAAGTAGTTTTTTAAAATTACAATCATTTGTTTTTTAGGGTAGAAACTTCCTCAACAGTCTTTTGATATTTAAATTTCTTATTTTATATACAAAATTTGTATTAAAACCACTAATTATGCAGTGTTGATAATGTGTTTATATTCTCAGTTAAATTCTTTATTAAGGGGTATATTTATTAACCTACAAATTAAAAGTATTAAAAACAGCAAATTTATGTGTAGGAGGATTAAAGTTTTATTTTTTATGCAATTATCAGTATGAGTTGATTTTCTATAAATGTCAAAATTCAATTTATTGTTTTGTTATCTTTGAATCTAGGAATGGAAGACAAGCATTATTTTCAGTTCCCAAAGTGAATTTTCTGGCTTTATCTTGTAAACTTGCAAGTTTATATGTTTATGAGGAAGAATAGCAAAAACTTAACCTACATATCTATGCCATGTTTTAAAAGTTAAAGGGAGTGCTTTAGTGACTTTTATTTCAAACAAGGTCATGAAAAGATTACCAAGAAATGACAAAAGTTGACTACCCATAGCCAAGCCAGAAGTTGTTGAAAGAAATTTGTATTAAAATTGAAAAAAAAATTTGATCCTAACAAGCATTGCTAAGCTTAACAAAATTATTTATTAATTCTCCATTTAATTCAATAGAACTTAGCTGTTTTTTAAACAACATGAAAAGTTTTTCTGTAGGAATACTAGAGAAACGTTTTGATGGAAAATGTTATACATTTAAGACCATGGAAGAGGCAGCAAAAGGAATGGGGAAACAAAAGTTATGTTATCTGATATGAAGAAGTGCTTGGGACCTACACCTCACTTAGCCCGAGTATCTGCCATTTTATTAGGTACCTCTAATACCAGAATATCCAGCCGCCCACCTCAGTAGCACAGTCTGTCCAACATTCTTTGGCATTATCATGTGGTTTTAAAGCTGCCATGCTATCTGACTAGATTCTAATCTCTGCCCAATTGCATAGCAAAAAGAAAAAGGGGGGGGGGGGGGGCGTAAAGGTTATACATGGAGGTGGACACCTCGCACACTGCAACCTATGGAGATCTGTTCTACCTAACACCCCCCAAAAATCACAGATAAAGTGAGGGAACCACAGGATGTCACAGGGGCTTAGGGAGATGGGCTACAGAGATGCGCAGAAGTTCATAACAAGTACTAAGATATCTTCATGTGTGCGCCAGGCCCTGCCGAACAGCCACCACAGTGTCACACAAGCGTCCTACCCCCTATCCCAATAAGGACAAGCACTACCTAACATCAAGAATAGGAGTTAGAATGTGCAAGTATCTGTCCAGCACTGTCAACACCGCTTGCCTGAAAGATCATAAGGAAATGATGTAATAAAAGTAAGCATCCCAGCATTCGCCTAAGTGACGAGGGGAAATTTCAGATAAAGCATGTCAGAGTGCGTAGTCACCAGGGATTGAACATGGGACCTCTCAAATGTGAGCAGCATACGTTTTCATGGCGCCACCTCACTCAGTGATTGCATTGTCCTGGCTAAACCTGTATATATATGTATCTCATCCTAGAAAGGTGGCAACGCTGCCAAGGGAAATGGGAACTCGCCCTGAAGCCATAGACCCCTATCTGAAGAGCACACTGGCGTCCTACATCTCAACTAAATGACTATCTTTACTGTTTCACCAAAATATCCCATATCGCAATAGACTTTTTACATGTGGAAAAGAAGGGAAGGTGAGGAAATGTTAATGAGGAAAATAATTAAATTTGTATAAAAGAATTAAAAGGGATAACGGCAAAGGACTGTCAAACTGAAAAGAATGGCCAGGAGTCAAATTTCAGGGGTAGCCAACTTTTTTTTACATCTTAGTGCTAAATTCAATATTCCGCTTCATTTTAATTCAGTTAAACATTTACAAAAATAGTTACAGTCGTTAAAAATACAGATAATTGAACAGAAGGTCTTGCTTCAAATTGCACCAGTACTGAGGATTTTCCCAGGGTTTCTTCAGTCCCATAAATAGTAATTGCTAGGGAAGTACCCCAGAACTAGGCCTGCAACATTTCCTTTCTCAACGTGTGGCAGAAAGTAAAAGACGTTGCTTGTGTAGAATCAGATAAAGTTGAACAAAATGGTGTGAGCAAGGCTTCTTTTTAAATGAGCTTCAGATTTTATTATTTGTTTATATTTAAGTAAAGATAATTTATTTAACAAAGTAACTCTATCATAACTGATTTTTTAAATCAATGTCTGAAACTATTTGCTCAGTTTCTCCGCAGAAATGTTTTTCAGATTCTTTTCCATGCATGTGTCCTATTCCCAGGAAATTGTTTTGCAGGAATCATCTCTAACATATTGCTTATTTTTCTCACTTTTATGCATTTTATTCACAATAATAGGTGAATGATTATATTACATAGACTAGCTATCGCTTATACAGCGTGGGTGAGAAGTCCCCATACCTCCTACGATTGAATGCCAATTTATTTATTTTAGCACAAGTACATACTATTAAGTAGTATAAGTAGTATTAAGTATGTTCCCCATCATGCTGTAAACACAGTTCCACATGCCACCACCACCGCCACTGCCACCACCTCCACAGCCACCACCACCGCCACTGCCGCCACCACCAGCACCACCACTGCCACCACCATCGCCACTGCCACTGCTGCCACCTCCACCACCACCGCCACTGCCACCACAGCCACCACCGCCAGTTGTATAAATTGTTGCTCTCTTGAGAGCAGAGAATTGGCATTCCACTGTTGTGGTTATTGCCAGAATGGTGAGTATGAGATGGGACTAACATTGTTTCACTGAAGTTTACCGGACATTTGTGGGTATGAAGATGAGTACAGTGTGGTTAACTCACACTGTAGCTTCACAGAATGAACATGTCTGTTGTAGTTATGTGAAAACTGAGTCAGGAAATGCTGTTTCTATCCGCAGAAGTTTATTTGAACCCAGAAGAGTTGTAAAGTCTAGTTTTTATAATTAGTAAATCTATTTTCAAGTTCAGTATTTATAGTGTCCATGATGTTGTTAAAGGCTGTCTTAAATTCAATTCGAGGATCTAGATTTCTGTGTTTTCTTTGCATGTCATTCCAAATTCTCTCAAATGAATTTTTATACATATCTCTGAACTGTTTTAACATCAATTGTTTCACAGCTGAAAATATCTGTGCATTTAGTCTGCAATACGTGACACAAAGAAGAATAATGGAAACACTTGGAACATAAAGCAACACAGAAATATTATTCTTAGTTCTTCTGTAACACAACCACATTCCATTGTGAACTAATGTGCACTATATAGTATTTCAAAATAGACATATTAAGTTTCAATTCACAGCATCTGTGGCCACTATAGTGGCTTGCCTATCACAAGCAACCCATCTCGCAACCAGTTACTTCGCTGGTTCGATGCATGTGCAAATACACCTCTTGGTTGTCCCAGCACATGGTCTAGAGACGCTTTCCCGCCATGAGATGAACAGCCACTTCACATTGCAATTTCAGCTTTTCAAAATAACATTAGTAATGATTCTCAATGTCGTGTAATATAGAGTTATCTCAGTAGGTTTTAGCAAAACCATCTGGGCATCGCTGATGCTCCTGAATATATACCCATGATGTATATATAATCTCATTCTGCAGAAACAAAATATTACTTGCTTATACCTCCCTTTGGGTAATCCAGGTTACTGCTTGTTAGAGGTTAGGAAACAAAATCGAGGCAATTTATGTTTTCTTTATAAATAATAGTAACAGTTTAGTGTTCTATTATGTAGACATTTCTAAAGACAGAATTGCATGTGTTTTGGTGATTAGGAATGTTGAAACTGCAAACTGTGTTTTATGGTGAAAGCGTGAGTGATGTGAAATTTTGAATCTAGGTTTTCTCAATTTACCTATACAAAGGAGAAAGAAATTATGAAAAAAGGTAAACAGCAGTGTTAGAGAATTTGAATAAAAAATCAAGAGTAGTCATAGAAATTTTAACAAAGACATTTATGGCATAGAATGTCTCGTAGGTTGTAAAGGTAGAGAGGCAAGTTATTTTGTTGGCCATGTCTCAACATTATTCCTTCCATATCAACACACGACACTGTGTTGAATGGCGTGCATGTTCCACTTATAATTGAAACATAAGTGTATAAAAATACCTTTTAAAAAATTGGGGTAATATTTGAAAGTTATAAGTTAACGTGTTATTTTTGCCAGGTGCTATAATATAATTCAATCCAAATTGAACATTCCTAACACCAGAGAAAATCTACTTATAAGAGAAAATCCATTGGAATTATTGCAACCTACCTTCAGTTTGGAATTAATAGCGGAAATAAGTAAATCAGACACACCAAAAGAAATACAAAAACTTCTAGCTCTGGAAACAATCAATACTAGGTATCCCACAGAAGAATGGCTGCACATATATACTGATGGATCCTCAAAGGAAAACCTTACTGGAGCTGGAGGTACGTGTTCACATTTTTCCTTTTATCATTCTGTTGGCAGAGACACAACAAATTATGATGGAGAAATAGAGGCTATACACATTGCTCTCTGACAATTATTAAATCTTCCCTTAAATAAATTTAACATGACAGTAATTCTTTCAGATTCTAAAGCTGCAATTCAGGGAATATGTTCAAATACTACAAAGAAGTCAACAAAAATTAGAGAATGCTACAAAATGTTAACACAACTCCAAAAAGTTAATAAGACTGTTCATCTCCAATGGATTCCAACACACTGTGGAGTCATGGGGAACGAAGCTGCAGACTCACTTGCAAAGAAAGGCACAACAATAAAACAAAAGTCTAAATTCAATTTCTCATATTCCTCAATAAAACGCTTGATCATTAAACAATTTTCTCATTCATACCTACAAGAAATAGAAACAAATGCCAAAGATAAAAAATGGATTACACTACTTTCCAACCCAGATATAATCCCCCAGAGACCAAGGAAAACAGCTGTTGCAGCCTTCCGACTATTGACAAATCACGACTGCTTAGCAAGTCATCTCTACAGAATAGGTATCTCAGCCTCACCAATATGTGTCCTGTGTAACGATCCAGCAGAAATGAATGAAGACCACTTGAAGACCTGTGAAGCATTAAGATCAGAAGAAACTACAGTTCAAAAGTATTGGAAAGCACGAATGCTAATGGCTTCATTGGCAGATGCAAGGCACTAGAAAACAACAACAACATAATATAATTGCACAATATTTTGATCAGATGGGTTAAACAATGCAAATTTCTATATAAAAGTTTGAAAATACAGTAGGGGTAGTTTTTGTGAGTGGTAAGCTACCCTATAGTGGTGTACATAGCCCAGGGGTAGTGGAAGTTGTGTGGCACTTTGTCATTTTTATAAGAATCAAAAATTCAAACGTAACAAGTTTTATCAAAATCATAATAAAGATATTCTTTGATAAAAGTTGTGTAAAATTTGCTGATATGAATACAATACAGAATTCACCCATCTCCAGTAACTCGATTATAAAACATTTTAAACCTCCCCATTGATCCCTTTTAGTGGGAAGTTATAACAAATCTACCATGTTCACAGAAAATATTTGTATTCAATGAAACAATCTTAAAATTGGGTGATATGAATTTGAATTTCCTCTGAACATCTTTTGGAAACACTTGGTAGCCTATGTCCATTAGGAAGAACGCTGCTTTTCGCTGGTCTTGTATTGTCTGTCATGGTGGGGATTCCATCACGTCAGCTGATGGCTTATTATGCGTCAGACATAAGCTGCCGTGTCATACCCCGGAAGGAAGGACGAGATGAAAGTAACCTACAGTGAGCCAGAATGCATCACAGGCAGAACTACTACTGTGGGTCTCTAATAGATGCAGGCAGGTTCTTCGGCTCAGCAGAGTTACAAGCCGCCAGATCACCAGCCAGGTCCTGCTGGGCAATCAGTCCCCCTAACAGGCGGTCAGCCAACCACAGTACCTCTCCTCAGCCAAACACAGTATTTCCAAAGTGCAAACTCCACCACAGCACATCCTGCTGACGACCCACTGACTCTTACGACATGGAAAGACTGGCTAGAGAGAGATTGGAATGAAAGGGAGTGATCTGGGAGATGTAAATCGCCTGAGTGACCCGGGAAAAATCCCTGAAAAAAACCAAAAGTCAGGAAGGTCAGCTGTGGGAATCAAACCTGTAACCTCCCAAATGTGCGAGGTTACTGCCTGGGCCATTACTCTTATCGCTTTTCACTGGTGAAACAGAATTATTGAAATCAGTTGAGTTGTTTTTGAAACAACTAAAAGATTGTGAAACATATAATAAAAATGTTCTGCCTTGCAATTGTTCAGATATGAAAATGGAATGTCTTGAAGTTGATCTGCCTCTTCAGTGGGAACAGTTTAGATTGGTGAGAACGTGCGCTGGCGATGTCTTTTATTAGCAAACCTAAAGTAGTCCCTGTGGCTGAATGCAGTGCTGTGAATGGTTTGCGCACCTGTATATGCATACAACGATCACTCCAAATGTTTTTAGCAGCAGCCACAAATAACTTTTCATTTGAGTTGAAACTTTTACAACTGTGTAAGTATTCTCCATTTCTATGAATATACTTCTGGGTCCATTCAAAGCACTTTGAAAATGCATGTGACCAAGCTTGTTTAGGGAGGTCATCCACACCTCCATGTAAGCCCCAATGACATCTTCATGTGATAAGGAATGGCAACCACCACAGAACACCTAGTAGTGCAACCACTGAGCTTTCCTTATGCTTTGGGAACAATGAGGAGAATAAGTGAGGTTAGGAAGGACTGTGACCTTACGACTACCCAAGAACTCGAGTATTGTGGCACTGTGTGCCCAGAACCATTGTCATGGAGTGGTGGGTGAGTGGATGGTGGGTATTCCATGCTGCAATGGCATACATATTTACATACCATTCTGCAGCAAGTGTTTGTTTGGATATCCAAGTGACCTATGATAAACAACCAGTTTTTGAGAAGAAGGAAGCCAACATCTGCTGGGTCACCATAGCTTTAAAATATTCCTCTTTTAGATGAATTCAATTATATTACTGTCATTTTAATAGTTTAATTGCTGCTAAAATCTTTTGGAGTGACCCTTTTACCTTGCTGTATGCCATGCAGCGGGCAAGGTTGGCATGTTCTGTGCTAGCAAGTGGGCGTGACAGTTGCTTCTTCCGCAGCGACGACGGACATGTATAACTAGTGTGCAATGTTGCCTTGTGAATTATGGAAATGGCAACCTCTCGAAGTGTTGCTACCTCGTCTATCCTTTACTCTCTGTTTGGGAACAACAGTATCTGTTTATAAACATAGGTAGTGCAGCGAAATGTATAAGTGTTAAAACGTTAACATTATACCTGTGACAGCAGTTTGTACTGCGATTATAAAGTGATATGGTGATAGAGAAAACACTAAACACTTAAAGTGAGTCTTAATAGGAACTTATTGACCTGCAATATAATCAGAAATGAACAACTGCTTTCTTCATAAAACAAACTTGATCAATTTTTACTTAAAATTTGCTCAGTCCAAATTTTCACAGACGACAATTATCTGATAATTTAAAATGTAGTCTTTGGCTTTCTACAACAAAGACAATTGCTCCAAGAATAATTAGAGGGAAAAGGGCACAAAAAGTTTGACGACTGAATAAAATTGTAAATATTGAATGTATGTACTTGTAAGTGGCAGAAGAGCTATGAAATGGAGTGTTCATTTGCTCTATCAAGCACCTTGTTGAATTTAATATGAGATATTTCTATTTTACCTTGTATACGCAGTCAAGTGTTGTGATATTACAAATCACTGTTTTTCCTTCCACGTGTGTTGACCTTCCATTCTGTCCACTTCTAGGCGTTGGGCTAAAGAGTATGACATCACAGTGCACTGACTTGGGACTGCTTGTTGTTGCATTGTTTCACTAAAGTAAACCAACAAATGCATGTCATTAAAGAGTTTGTTAATTTAAAAGCCTTGTGAATGAAGTGCTGGGTTGCATGATGTGACCTGCAGGAGCGGACGTCACTGGATTTATTTCAGTGTAGAAGAGTGCCTTATATGTAACTCCTAGAGATTGCATGTGGTATTTTGATAGACGATACAGATGCAGAGGAAATGTTACTTAAAAAAAAGTGCAATTTTTACATCAATTATGTGCTTAATTTCACCATTATTATGTTACATAACTTGATCTAGAAGCATTATAATAAACTGGATGTGTTTATGTGGCATTAAATGAGGATCCAATTTTTCTTTCCTGGCTTTGTGTTGCAGTAATAAACAATCCTGCTGTTTGTACATCCCTCATCCTTCTTTCAACACTTTCACATTAGCAAGGTTGCGGTGTATTTAATAGTGTAGGTCGTGAGGCAAGGTGAGAGAAATTCCCCTAGCTGCACAGTGGTAACTTCACCTGAAAGGGGAAGTTGCACAATCATGTATCTGTAGAAATCATGACTTTCCGTCCACAAAGCAATGCATTTCACTAGCATATTGCTAATGACATTATATCTGTACAAAAACTAGCGTTATAACAAAGTGATTGGCTGTAACTATGGCCATGTGCCAACAAGTACTTTCATGTGAATTGCAATTATTTCATCTGCACACTGTTATAGTAATGTTTACTCATTCGCAGTAAGCTTGTCCAACCCCCCCCCCCCCTCTCAGCGCTTGCAGAGAGGGAGGGAAGGAAAGCAGCTTCCCCTATGTGCAAGATTTGTACATATCTCACCTCACGACCTGTACCACTATATGTGGACTATTTCATGTTTCAGTGCAGAGAGATGATCCATCGCAGGAACTGAAACTAGATCAGGTCCAACCATAATATCAATCTACTTAATGCTGATTTACTTGTGCAATATAACATGTCATACAAGTGAATAGCACACATTGATAATAATGGGAGAGCAAGAAAGTTCGGAACCTGCTATGCTGTTTCTTGCCTGTGGGCCTTCTCGGCAGTTATTGCCGTCTACTGCTATCCTAAGAAGGTGCAGATGAAATAGTATAACATTTTTACTTTCTCTACTGGGAAGTATTGTATTCCACCCAAAAATTATGTCGAGATTTCACCGGAAATATATGTTATGAGACCCCCTGAATCCAAAAAAAGCACTTTTAGAAAAAGGTCTGTGTGTGTGTGGACAGCATAACTCAAAAATAAAAAGTTGTTTAAAAACTAAAGTTGGTATTTAAGTTTAATGTCTTTCAAGGATGTGACACGAAGATTTTGAAGAAAATAGCCCCACCCAAAACTATCCTTTACATGGAAAATTTTTCAAAAACTTTTATATTCTTGAAAGTGGCTCTAACGATTTTGATTAAAATGTCATGTTTGAGATATTTTGATGACAAATGAAATGTATATCTTGAATTTTCTGGCTATAGCCTATGTAGTCGTATTTACTCTGGATGACTTTTGGATAACTGGTAAACCGTTAGAGGTAGACCACATCATACTATACAAAAAATGTAGACCTTGCTAAAATACACAATTTATGTCTGAATAAATTTTCTTGTAGGGTGAACCATTTTGGAGATATTCCTTGTTATATGTGCAAGTTTCAGAAAACTTCAAACTTCTGTGAAATGGATCATCATCGTTCATTTTTTTATATTTTAAGTGTGCAAAGAGAATGGAATGTAAAAGCTTTAAAAGATTTGACTGTCGCTCAAAGCTTACTGTATTCTAACATTCCCCTTGTACCTATAAGGAAATACGCAAAACATCCAGCATCTCTCAACATGAGTATGGCAAATGATGGACAGGTTCCTAAAGAGGTGCCAAAAATGTATGAGCAACGATGGCTACCCGTTTCACCATCTCCATTCATAAAGCTGGTAAATAAAGGCTTTAAAAGTAGTTTTAAAAATCTTGTATGGTTTCATCAACGCCTTTCTATGATGGCAACGAGCACAGAGAAGGTAAAACACCACGGAGCACATTCAGAGGTTAGCATTTTGAACTAAGTTCTGAATGTGACCAGTGATGGAATGAGTAATCAGAGGGAAATGTGCAGTTTCAGTGGTTGTTGTACACCACTAGGAGGAAATGGCTGTACTGTTATTGTCTCATACCAAGTGCCAACTGTGCGGACATGAGGACGGTAGGTCGCAGGCAATTCACTGTAGGCTGAACAAATGTGCACGATAGTGGCCAACTGTCCTTGGTGACATCACAAGTAATGGAAGCAGCAGTAAGTAACTTGCACGTCTTCCATCTCATGAAGTACCAGGACAACACTGAGGTAGGTACACATGGCAGTGACTCGACGGCTCCAGACATAATATTGGTCGTGACTATTTTGAGAAGAAGCCAGTGAATTTCTATAAACATTTCTTACCTAGTAAAGCGTTTTGTTAACTTTCTCAACAATCTGAACATAGTTTGTGGATAAACTTGTAGATGTATCTAGAACTTCATTATTTTGGAGTCTGAGAGAGGGTACAGTTACATTGATTTTCCACCATCAGAGTTTCTGCCCAATACAGTAGAATCCCAAGAACTCAACCTAATGTGTACGTACTGAGACGCTGTCAAGTTACCAAAATGTCTAGATTTACAGAATAAGGAGTCTGTTATTCTAGCTCAATATATCAAACAAAGGTATAACATATTCTAAAATTTATTGTGTATTAATGTTTACTCCTTTCGCTGGTGTCTTCAACACATCCAATTTAATTTCCTTTGTCATGTTAAGTTGTCATTCACTGCCACAAACACAAGAGTAACAGTAAGCCTGCACTGTAACCATAAATATGTAACTGAAAGTCTAGCTTACCACTTATAGGGTGAATGACCTTGCCAGGATCTGCATAAGTGACATCGCAAACTGATGATGGGGGTAACATCTCTGTTTCCTTCCTTGAAATAAACAAGACACTGCTGATACCACTGTACTTAATCCCGTTCAGTCCATGATGTTTATGTACTACATGGAAGTTGGAAATATAAGCTAATACTCCTATGATGTCAGATACAAAAGTGAACTCAAGTCATAAACCACTGCGCAATTGTCACATCTAAAAAATAACTTTGTACTGGGTAAATCAATAAACTTTCAAACATTCCCAACAAGTGTTTGTGCTATGTCTCCATTATTAGTGACAACGAGCTTTGGTGTCATGACAACGTTCTGACTAGATATCGAAGATACTGTGAGGGAGAATGTGGTAGATTGTACGAGGGTTGTCTGTAAAATAAGGTTCCCAAGGATCTGCAGTCGCGAGGAACGCTGTTACAGGACATCTGGCAACATTGGCATTTAGCTTGGTTCTCCCTCTCCCAGTACCCCTGCCTGTGACTCTCAGTTTTGGCTTGGCAGCTGTTAGAAATGGATCTTCCACTCGCTTCTTTCGCCAGGTGCAAATTATACTTTGTGTGCAAAAAGACTGTACCAGTTGACATTCATTCCCGACAGTGTGAAGTGTATGAGCATACAACACATGTGCAAAAGTTGCCAAGAACTCAAAGATGGACGTACAGACGTCCAGAACAACCAGCATTCTAGACGGCCATCGGTTTCTTTGTGTGCAGTACAAAGATAATTTTTGTTAAATTTCCTAAAAGAGTTGTTTAGATCAACAGCACATAATATCCGACTTCCTCCTGTACCAGTGTTAACTCGATGGGGAACATGGGTCGATGCAGTTTTATATTATGCTGAGCACATAGAAAAATAGTCGGAGAGGTTGTTAATTCATTGGACTCGAACGATGCTTCATCAATAGAAACTGTGCAAAATATTCTGTCAGGCACTGGGTTAAAAGAGGATCTTAGTTTCATATCTGCCCATTTTTCTTTCTTACCAACAGCCATAACGGCATTGGAAGCTGTAGGATCTCCTTTGTATGAATCACTTACTGTCTTTGAAAAAACAATATGTGATCTAAGTTCGGTTCCTGGTAGCAGAGGACAAAAGTGAAAGAGAAAGTGAATAATGTAATTTCAAAAAATTCTGGTTATAACCAGATGTGCGATATCCGAGACATCCTCGAAAGAAAACCATCTGTCATACCAAGAGACTTGACTCTCTCTGTGAAGCAATTAACATCATTTAAATATGCCACGATAACATCTTGTGACGTGGAGAGAAGTTTTTCACATTACAAAAGTGTTTTGGGAGACAACAGACGATGTTTTACAGTTGAAAATGTTTGCAAAGTGTTGGTTGTGAACTGCAATTTAGCAGTTAATACTAGCAGCAGGACCACTTCTGCTTCAACCTCTAAGGAATAAGGTAACTTTATACTAACTCGTCTACTGCAAAGGGACATTGTTTTAATTAAACAATGCATATTTCTTGGCATATTTTCAAGTTTTTAAGAGCATATTTCAGTGTTTTTTAGGGTATGAACTTCCGAGCCCTAGTAATTAGTGAGCACATCCTCCCTGTTAATTCAAACCGTCATCTTATTAAGGTTCTACGGCTGTAGAATATGTTTCCCATTGTATATCACCGTTTTTGTTTACAGTTGAAGTTATGAGGAGTAAAACATGAAATGGACACACAAGAAGTGGTGTGCCTTCTGTTCATTGTGCATTGCTTACTATAAAGCAGTGGCGGACAATAGGGTTGTTTGATTAACCTTCCATTACGTGCACACCCTGGTTTACATTGTTTATTAGCCCATAGACAATTATAAATTGTTTCGAGCATCATCAAACTACAAATACAACAAAACAAAAATTACAAAAAGACTTAAGATAATCATATTCTATGAAATACCACTAAGTAGAGTCATATACAGCATATTTACAATTCCTCTATACAGTATAAACATTTTCCTATAAGATATTTCCTTAGTTCTTTTTTAAAACTTTCTCCTTGCTTAGCTTTAATAGTATGTGGCAATTTGTTATATAGTTTGACACCACTTATATATGGATCAGATTCACTTGTTCTTTTATTAACATTAATTCTATGTATATTATTCATACCTCGTGTATTGTAACTATAATATTGATTATTACTACTAATAATATGTATATTTTTACTTACAATATGTATTATTACTTTATATACATATAATGAAATAATAGTGAACAAGTTATTATTTTTAAAAATACTGCGGCACGAAGTCCTGTTATTAAGTTTATACACTGTTCTTATACAATTCTTCTGCAATATTAACAACCTATTTAAATTTTGTTTACTAACATTTCCCCAAACCTCGATCCCATATTGAAAGTTATGATATATTACCCCAAAATATACAATTTTTAGAACCTCAGTATCGAGGTATTTGGAAAGCCTCCTTAGTAGATATAAGCCTGAGCTTACTCTACCACAGATTAAGTCTATATGAGGTGCAAATGACAAATTTTTATCTAACATTAGTCCTAAAAATTTAATTTTCTGTACGTGTTCAAGAATTGTGTTTTGTACATTTATAGTTACAGAGTTATTAGTGTTTTGATTAGAATACTGAAAGTGGAGTAATTTTGTCTTTCAACACAATTTTGTCTGGTAGAACAATGTTGGTCTCGCTCTATATTTGTGTGCTCTATATTTTAGTTTTTTGATATTATAATTTTCTTGGTTGCAAACAACAAGCAATAAAGTTTATTTAATTTGCCACACATACTTATTATCGTGTTGGTGCTGTTTTTATTGTAGTGTTGCGTCGTGTTTGAGCGATGAGGCGTGGTAACGGATGGAATGAATATCATACGATGTTTCTTCACAACAATGTATTATTTTATTAACACTTTTTCTCTATTTTACATTTAAATAAATCCTCTTAGCACCATTTTAGATTATTTAAGTCTTTCCACTTTTTCAAAAAGTGGAACCAAAGCTTGATGAAAGTCTGGTAAACGTTCTACAATGTTCACACGCTACCAAAATACGTCCTATCACCTTGAATATTCAGACGCTAGTCCCGATTCTTTTGGTTGCGAGTCTATCATTCCAACTGCCACGTGTACATCCGCGCATGCGTTCATCAAATAGTTCCCGCATTGTTAGGGAAGCGATCTTTAGCTATCCTGATTTCGCTTTTAATATTGAACACATTTAATTCTTTTATTTATACATATATATTAAAATTAAATATGGAAATATTTATGACGTCTTTAAACAAACTTAATTGTTCGTAGCAATGAACATTAGTAACACGTTTTCATTTAACCAACTCATACCAAACAAGTCAACCGCATGACCTTGTGTAGGTACAACAGCTTGCGCAGTGGAAAAACACCGCGCACGCAGCGTTTCCTATGTTTTGGGTCTCTCTGTACTAATACAGCTGTTGAGGACGTAACAATCGCACAATTAAAAACACATTCTTTCTTGCTGTTAACTCCGCGTGCTACGCTACTGCAGTCGTGTTCATACGGCACATTTCGGAGGCGCTCGTGTTGAGTATAGCGACATGTGATTCCGAAGCCTTGTCGTGCTTATTCTGCCACTTCACCACTCTTCTGTTCAGTTGTAGACAATGAGACACACATATTCCATCCATCTTACGCACTAACTCTTCACTGTCTAGTCTTACAATTATTATTAATATTACTTATTAATTTCTAGTTTGATTTAGGTATGGGCTTCGGTGATAACTGTTATAAAGCACAATTTATATTATTTTACATGCAATGTTTGTACATGTTCTGCACTCGAGATTTTACACGTTCTAGATTTTATGCCATCACAAAATTATTATATATTGCTGACAAGGGAAAGTTTTGTGTTTCGATTTCAACAAGTTTGAAATTATGTAACTGTTATACTTTGGTTGTCATTTTTACGAATATTTGCTACAGGAACGCAGAAATGTAAGTCTTCACATTTTTTTTCAGATAAACTGCGTGTTATCTTTTTTTAAATTGCATACTAACGTCCTCCAACCTAATGTCATATCGGACAATGAATGAATGAATAAAATGGGTCTTTGGACTACGCCACGCTATACGTAAAGTACGTGTAGTTAAATGTTCTTTGGCATGCGAGCTGTTGTTCGTGTGTTATTCCATGAATCTGCTCGCAACAAATAGTTCTAGAGCAGGAGCACTGCTACTTGCTTCTAAGAACTTGTAAGTGAGATAGACCCCGTGACCATTGACTCAAAGTACCCAGGAACGCTTTGTGTAATGCGGCCATGTTCGACGAGAGGGAGTTGAAACCAAATGCACCTTAGTATGTCATGGGGTCATGGGTCTCCGTCTGTGTTGCCAACTTAGCCTTTTTATGGCTAGATCTGGCCTTTTTGAGAACCTATCTAGCTATAAATTTTCCAAAAAGCTACAAGTAGCTTTCCTGGCCTTTTTTCTAAGCTTCATTAGCCTTTTCTAACTTTTTTTTTTTTTTTTCATTTTTTACTTATCTACCGGTACCTTTAAAATAATACCTACATAATTTAATCTCGCTACTGCAGCTATTGCACGTAATGATATAACGCTTTTGGTGAATTCCCAATTTTTTTTTTTAATCTGGGAGTGTGGATTCCACCAAGTTGTTAGACTCTTTGGCACTTTTACTTTCTCTACTGGCAACTAGGAGAAGTATTGTATTCCACCCAAAAATTCGATGACGATATTTCAACAGAAATATATGTTTTGAGACACTCTGAATCCAAAAAAAGCATTTTTAGAAAAAGGTCCGCCTGTGTGTCAGTCTGTCAGTCTGTGGACAGCATAGCTCAAAAACGAAAAGTCGGTTAAAAACCAAAGTTGGTATTTAAGTTGAATGTCTTTCAAGGATGCGACACGAAGATTTTGAAGAAAATTGCTCCACCCGAAACTACCTTTTACATGGAAAATTTTGATTTTGTTGAAAATAGCTCTAACGATGTTGATTAAAATGCCATAGGTTTGAAATATCTTTATGACAAATGAAATGGATATTTTGAATTTCCTGACTATAACCTCTGTACTCCTATTTACTCTGGATGACTTTTGCATTACTGGTAAACCGTTAGAGATAGACCAAATCTTACTATGAAGAACTTAGATCTTTCTAAAATACAGAATTTATGTCTGAATAATTTTTTTTATAGAGTGAACCATTTCGGAGATATGCTTTGTTATTTATATTTCTGCCAAATGGAACATCGTTATTCAATCTGTTATGTTTACCCTGCAAAGAGAACTATACCTACAAGGAAATAAGCAATAAGATAATTTGTACAAATGTTTATCTCAACTAACATGAAGAAGATATAGGAATAAGAGTTTGTAAGAATGGTTAGTACAAGAGTAGAGAAAGTCATGTGAGTGTTGCACATAAGTTTTCATGCCAAGTCCCAGACGAAATATTGAAGCTTGTTGGTACAAATGCTGCATACATGCAAGAGCCTAAGGGAGATCCCAGTTGCAGCAGTAGAAATGAGGCAGAGGGGGATGACGAAGACCACGTTGGGTGATCATGTTTATTTTTTAAAAATCTAGTTTTCTAATGTTTATATAGGTATTAAAATATAATCTGGTCTTTTCTAGCCATTTTGGCAAGCCGGTTTAGATTGTTTTATTGATTTACAGTTGGCTACACTAGTCTCCGCGACACATATGAAATTGCGCGCACGATCGGAATCACTGTGTAAAACACAGGTGTAAACCAATCGCGCTTCAAAAATTCCAAGACACATATATAGTGAAGCATATGAAATTGCACTTATTGCTCAATTTATACTCTAATACGGAGTCTTCCGAGAAATGTCACATGATTACTAATGCTTATTACTTTCTAATTTATGCACTCTCATTACTTAAAACTTACTCAGGCATTTTTAACCGTCTTTTTAATTTATAAAATTAATGACCTTATTCTTACAAATAATAAGAGGCTATACACCTATTTGTTTCTTACCAAACAGACATAAATAAGCGTGTGCTACCATCTGCTGGCCAGTTGACTTGAAATAGTTCATTAACTTTTTCACATATAGATGGCACAATTTAGTGGTTCAGGCAATGATCTGGTATAATCTGTGACACAGATCTGTGATCTAAAATAGATATGCCTACGGTGTGCCTTGTCGTGGCCTTGTCTATGGAAGTTAAGTAAAATTGTCAGTAGATGGTAGCACAAGCTTTACTTATGTTTGATTCTCAAAAAATAAAGAAGAACGTAGCTTTTGATAATATATAAGAACAAGACTATTAATTTTGTACAGGAATTTATAGTTTTAGTAACTTGAATAGTTTCAACACATAAAAGTATCAATTTTTTGAAGATAATGGACGAAAGTAACAACGCAACTTTTCTTTAAAGACTGTATATTGAAGTATAATTTCTGAAAAGTGTAAATACAATGTAGATTTGCACCAAAACACTGGGATTACCCATTATAGAACTTTTTGAAGCGCGATTGGTTTACTTAGTGATTCTGATCTCAATGCGCATAAGTCTGTTATATCTTGATTATTCTAGTCCCATCGTTAATCTCCGATCATCTCCGATTCATGCAATGGTTTCGTCTGAATTCAATATAATTTGCACTTATCGCTTTAGTTAGAGCAAGAGTATAAATCCAAAATCCTTGGTCACTATACTTCCGTGATTCCAATTATTCAACTGATGAGGAGTGGAAGCACGTGGAAAGTTCTGCCATCTAATGTGACACGGCTACAACAGAACCGAACACTTTGTGTAATACGGGCATGTTCCACGAGAGGGAGGTGAAAGCAATTACACCATGATGTGTAATGAGCGTAATGGGTCTCCGTGACACATATTGCGCGCATGATCGGAGTCACTGCGTAAACCAATCGCGCTTCAAAAATTCTAATTGAAATTGAGAAAAGTATAAGTAGGTGAATATACAGCAAATTTGTATTGTATTAGTACTCAAATACGGAGTCTTCCGAGAAAAGTCACATTATTACTAACGCTTATTACTTTCTAATTTATGCACTCTCATTAATTAAAACTTACTCAGGCATTTTGAACCACCTTTTTATTTATAAAATTTATAACCTTATTGTTACAAATAATTAAAGGCTATATACCTATTTGTTTCTTACCAAAAAGATATAAATAATGCGTGTGCTACCATCTGCTGGCCATTTGACTTGAAATAGTTCATTAACTCTCCCACATATAGATGGCATAATCTAGTGCACAGATTCAATTTTTTGAAGATAATGGACGAAAGTAACAACTGTGGTAATAATCTGTGGTAACAACCAACGCAACTTTTCTCTAAAGACTGTCTATTGAAGTATAATTTCTGAAAAGTGTAAATATAAAGTAGATTTGCACCAAAACATTGGGATTACTCATTATAGAAATTTTTAAAGCGCGATTGGTTTACTTAGTGATTCTGATCTCTATGCGCTAAAGTCTGCTCACTATATCTTGCTTGATTATACTAGTCCCATCATTAATCTCTGATTCGTGTAATGGTTTCGTGGTTTCGTCTGAATTGAATATTATTTTCACTTATCGCTTTAGTCAAAGCAAGAGTCTAAATCCAAAATCCTTGGTCACTTTACTTCCGTGATTCTAATTATTCAACCGATGAGGAGTGGAAACACGTGGAAAGTTCTGCCATCTAGTGTGACACGGCTACAACAATGCACTCTCCTATATTTTTAGATGCTCTGTGTCTCGAATGCAAGTTATTTAAATTTCTTGAAGAATGGTGCAATGACATAGTCAAGAAATGAACAGACTGTTTAATTCAATAAAAGAAAAGATATATGTTCCAGTGAATTAGAGAAAGGCAATTATACACCCAATCTGTATAGGGAAAGGTATGGGATTGCACTGCTGTCTAATGTAGGAAGAATCTTTACTGGAAATTTGACAAACAGAATACAGAAGTGGGTGGAAGTAAACAATATCTTGTAAGAATTTCAAATGTGTTTCAGATCTGGGAGGAGAATTGTAGACTTTATAATAAAAACACTAAAAACACTAGTGGATAAATACCTTAAAGAAGAAGAGGTAAACTATAAATTGCCTTTATAGACCTGGATAAAGCTTATGATAAGGTGGACCTACAATTACTTACTATGGTACAAGTTGCAATGCAAAGGATTGGTAAAGACCTTGATGGCACTGTACAAGGATAACGTGGGGGTGGGGGAAGGAGTAGTCTCTTGGGAAAGGGTTAACACAAGGGTGTAAATTGAACCCTATACTATTTAATTTATTTATTGATCATATCCTGTTAGGAATAAGCAAGAACAATAGTTGTATGCTTGCAATAAATAATATTGTGATCCCTGGGGTAGTGTTCGCTGATGATCTGGCAGTAGGATCACTTACAGCAAGCGTTGCAGGAGGTAGAGAAACACAAGAAGGGAGCAAAATTGAGTAAATATGAAAAGTGGAAAAAGGAGCATAAAGCAGTACGAGAGTTTATCTATTTAGGAGTAAAATTAGATGGGAGTGGGGGGTGGGGAAAACAAAAGAAATTAGCTCTGACAAAGGGGAAAAGAGCTATGTCAACAATAAGAAGTCGTAAGTACAGAGTACCGAATATTGAAGTGAAATGGTTGAAAAAAATTTATAATATGATGTTGGAACCAAAAATGCTCTATGGTATAGAAATATGGGGACTGAATGAGGGGGAGGAAACCATAGATACAGTTCATAGGATGTTTTGCAGGGAAGTGTTGGGTCTTGCAAGAGAGGTAATGGAGATGGTAAGGGTGTCGAGGAAGGGCATGATTATACGTATAGAATTTTGAATGTAGATAAAAATAATTTGTCAAGGCAGTGTGTAGAATACCAGGAAAAGAGTCTGGATGGACGAGTAATATTCAAAAGAACCTGGAAGTAAGTGGGATGAGCGATTACTGGAGGAGAGGGGAGAATTATAAAAAATTCTGGACAATAATAAGAAAGAGGATAGAAGACATAGAAATCCAAAAACTGTTTGGTGGTGTAATGGAAAAAAGTCCCTGGTAGATTACAAACCAATGAAGGAAACATACGATGAACAAAGGGAGCCAATAGCATGACTAAGAACTGGTGTTTGGCATAACGTGCTACAAAGTGGAGAAATGTGAAAACAGTCCACATAAGATTGTCAAGTGTTTTGTCTCTTCACCAAGTTTAAAATGATGTAACACAGAAGACACTCACCTGCGTATGTATAGAACACACTAGACAAAACATGCAGCTATATTGACGGAGAACAGTGAAAGCTGCCTACAGGTTGTTACTGGACAAAGTAGGTGCGCATAAATTCTGTTGGAAATCCATTACTATTGCAACATCTATCTTGGACGTGAGCCTCCCAAGTCGTTTATGTGCGTAAAACTGTTCAGCTTTCTTAGGATGCACTTGGTTTTGTGATATAATTCCTTACGCTTTGCACAATCTTTATTAAGTGATTCTAATTCTAGCTTCAGCTACGTAAGTGTCGGATGCACTGCACATATCCGTGCGAGAGTATCCAAAACTGATGGTCAATTTGTTATAGTGCTGTTACATGCCAAGGTGACATTCTCCTTTCACAGTTGAACATGATTTCTGAAACATGTTAATTTCATTGAGTTTAGCTTTATTTGCTTCGACATTATCTTAAATTATTCTCCTGCCCATAAGGTACATCTTGGTAGTGTTTAACGCCCACTTTTACTACATATGGCACCGCAGGTGGTGACACTGATACATGGAATGAATATGGAGCACCAGTGGAATGAGATGGCAGGAGAAATCAGAGAACCAGGAGAAAACCCAACGCAGCACTGCTTGGTCCACCACAAATCCTGCATGCAGTTACCTGGGATCGAACCTGGGCCACTTTGGTGAGAAGTGAATGGTGTAACCACTCGGCTACGGCGCAGCCTTGGTAGCGTAACTCCATATTTGTTTCACCTTGAGATTCCCCGTTTTTCCTGTGTATCCGTCATATATATTGTATATCTTTTCTTTTTTTTCAGGACGGGATTGTTTTTCTGATATGCCCTTTGCTGTTCATTTGCCTCTTGAAATAATTATAAAACTTGGAGGGTAATACATTGCATGAACCAAATGGTAAGTTTAGGCATCCATCAGCAAAATAGAAGTGAAGAATTAAACTACATAAATATAAGACTACAGTAGAACATAACTTTCTGGGAATAAACCTTGATAAACACCTTACATATGAAACTCATGGAAACAAAGTTGGTAAAAAAAATCACAAAAAACATATACCTGCAAATTACCTTCATCTTGAGCAACTTAGATCTATATATTATGCAATAAGACGCGTGCACATGGAATATAGGCACTAAAATTTGGGGGCCACACTGTAGCCGAGTGGTTAGACCAAAGCGGCCTGGGTTCAATCCCAGGCAACCGCATGTGGAATTAATGCTGGACAAAGCAGCACTGGGGCAGGTTCTCTGGTTTCCCCTGCCATCTCATTCCACCGATGCTCCATCTTCATTCCATGTATCATAGTGTCACTGCCTGTGGTGCCATATGTAGTAAAAGTGGGCGTTAAACACTACAAAAAAAAAGAAAGAAAGAAAACTGAAATTTCGGGAGGGTGCAGTGTGCTTATTACTGATGCATATGTCGCATTTATCAACTGAAAGCTACACACACATGTAAGTCAATCTTTAAAAAACACAACATTCTGACAAACATTACAATTTATGGATATAAAGTAATTATATTAAGTCAAAACAAACTACTTTTTAAAAATACAGATATTTACTCATACAATATCAGGGAGAATATAAATGATTACAGATCACACACAAATAAGGCCTCAACAAAATAGGATTCGATCATAATGGGAATGATGCCCATATAATGCCCTACCAAAAAGTATAAAACATCATTCAGGAAAAAAATTATATTACTAAACAGCTAAACAAAATCTAATTACAAGTGCCCATACACACTAGAAGAACTATTACATTGAAATTTTACATATAGTTGTACATAGAATATGTATTTTTGTATCAGATCTTGTATTTTACATGTATTATCTTTGGACAATACTTTAAGCTTGTAATACAAGTTATATGAGCAATAAAGAATTGAACTGAATTGATTGTTCCATGGAAAGTTCTTCATTTACTTGCAACTCAAAATGCTAAAGTGGACCTTGTAATCATCAAAGTTTCAAATTACTTAAATATCAATTTTAAGTATCAAATTTTCAACATTAATGTTTGTAATGTTTGAAAACATCTAAGTGTTCTTTGTAAATCAATACACAGTTGTTCTATACTACTGTTATTAGCTGTATCAATGTCTAATTGCCAATTGATTTAAAGAGAGGTTGTACTTGTGTCCAGTTACTGTTTGTTTCTGTTGTAGTCGTGCCAAGAGCATGTCAGCACACAGGGATATGCTCTTTAAAAATATGACAATCACTGTATCCTTACTATATATAACTAGAGCAAAATGCATAGTAAAGTTTTATCTTCATTTACAAGACATAGGTAGGATATGATCTTGTAAGAGCAGTTTATGGAAGAATGAGTAGGAAAAGTCATGTAAATGCAATACATCAGATTCTTTTCTAAATGGGCTCATTTCTCACCAAAGCTAATTTACAATTGATCCTATTCTGTATGACGTACGGTAACAGAGCTCAGCATGGCAGAGGAAAGACGTGCTCCCAGCGTAGTGTCTAGTGATCCTGAGATAATAAGGGGTAGTTGGCAATCACTAGGTTTTAGCTACACTGTTGCCACCACTGCTACACTCCTCTACTTACTAAAAGCACCCCTCGTCTACGCCTTGTGGCTTAGGACCTTATAGTTGGTGCATCTTAGCTGGAGTGACATTTGATTGCCACGTGTTACTCTGTTCTGCAAACTGAAGCAGGGAGGAGAGAGGGGGTTAACACGTCCCTCTGGTCTCATGGCGACTTGTGGCTTAGGACCTTATAGTTAGTACACTCTTAGCTGGAGTGACATTTGATTGCCACGTGTTACTCTGTTCTGCAAACTGAAGCAGGGAGGAGAGAGGGGGTTAACACGTCCCTCCGGTCTCATGGCAACTTGTGGCTTAGGACCTTATAGTTGGTGCATCTTAGCTGGAGTGACATTTGATTGCCACGTGTTACTCTGTTCTGCAAACTGAAGCAGGGAGGAGAGAGGGGGTTAACACGTCCCTCTGGTCTCATGGCAACTTGTGGCTTAGGACCTTATAGTTAGTACACTCTTAGCTGGAGTGACATTTGATTGCCACGTGTTACTCTGTTCTGCAAACTGAAGCAGGGAGGAGAGAGGGGGTTAATACGTCCCTCCGGTCTCATGGCAACTTGGGGCTTAGGACCTTATAGTTGGTACACTCTTAGCTGGAGTGACATTTGATTGCCACGTGTTACTCTGTTCTGCAAACTGAAGCAGGGAGGAGAGAGGGGGTTAATACGTCCCTCCGGTCTCATGGCAACTTGGGGCTTAGGACCTTATAGTTGGTGCATCTTAGCTGGAGTGACATTTGATTGCCACGTGTTACTCTGTTCTGCAAACTGAAGCAGGGAGGAGAGAGGGGGTTAACACGTCCCTCCGGTCTCATGGCAACTTGTGGCTTAGGACCTTATAGTTGGTGCATCTTAGCTGGAGTGACATTTGATTGCCACGTGTTACTCTGTTCTGCAAACTGAAGCAGGGAGGAGAGAGGGGGTTAATACGTCCCTCCGGTCTCATGGCAACTTGGGGCTTAGGACCTTATAGTTGGTGCATCTTAGCTGGAGTGGCATTTGATTGCCACGTGTTACTCTGTTCTGCAAACTGAAGCAGGGAGGAGAGAGGGGGTTAACACGTCCCTCCGGTCTCATGGCGACTTGTGCCTTAGGACCTTATAGTTGGTACACTCTTAGCTGGAGTGACATTTGGTTGCCACGTGTTACTCTGTTCTGCATACTGAAGCAGGGAGGAGAGAGGGAGTTAACACGTCCCTCTGGTCTCATGGCAACTTGTGGTTTAGGATCTTATGGTTGGTGCATCTTAGCTGGAGTGACATTTGATTGCCACGTGTTACTCTGTTCTACAAACTGAAGCAGGGAGGAGAGAGGGGGTTAACACGTCCCTCCAGTCTCATGGCAACCAATGCAAGCTGTTTCCTTGGCAATGAAAGGCATAAACCTGGCATTGCTAACACTAACATTGAATATCAGCGGATGCTTCAGTATGTTACTGTGTTGCACTGTAAATCAGTAAGTCACATACCTGGTACATCAGCTCACTTGTTTCATGTGTGAACTGGCAGTATTACACTGCATAATTACTACATGTAGGAGTGTATGTGTATCTGTGTATATCAGGGTTAAATATGCTTAATTCAGTTCACTGAAAGTAATTAAATTAAAATAGACAAATCAAAACTTATGGAAAAATGAAAAGAAAGTATTTTTGGAACAGGTATTCTAATAAGATCACGTTCATTTGTCTAGCTATCATCGGTCATGAGAACAAAAACTAAAGTTACTTAACAACTTTATAAAATTGCACTGTGGAAACGATTACTGCTTATTTTATAACAAGTGCTGATGCAAGTATTGAATAAAAGATGACAGTGTATTCAAACATTTAAAATTGAATTTTCATTCCCTTAGGTTTGTTCCAACAATCGGTTTTGAGCGCATTCTGAACACCTTCCGAACTAATACCAACATTTTCTAACGCACATGCCCAATCAAGCACGCTCTCAGAATTAGTTCGGAAGTTTGTACGGTTGCAACATTACTTGAACCATTATTAATTTGTGATTCTAAAAAATCGGAGCACATGTAAGCTATACAAGGTTTGTTCCGACATGATCCAGATTCAGTTCAGTAGCTAAGCAACATGACAGAGAATCCTTCAGACCTGTCCAATTTGCTGTTCCAACGTTTTGGGAACTATAGTTCGTAACCAGTGAAATTGGTTCTTGGTCAAAAGCAGGAACTACAAATTTTGCACATGCACAAATCATAAGCATTAATAGCCTACTATGCGTGAGCAGTTGTTCAATATCAGAGGTTAATGATGGCTCAAGTGATGTAGGGTCTGTTCCAACAAGCGCTTCTGAAAGCGTTCCAAACTAATAGCAACATTTTCTTGCGCACATTCACAATCGAACAGGGTCTAAGAATTGGTCTGCAAGTTTTGTCAAGTTGCAATCCTAGGTACTGCGCATGCCAGAAGTGATAGTGGATCGTGTTGGAACACAACTCTTGTATTTGTTACTTTAAACTGTTATGATCCATTAATGTGTCGGACATTGTTAATTCCTGTGAGCTTACGCAGTAACTGCTGCACTCCTCTCCTTACAAAACCCGTCCCTTGGCTATGCTATGCAGCTTAGGGCCCTTATTTCACTGACCCCTCCCCCTTGGTGCAACAGCCCTTCCTGAAGTAAGCAAGACCTACCGCCTGGCTGCTGCGTCGCTCACCTCTGCCCATCAAAGGCATTATGAGTGGGGAGCAGCACTGGAGATGGGATGTGGTCCCTCCCGGCCAGTTATGCAGTCTTTGCAACCGTAGGCTGCTACTTTTCAATCAAGTAGCTCCTCAATTGGCCCCTCAGGTGCCTAACTAGCCAGAACTGGTCTTCCTGCAGGAGAAATTCCCCCGGCAGGCACCAGGAATTGAACCCAGGTCTCCTGCTTGGTAAGGAAACAACCCTGATTTTGTTATAGTTGTGGTTAATTACTGTACACCTTATGCAATAAAGGAATGATGTATATGTGATTCAGGCAGGCACCATTCCCCACACAGTTTTCACATCTAACACGTATTCACGTCCACATCAAGTCATTGATTTAGTATTTACATTTTCTTATATTCAGCTACTTCTAAGTGATGAGGACAGAGGAAGGATAATTTACAGGTGAAACCAATAATGTTATTGGTTGATGAAGCAAACAAATATACACATGTTTGTCATTCAACTGTTCAGAAAGGGTGTATCAAACAAAGTATGCTCACTGCCAAAGAAATGCGATTACCTTTTTCGGTGCATTGAACTCGCTTATTACCTGAAAAAGATCCTTGCCATTCACGTTTATCTTTGCTCTCCAGTGTCACTACAAACAATACCTCCAATATTAGTAGATCAAACAATAAGCCATTCACGCAAATACTTTATGTTGACAATGCATGGTGAGAGAAGCAATTTTGTCGAAGGTGTGGTGGGCAGGCACTAAAGGCCTGTGCAGGTTTGGGCCTAGTTTGAAAAATGTTTGTCAGGCTCAGCTTCAAAATTAAGAGGAAAAAAAGTAATGGATCGTGTTTTTTGATCACCAATATTGAAATGCTGAGAAGAGCACAATTACTGCAGCATTTCATTACTAGGAGTTCTATATGAAGTTGACATGTTCAGTGTTCACCTGCCTCCATGGCTACTTGTGAACTTGCTGAATGCAATCCAATCTAATCGAATCAGACTATTCTCTTGACATGTTTCAAATGCTGCTAATACGTCAAAAACTGCAAAATAATTTTGTTTAAAACAAAATTACACAATTGGGCCCTGCCTGGGTGGTGCACTGTTACACACATTACAAGCTCGTGGTGCATTTTCAAAAAAACATGGTACACACATATTTCATTTTGTATTAGCAACTTACGCTCATTAAGTACATTACAAACACATACATATATCTTAAGCTTCACTTTATTCCTTCATTTAAGTCATTCACAGCAGGTAACAAAAATATATATATTATTGCTTTAAATATAATTGCAACTTGGTCCCTTGCAATCAGTTACTGCTTATATAATTGACATTTCTTATGGTTAATATCAAGAGACAAATGCAACATAAAACTTTTAATAGCATAACGTACACAGGAATACAATACAAACAGAAACAATAACCTTTTTTGGCATTCAAAATTCAACGTTTGTTTTTGGCCTCGTTTTCAAATAAATGTAGCCGACGATAAAAGTGAACACGACTGCAAGTGTTGGCAATACAATGGTGAACACACGTCTTTTATTTTCCATGAAGTCCTTCTTCCTTTCTTTCTTCTGCTTGTTTGTTTCTTTAACCTTCCCCTTTAGTTGACGCATCTTCGGGAACTATCTGTAAATAGAAAAACAACTGTCACTTGCCCTAGGAACCACTCGATGCCACGTTGACTGTTCTTTTGTGCACCAATTTCGCACAATTATACTAAAAAAACGCACTTAGTACGTTCTGCTTAATGTGTGCTGCAGATTCACTTATTTGTCAATTTAAGCTTCACAAACAGCTCACACAGAATTGTCGAATAACAAATAGAATGTAGTACGCTCTTTCAGTTCCACCATGCTCTACTGCTCTGCTCTAAATCTGAAAACATAACACGGTCGCCGTGCGTATGTCCACGCCCACCAAGCTTTACGTATACGACAGACAGAATTGCCAAAATCGCAAAAAGAATAATATGATATGGCCGACACAGGCTCCAGCTGATTTGATGAACGAAAATTGCTGATATGTGAAACACGACCGAGAAATGGAAGTTTCGCACCAGGTTTGTAAATGGTTATTAACCACGAGTAATGGGAAACATTTTTCTCAAGCTTTAATCAACCTGTGTAATTCATTACGCAAGCATGTTACTAAAGCTCAGCAATTTATTTATAATTTCAGGTCCTCCAAAAATGACACATATCTCTAACAGTGTAATAACATTATCAGAAAATGAAAATGACCCCGCCTTTGGATTCTCATCGAAATCGGATAAACATGAGGACACCGGAAAAGAACCCTTTATTGGTGATAGAAGGGAATATGTTTGTGGGCTGGGAGCAGCATTTATTAACATAGCCATAACATATCCAATAAATAAACTTATTTTTCGGCAGGTAAGAATGACTTTTACTTGTCAATAATATCTAAAATATGCTTTATACCGAGCAAGTGGAATGCATCACTTTATTTTAAATAGAAGATTAGCTAATTCATGCTTCCTGCTCAGAGTTCTTATTTAAAATACCATGGCACTACATCAGTTTCAGAACTTTGACTTGTCTTAGACCTAGGAATTTAGGTTAAGTTAGGTTAGGTGTCGCTTAGCTCAGGTTAGGTTAGGTGTAAATTAGGTCAGGTTAAGTGAGGCGTAGCTTATGTCAGGTTAGGTTAGGGGTAGCTTAGGGCAGATTAGGTTTTATGTAGCTTTAGTTAGGTTAGTTTAGATTTGGTTAGGTTAGCCAGGTTAGTTTACATTAGGAGGAAGTAAGCGACAGAAGGTACAGAAACTGGATTTTTTTGTTGAGCGTTGTCCCTAAAATTTTTCAGTGTTTTGTGGAACACTGGAAATTCTTTTGGCAGTTTCTGGCATTTTGGGATGCTGGAAATTTGGGTTTGTATTTTTACTTGCGTGATGCATATTTTGTTACCAAAAACAATTTTTTTTCCAGCAGGGTTAGTGTGTGGGTGTAGGCCATTTTGTATAACATGAAACAATCTGATGAGGAAATTGTTGTGATGATGAGAAAGCTAATGAAGTAACATTTCATTCATTTTCTTGAGTGCCCATTTTCTTAATAACTGTTATTGAAAGTTTGGATGTCAATTTTGAACTTCAAAATTGCTGCATTGTTAATAATGAAGTTTGTTTCCATATTTCTAAATTTTATTGCATGTTGTTAAGGATTTAATTGGAAAATCTAGGTAGGTTTAAACTTAAAAAGTCACTTATTGGGAAATTGGTTATAGAAATAATAATTATAAATGTGTACTTATATTCCTACATATGGGACATTTGCCAGCTAATTAACTTTTTCTAGCTTTTGATAAACTTCAGATAATATGTAATGGATGAAAACTTCATAATTAGCAAATAAAGCTTTCAAAAGCTTGATGTATATGATAAAATGTGTTCACATGACTTTCTCTACTCATTGTTCTACAAACTATTCTTATTTGAGCATCATTTCACTCATTATCTTACATACCTAGCTGGTTAAAGGATGTTGAACATTTTGTTTTCTTTTTTTATTCATTCAAGAAGAAGAGCCATTTTCAAAAAAGTCAAAATATCCATTTTACTTGTCATGAAAGTATGTTAAACATATGATATGGTAAAATAAAACTGTTGTTGTTGCTGTTCACCAATGGACTGGGGATTAATTGGTCTGCATCATCCCTCCCCTCCCCTCTCCAGCTTCCCAATATAAAGTCTGTAGGTTGTCACTTTTAAGGCTTTTGCATTTGACGAGATGCTGTTTGTTGACGATGGCATGTTGTGCAGGTAGACAGTGCATCTTATGGAGGTGTTCTGTGAGGCAGTCGCGTCGCGGCCAATTGCCATCCTAAATAGGGCCACTGCGGTTTTTCTTGGTATGCTTTGTATGTCAACTCTATCTCTAATATTCTTATAATCCTTGTCTTTTAGTTTATCTTCTTCGTCAAGTCTCTGCTGTCTTTTGAAATGTTGCTTAATGTCGTTTGTTTGTTTCTATTTGTCCTACAGGTTTTATTTGTTGCATTGTACCTTCCTTTGTTAATTGATCCACATATTCATTGGCCCAAAAGTCCAACACGTCTTGGGATCCATTGTAGAGCGACATGATTTCTTGTTTCAACTGCTTTAATTAGGCTTTTTATTTCTTTGATATTTCTTGTTTTATTGTTGTAATTTACTATCCCACTATGGCTGATTTTGAATCTGATAAGATAACTATTTTTTGTTTTATGTATGATCGTATGATCGTATAGGATGTTCTGTTAATTCTCCGTCATAATGGTTTGAAGCTTGATAGTGTTAGATAAGTGTTTACAGTATGATCCTGCACCGGCGTCTGGATATCTGTCATTTTACGTGACTCTCACTTCATCTGGTTTATTGTTTTGTTTGCATATTGTATATATCAGGTCATTCCGATATATTCTGTTGGACTCGTTATCTCTGTTGGTATTATATTTGTTGTAAATATGTTCTTGTTTTTTGAGTTATTAATATATGTTGTGAAGCTTATTTGAATTTTTAGGTTAGTTACGGTGTCTGCTGTGTGTTACCACTTGTGTCTGTTTCCATTGGCTTGCAGTTCATGTTTCAATTCTGTGGCCATGTTTTTTGTGAAGCTTTGTAGTACTGCAATTGGTGTTGTTCTTAGTGAATTATTTGTGAAGTTTTTAGTTCACTTTTGAATCTCTTGTTCACTGTTGCCAGCAGTTCTCCATACAGTGGTTTGGGGGTAAAACAAAACTGTTTTGGCGGCGCCGTGGCCGAGCGGTTAGCACGCTCGCCTACCACCTAGGCGGCCCAGGTTCGATCCCAGGGACCTGCATGTGGTATTCGTGGTGGACAAAGTGGCGTCAGGGTGGGTTTTCTCCGGGTGCTCCAGTTTCCCCCGCCATCTCATTCCACCGGTGCTCCATCTTCATTCCATGTGTCATCAGTGCCACCGCCTGCGGTGCCGTAGTAGTAAAAGCGGGCGTTAAACACTACAACAACAACAAAACTGTTTGCATATAAAGGATGCTTTGGATAAGTGAGATTTTCTTTTAGAGCTTCATGTTGAGTCCTTGAACTTGAACTTCAAGTTTGGTAGTTAATGAGGCTGCTGACTGCTCACAAACACACTTTTTTGAAAAAAATTTTCTTTTGGTTTAAGGACTTCAAAACATGCATTTCTAGTGAAATCTCCATATAAATTGTTCAGTGGAATGCAAGACTTCCTCTAATTTGTATAATGAGAAAGTTGTTGTTGTTGTTTTCTAGTGCCTTGCATCTGGCAATGAAGCCATTAGCATTCGTGCTTTCCAATACTTTTGAACTGTAGTTCCTTCTGATCTTAATGCTTCACAGGTCTTCAAGTGGTCTTCGTTCATTTCTGCTGGATCGTTACACAGGACACATATCGGTGAGGCTGAGATACCTATTCTGTAGAGATGACTTGCCAAGCAGTCATGATTTGTCAATAGTCGGAAGGCTGCAACAGCTGTTTTCCTTGGTCTCTGGGGGATTATATCTGGATTGGAAAGTAGTGTAATCCATTTTTTATCTTTGGCATTTGTTTCTATTTCTTGTAGATATGAATGACAAAATTTTTTTATGATCAAGCGTTTTATTGAGGAATATGAGAAATTGAATTTAGATTTTTGTTTTATTGTTGTGCCTTTCTTTGCAAGTGAGTCTGCAGCTTCGTTCCCCATGACTCCACAGTGTGCCGGAATCCATTGGAGATGAACAGTCTTATTAACTTTTTGGAGTTGTGTTAACATTTTGTAGCATTCTCTAATTTTTGTTGACTTCTTTGTAGTATTTGAACATATTCCCTGAATTGCAGCTTTAGAATCTGAAAGAATTACTGCCTTGTTAAATTTATTTAAGGGAAGATTTAATAATTGTCGGAGAGCAATGTATATAGCCTCTATTTCTCCATCATAATTTGTTGTGTCTCTGCCAACAGAATGATAAAAGGAAAAATGTGAACACGTAACTCCAGCTCCAGTAAGGTTTTCCTTCGAGGATCCATCAGTATATATGTGCAGCCATTCTTCTGTGGGATACCTAGTATTGATTGTTTCCAGAGCTAGAAGTTTTTGAATTTCTTTTGGTGTGTCTGATTTACTTATTTCCTCTATTAATTCCAAATTGAAGGTAGGTTGCAATAATTCCAATGGATTTTCTCTTATAAGTAGATTTTCTCTGGTGTTAGGAATGTTCAATTTGGATTTAATCTGTGTTACCTTTTCTAGGAAACTACTATGAGTTTTAAGGATTGAAGGGGGAGGTTCTCTTTTGTCCATTTAGAGTTTGGCAGTCGTAACATTTTCTCGTGTTGGAGCAATGCTTGTTCTTCTATTTTTGTTGTTATTGATGGGGTCCGTGTTAAGGCAAGCATGGCATCAATAGGTGTGGATTTAACTGCTCCAGTGATTAGGCGAAGAGCCTGATTTTGTATTTGTTCAAGTTTATTGACGTTAGCATTTGCTGCTGTTATTAAAGCTTCAGAACAGTACAAGAGGTTTGGTTTAATATACATTTTGTATGTTGTGTTAAGGACTCTCCTTGAGCAGCCCCATTTAGCACCAGCTAACCTTTTCAGGATTTGCAATTTCTTTTCAACCTTTTCTGAGATGTTTGTTATATGTTTTTTCCAACTTAGCTTTCTGTCGAAAGTGATGCCTAAGTATTTGGCATCATCAACTGCTTTGAGTGGTTTACCATTATAATTTATGTTAATATTAACTGGTTTGTATTTTAGTGTAAATAATTCATAATTTGTTTTTTCCACATTGATAGTCATGAGGTTTTTGGAGCTCCATTCATGTACTTTGTTTAGGGCTGTTTCTATTCTGTCTTTAATTAATTCAGGTTTTTTTGAAGAGCCTGAAGTCCAAATGACTACATCGTCAGCAAATAAAGCAATTTTGGTTTCTAAAGTTTTTATTATTGATGGAAGGTCATTTATATATATGTTAAAGAGTGTTGTGCTCAGAACAGCACCTTGTGGAAGTCCTCGGTGTGTTTGTTTATATTTGGATATGTATGTATTATATTTTGTGGCACAAAATCTTTGTGAAATAAACTAAGTTATCCATTTAAGCATGTTACTTTTCACACCTATTGATTGCAACTTCTCAATTAATTTGTTTCTCCAGACTGAGTCATATGCTGATTTAAAATCAATGAATACTGCTAAGGTATCCTCCTTTCTATTGAAAGCTTCTTGATGTCTTGGCTTAGTAGGAGTACATTTTCACTTGTACTATGATTCTGTCTGAAGCCGGTCTGTGAACTATTAATTAAGTTGTAATATTCTAGGAACCAGTTAAGTCTAGATGCCACCATTCTTTCCATCACTTTTGCAATAACACTGGTCAAAGATATTGGTCTGAAACTATTAATATTGTTTGAGGGTTTGTTTTTCTTTAAAATCGGGATGATAATGGCTTTTTTCCAGTCGGAAGGTACAGTCATTCTCCAACACGTGTTATACAGTTTAAGTAGGATTTCTTTTCCTTTCCTGCCAAGGTGTTTAATAAACTCTGGGTGGATCTTGTCAGGTCCAGGAGATTTTTTGTTCTGTAATTGTTCTATTGCTAAATCCAGTTCTGTTTCATTAAAATCCTGAATAAAAATATCATTTCGTATACCTTTTGGCTTACTAGTTTCTCTGATAGTTTTTTGGATAGCCTTATCTTGTTTTTTATACGCTTGGGGTATTCTTTGTGACTGAGCATAAAACTTGTTAAGGGATTCTGCTATTTCCCGGTCTGTAGTTAAGCTTTTGTTATTATGTTTTAATGGTTCAGTTGTATTTTTTGATAATTTTGTTTTATTAAGGAATTTGTATATTTTATTTCCATCTTTCCTATAGTCCATATGTTCTACAAAATTTGTGAAACTGGCCCTTTTTGCTGTAATTAATTCTTTCTTAAAAATGGCTGCTTTTCTTCTCCAGTTTTGTACATCTTCTGGACACTTGGTTCTTTCGGCTTTGACTCTTGCTATATTTCTTTCGTGTTTTAACTTAGATAAAGATGGAGACCAAAAGTAGCTATATTTCTTTAACTTTCCTTTGGGGATATGTGTTTTGGCTGCTGTCAATAATATTTCACAAATTTTTTTATTCATTTCATCTGTTGACTTGAACTCTGATTCTAACAGTATATTACACTTCCCTTCTATCTCATTTTGGAAACTGGACCAATCTGCTTTTTTAAAATTCCAAGAAGTTTTAACTTTTGGTTTGTTACTTTTATTTATTAGACCTCTTATGGAGTTTATGGTGATTCTGTGGCCTGAACCTGGGTCTTCTATTATTTCTCTTTTTGTATTGTCAATTATGTCAGATGACACCATCTCTACTGGGAAGTAGCAGAAGTATTGTATTCCACCCAAAAATTCCATCTCGAGATTTTACTGGAAATATATGTTTTGAGGACCCCTGAATCCAAAAAAGAATCTTTTTAGAAAAAGGTCAGTGTGTGTTTGTGAACAGCATAACTAAAAAACAAAAAGTTGGTATTTAAGTTTAATGTCTTTCAAGGATGCAACACGAAGACTTTGAAGAAAATGGCCCCACCCTAAACTACCCTTTACATGGAAAATTTTTCAAAAATTTTGATTTTCTTGAAAATGTCTCTAACGATTTTGATTAAAATGTCATATGCTTGAGATATTTTTATGACAAATGAAATGTATATCTTGAATTTTCTGGCTATAGCCCCTGTAGTCATATTTACTCTGAACGACTTTTGCATAACTGGTAAACCATTAGAGATAGATCAAATCATACTATATAAAAAATGTAGATATTGCTAAAATATAGAATTTAGGCCTGAAGAAATTTTCTTGTAGGGTGAACCATTTCAGAGATATTCCTTGTTATGTGTGTGAGTTTCAGAAAACTTAAAACTTTCATGAAGTGGATCATTGGTGTTCATTTTCTTGTATGTTAACTGTGCAAAGAGAATGGAATCTCAAAGCTTTAAAACATTTGACTATAGCACAAAGCCTACTGTATTCTAATATTCCCCTTGTACCTACAAGGAAATAAGCAATAAGACAATTTGTACAAATGTTTATCTCAACTAACACGAAGAAGAGTATAAGATTTTGTAAGAATGGTTAGCACAAGAGTAGAGAAGGTCATGTGAGTGCAACACATGAGATTTTTTATTAAACAGTGTTCACAATGAGCTCGTTGTTCAGAACTATGACAAAAGGAGCAAATGCTTAAAAGCAGTTTGTTTTCAATAAAAAGGAAGAGTTATGAGAAGTGCATTACATGAATGTGTATTGCTACTTATTTTTGTTTTGTTTAGAAGTAATTCTACTTTAGTCTTTAAAGTGTTACAGTAAGATTTTAAGCTTTCACAGTGAGCATTATTAATGAAGGCCTCGCGGGCCGTCAGCTGCTCATTGGCCAGGGCAGCACAAGCCCCACCCACTGAGAGAGCAGAGTACTGTCGTTTCATTCACATCCTGATCACATGGCTGATCACTTGTGAAGCCTGGATTAAAATATTACAGATCTTTGATTAGATCAGAGACTACGGGATATGATCTACGAGTATGCACTGTTTCAGGTGTGAAAGCACATGTAACGTTATATCAGAGCAGTGCCGTAGCTAGGTTTTTGGGACCCCCTGCAAATAAATGTTGGGGTCCTACTTTCTTTAAAGCTTAGAAATGGAGAGATTAAAATATTACATATTTACTCACATAGAAGAACATGAAAGTGAAGTGAACAAACAAGCTAGCAAATTGTTACAAAAACATTTTTCGTCAATAAAGAATATATACTTGCTAAACGTATAGATGAAACAAAATCATTCCCTGTCAATATTGTGGGTAGCTCGATATTAACCCAAGCAGTCGCTCACATGAAGCAATAACACTGAACAACTGGTTAAATAGTACATACGTTATTACCAAAGTCTAAAATAATGCAGTTTATTGGCCAATCGACTACATTTTCACATAGGTACTACTTGTACTTACTATGTAGTTTGTTTGACATTTATAATAACCGTATTGAATAAAATAGTGTGCTTTAATGAATTTCTCTACATGATTGTGAATGTGAGCAAACGCACTTGGGGTAGGCTTGTTTCACACTTTTAGGCAAGACTTCCCCGTGCTGTGGGGTCTGCGGGGCCATTATTTACGCCACTATTGCAGAGTATGAAATAAAATTAAGGGATGTATTTATTCACAAGATGATAAAGAATGGAATTTTGTTGATTTTTATGTTAACTTTACACATTCAAAGCATTAGAACCTGTCAAGTGTCGTAAATACTTAGATTCAAAATCTGTAGTATTTAACTGCATGCAGAATTGTAATAAAGATGTCCTCTCTTCAAAATTGTTTCCATTAAAAACTAAATGGCTACCAGAAATTGCATGCTAGAATACTAAACATTTTACTGCATGCCCGTCAACCACTGTGATAATAAATCATGTAACGAGACTATAATGGTGGTAATTAAGACGTGAGTATATATTATGAAATGAGTGAAGCAAGTTTCCTAATTTTCATAGCAGTGTCTTAATCACCATTATAGTTAACTTTCATACGACAGTTTATGCTCAGCCATATATGTAATTTTATAGTTGAAGTATTGTGAAATGTCGTACACTCGCCAGGGACAATGACCTACAGCTGATATTTGGAGTTCTGCACAAGCGATAAACGATTGATTTGTTTCCAGCATGTCACAGCTGCATGATGAAAGTGATAACCTTGCAATGTTGCGTACAATTGAAAAACAGGAGGCAAATTGAATATACTGGTTTTCAGACAAAACTTTATTTCATGTATAAGTTGTTTATTGTACAGCTGGTGAAATTAATCTGCATGATTGTGCTTAGTGCAACATTCCTGGAAGTTGATGCTGTATTGAGGTTAATTTGTGTGTTTAAGTTGTGTCTTACTTAGACGGAGTAAGTTGCATCTCACTGTCAGTAGTGTCTGCCAACATTTTAGTGTTTTGTAAACTCGGGCTAGTTGCATTTTGAGAATTAATCGATATTGTGCTTTGCCACTGCTGCATGGGAATTCTCTGATTGTTGGATTAAAATTGTATTGTCTGATTGCATGAAGTTTGAACTTAAGTAGGTCCATTAAAAGATCGCTATCATACTTATAATTAGTAAATTTGGGCATGGTCGAGCATAAATAAGTAAAATATGGAATTTAGGATTAAATTGAAATAGTTTGAAATGGAAATTTAAGCATCCGCTACAAAGTTATAGTTTTAGAAATGCACTGGTTATATAGGGTAGTTAAATTATATTGGAACACATTACCTAGTGCCGCGCTGGCTGCTGGGACTTCGGACTGGCAGTGCGCCGGCGCCAAGTCACATTCGCATTGTTGCGTCAGGTACAGAAGGTGTCTCTGTCGTCACTTATCTGTGGAAGAACGCGTGTTTACTTCAAGCATACATCTGCTCGCTGTGTGTGTGCAGAGAGTTTGTTGAAAAGTTTCCGAACTATGTACCACCGAACATGCTGAAGCTTCGGGTTCGGTTTGCACAAGAAACATTCGGGGAAGAGATCGGTATTAAGTGAAAATAAACTGGACGACATTGGTGCCGCTTTGGAGCGTTTGCCTCGAAAATCACAGAAAACACTAGCTCAGCAAACAGATGTATCTCGAACCTCTGCGAGAAGTACTACACGTCTGTATTCGAATATTCTGCAACAGCACATTCGGCTGCCGTATCATTAAATGGAGTAAGAGAGGTGTTTGATGACAGAATAATTAGTGTTGATTTGAGGCCCCCTCGTTCTCCTCCCCTAACGAGTTGTGATTTTTATTTATGGGGTTCTTTAAAACACTGTATCGTTCCATTCTTCGCACACTAAAGGAACTTAGAGAAAGCATTGTGCAAGAAATCACAAGAATTTCTGCTGCTGAGCGAAAATAGTTACACGAGATATGCTAGGTGAACATTTCCAGGATCTGTAAGGGTTTTAGTGCGCGCTCATGGCATGTCTCGCGCGGTAGAAAGAAGCCGCCAGAGTGGGTTGTTCCAGTATATTTAACTACCCTATACTACATATACAAGCATTGCATTCCACCCAGAAGTTTGATGTCGAGATTTTACCACAAATATGTATTCTGAGACCTCCTGAATAAAGAAAAAAGCATTTTAGGAAAAAGGTCCATGTGTGTGTGTTTCTGTGTCTGAACAGCATAACTCAAAAATGAACAGTCGGTTAAAAGCCAAAGTTGGTATATAAGTTTATTATCTTTCAAGGATGCGACACGAAGATTTTGAAACAAATACCTCCACTCTAAACTACCCTTTACATGGAACATTTTGATTTTCTCGAGAATGGTTCAAACGATTTCCATTAAAATGACGAATGTTTAAGATATTTTTATGGCAAATAAAATCTATATTTTGGATTTTCTAGCTGTAGCTCAGGTAGTCCTGTTTACTCTTCATGACTTTCCCATTACTGGTAAACGTAAGAGATAGCTCAAATCTTACTACACAAAAAATGTAGATCTTGCTGAAACACACAATTTATGTCAATTTTTTTTTTCTTTGGAGTGAAACATTTGGGAGATATTCCTTGTTATTTGTGTGAGTTCTAGAATACTCAGTTTTCTCAAATGGCAGGTCGTTATTCACTACCAGGCTTAGATTTGACTCGCTCAAAGCCTACTGCATTCCCATATTCCCCTTGTACCTACAAGCAAATGTGCAGTAAGATAATTTCTGAAAATGCTTATCTTGACTAACATGAGTTTGTAAGAATAGTCAGTACAACAGTGGCGAAAGTCATGTGTGTGTAGCACATTAGATTTTTTCCTCCGCCTGTGGTTTAAACTTTACTAGACAATGTTATTCACACAAAAATAGTTGGTACTTGAGAAATGTAGAAAATGTATTTTGTAATTTGGTTTGTCTGTAGATGGTGCATGGAGTTGGTGTGAGCAGAGCTGCCGGCCAGTTATCGAGCGAAGGATTCCATTATCTGTATCGTGGGATAATACCTCCACTATGTCAGAAATCTCTGTCCCTGTCTATTATGTTCGGTGTGTACGAAGAGTGCAGAAGGCCTCTAGAGCATATGAAGGTTCCACACTACGTAGCAAAGACCATTGCTGCAACGATCGCTGGCACCGTTGAAGCAACCTTGGCACCATTTGAGCGCGTGCAAACATTGCTCCAACATCAACAGTACCATACTCGTTTCCGAAACACGTATCATGCTTTTAAATGCATCGGGCTGAAGTATGGTTTTCTGGAATATTATCGTGGGCTGGTCCCCATTTTATTGAGAAATGGGCCGTCAAATGTGATGTTCTTTTTCATGAGAGACGAAGCCAAAGAGTTGCTGCCAAAGCATGGTACCTGGTGGGGCCAAGCCTCGCAAGAGTTTGTTAGTGGAGCTGTGATTGGCGCTATAATCAGCACAGTATTTTATCCCCTGAATGTTATGAAGGTGCACCTGCAGAGCACTATTGGTGGTCCGTTTCAGTCGTTCACAAGTTGCTTCATCGAGCTGTACAAAACTAGAGGTCTCCGGAACATGTACAGAGGAGTGCACCTCAACTATACAAGGTCATTCATCAGCTGGGGTGTGATAAACGCCGGCTACGAGTTCTTCAAGAAGCATTTGTATTGATATATCAGTGTAGCGCTGGTGTAGTGGTGGACAGTTCGGGAACTATATAGTGCCATAGTAGAAGCCATTATCAAGAAGGCTGTGAAATGCAGTAGCAGACAGATTACGGCTTTAACCAATAATAATCCTATACGTGGTTCAAAATGGAGATCAGAAGAATAAAAATGAACAGAGGGATCAAGGCATTGCTTCTAGTAAACGCATTAGTATTTTTTGAATTAGCTGAAGGTAACTAAACCGCTATCTAATTTTTGTTTGCTCCCTTGTGCATCATTTCTTGTCAACGCTATTTTAGGTTATGGAATGCATGCTTGGTTACCCAAGTGTCATTACGTTAATTTTCTTTTCCTTTGCCAAACAGGACGTTCAAATCGATATGTAACGTGTGGATCGGTGCTCAAGTTAATGAATCTTGGATTTAAAGTTCGTTTACATTCCCACGATGTGAAATACGGCACCGGCAGCGGGCAACAATCAGTCACAGGCACGGAAACAAAAGAAGACGTCAATTCACACTGGGTGGTCAAAGCTGAGACCGGGAAACATTGTGTTAGAGGGTAAGTCAGGAGAGTTAAGATTTGCGAGTGTGTATTATTATCTTGTTCATTCTTTTTTTGTTTTATTCGTTTGATCCACAAAACTCGGGGACATTGAACACGTACAGCGGTGGGCAGACCCTAACACATTAGGTTCTTCAACTTGCTTGACATGCAAGAAACATTTGGGATAGGGGACGTGAAATCGGCGAGTTTACTATGGTGCAGAGGTAGTATGCATTTATTATAACGGTGGAGGGACCTCATCACTTGGTCTTTGCCAGTGTCAGGATTGAACACAGAAGTTGTCACACGTAGTTGAGCCACTAAATTAACATTACTTACTCATGACCTGCATTTTGATTTAACCATGTTTAATTTTGAAAAGAACTGCTCACATACGTATGTCAATGCAAACATGCTTGGACTGTAACTGCAACTGATGTCAATTGTAGATAATGCTATCTAACATTAAAAAAATATCTGATTTTTAGGTAAATGTTTACAAAAGCGGCTGCTCGAGAAAACGAATGAAACCTAGTGTAATGAATGCAGTTATTATTGCTCATTACGATTCTGAAAGTTTTATTTTGTGCTCAAGCTGCATTTTTGATTTATGAGCAAATTTCCTACGTGCGATGCAGCAGTTTTATTTCGCTTATGTGGTGGTTATTTAGCAAATAAATATGTATAAAAGAGTGTAATATATGCTAGATTGATTGATTAATGCATTTACATTGAAATTATTGCATAAACACTGCCCAAATTGTAAATTTTTTGATAACACAGGACTCATAACTCGTATACACACACTAAACCTAACCTAACACAGGCAAAATGAAAACAAAGCTTGACTGCCAAATAAAATTTTCAAAATCGTAATCAACAATAACAATTTCAACGTAAATACATTAATCAATCATTCTAGCATATATTACACTCATTCATAAACATTTATTTGCTAAATGTCCACTGCATGAGCGAAATAAAACCGCTGCATTGTATGTATGTAATTTGCTCATAAATAAAAAACGAAGCTTCAGCGCACAATAAAACTTTCAAAATCGTAATCAGCAATAACAACTGCATTCATTACACTAATTTTCATTAGTTTTCTCGAGTGGCCGATTTTGTAAACAATTACCAATTTTTACGTTTGTGTTCCAATAATTGCCTGTTTGCCAGTTTGTTAGTTCTCTCTGGAACCTTACTTCAGCGCTTGTAGGATCGATAGAGAATGATTCTAAAACAGAAACAGAATGTTTTCTACTTGTCTGAAATGTTAAGACCATTTTGCAGTGAACTCTATTTTTATAAATTCCAATTCAGAAGATTTTCCTCACAAATATGAGCACGTCTCCATCTTGCAATAAAAGAACCCATTCAACACTAAACGTTCCTTTTTAAGTGAATGCTTTTTTAGCAAATGCCATAGTAACGTTGTTACACAGTACGTTGTCGGTTGTTTGTCACTGAACAAGTGTCGATGCGACAGCTAGGACATGTGTCGTGCTGCTGCTGTTTCAAGTGGAGGTTACGATTACATTCGTAATCACGACACAGGTTTTGTCCACAGCTTTTTTCCCATGCATTAGGTGAAAAAGAAGAAATTGCAACTAAACAAGTTGTATGATAAATTTTGTTCAGTTTAAACCAAAGCATAAGCAAGTAAATGAATTAACAATGACATACAACAATTATTCTACAAGTGAAGTATCTAACACAAAATGTCCAGGATAATGTATAGCATTAACTGAAACCCGATTTTCATCACAAATACTTAAGTTAGGGAATGTTGGGTGCCTTGATAAATAAAATCAGTACATTATTATTGTTTTAAGATCATTATATTGCCTCCTGAAACTCTTAAAAACTGCAAATGACCTCCGCCAAACCATCAAATGTGATGCTCTGCCTCCACAAAAGCCTTTATGGAAGTTTATCAGCTCACCGCTAGATGTCATCTCAACCAAGCATACATGTCATGAAACTGACTTTCCCCATACATGATTAACAAAGCCTGGGATCGAACCCGGCGTATCTCCTTTAATCTTTTAGTTAGTAAATGCTGTGTGTACCTTTTATATGCACCAACATGTAAATCATTGTTCAAAATGCATGATATAGTTCATGGAGAAATATTCATGAGACAAAATGGTTTATGCAAAAGATTGTGTCAAATCCTTGCACTACCAGCATTCACAGCTAGGACAGCCCGATCTGACACGATCAGCAGTTTGATCCATTTGTTTAAACCTTGCTCTTGTCTGAAACACAAATCGTTCATTGATACCGAGCAGTTTCAGAGTTGAAAAGATTTCCTTAGCTCGTTGTCTGCCACAAAATAACACCAATATAGCAATACGATTCTCGTACAGTCCCCAATTCATGTTTCTGTTGTGCTTGCTGCTGGCACACTGCCAGCTGGTTACTCACGCCATAGTGAAGGTGACCTGGTAGATGACATACAGTGCTGCCATGCTTCTAAGGGCCCGTCGACAACTAGGTCATTTAAGGCAATCCTGGAGTGAGTTTAGATTTTACTGACAGAACTTCTGGCAGTACTGTATACATTCTGAAGTTTATTCAGTTCAAATCTTTTATCATTCTTAGGTATAAAAGTAGGAGTTTATCTTGTTTGTTTCTAATGGGGATTTTATGGGTTTTTCTTGTCAATGTAACAGTTTTGGTGCATCTTCTAAAGGTTTTGGTATATGATTCCTTTACGTGACACATTAGCCCAGAAGCAGCTCATGAAAGAATGGCAGAGCTTGACCATGGAAAGAAAGACATGTACGCAGCACTGGAACTGCAGATAATACGTTTACATCTGCCATTGAATGGTTTTTTTTGCCTACATGTGTAAGGTGATAATACAGCCTGTCTCATTTAAGGCTGTTGTGTTGGTAAGAAAGTGGAACAATACAGGCTTTTAATACTATTACTAAAGGAAGGAAATAAAATTGTTTTAATTTGAGTGAAATGTTTGTTTACAGAGAAGCCATAAAATGTGGATCAGTGATCAGGTTGCAGCATTTAGCCACGTCGAAGAACCTTCACTCACACCACTTCTCATCGCCTCTCTCTGGTCACCAGGAAATATCGGCATATGGAGATGATCATGGTAAGTGACATATTAACTTCAACAATATCTAGCCCTATTTTATGAAAGTACAAACACAAAATACAAATTTTGTGAAAATGTTAATGAAAAGTTCTGACTTCTCATGACTTTCTGTAACCACAATTGCTTATTTTTATACACCTACAAACAAGCGTATTGCATCACAATGGTTGCACCTTGGTTTATAGACAAACAATCAGGACTTAATCATTTCATCACATTAATATCCCAGGAGTCCACTATTGAGAAATATAGTAGAATCCTGATAATGTGGACTGAGAGGGTGTCAAGTTACTGAAATGTCTGTTATTCACAAGTCATAACATAATACTCAAATGGCATAAATGCATGTTCTAGAAACAGAACAGTATAACATATCCTAAAAATCTGATGTGTTGCACTCACATGACTTTCTCTACTCTTGTACTAACCATTGTTACAAACTCTTATTCCTATATCTTCTTCGTGTTAGTTGAGATAAACATTTGTACAAATTATCTTATTGCTTATTTCCTTGTAGCTTCAAGGGGAATGTTGGAATACAGTAGGCTTTGTGCAACAGTAAAGTGTTTTAAAGCTTTGAGATTCTGTTGTCTTTGCACACTTAACATATAAAAAATGAAGGATGATCCATTTCACGGAAGTTATAAGTTTTCCGAAACTCTCACACATAACAAGGAATATCTCCGAAATGGTTCACCTTACAAGAACATTTATTTAGACATAAATTGTGTATTTTAGGAAGATCTACATTTTTTGTATAGTATGATTTGGTCTATCTCTAACGGTTTACCAGTTATGCAAAAGTTGTCCAAAGTAAATACAACTACAGGGGCTATAGGCTGAAAATTCAAGATATACATTTCATTTGTCATAAAAATATCTCAAACATATGACGATTTTAATCAAAATCGTTAGAGCCTTTTCCAAGAAAATCAAAATTTTTGAAAAATATTCCATGTTTAGAGTGGGGCTATTTTCTTCAAAATCTTCGTGTCGCATTCTTTAAAGACATTAAACTTAAATACCAACTTTGGTTTTTAACCGACTTTTCGTTTTTGAATTATGCTGTCCACAGACATACACAGACCTTTTTCTAAAAATGCTTTTTTTTTGGATTCAGGATGCAACTTCGTTTGGATGCACGTATACAGTTGACCCAATTTTCAATGACAGAAGGACGTAAATTAGGTCCAACTTCACGAATAACACGTGTGATGTTATTCATAAGATCATTTACTGTTTCTGGCTCGTTGGCATAAACTCGCGATTTAACATAACCCCACAAGAAGTAATCCAACGACTTTAAATCACATGATCTCGGGGGCCAGTTAGCATTACCACCACTGGAAATGATGAAACCTCTGAACTTCTCCTTCAAAAGATCAATTGTTTGGAGAGCAGTATGACATGTGGCACCATCTTGCTGGAATCAGATATTTCTGAGATCCATACCATCCAATTGAGGTAAAAAATAGTCCCTTATAAGAACCTGGTATCTTTCTCCATTGACAGTTAGAGCTTCATCTTCGTGTTGGAAAAATATGGACCAATTATTCCGCCATACCAAAATCCACACTAGCCTTTTGGGGATGAAGTGGTCGTTCTTGAATTGCATTGGATTGTGATTGCTCCAGTAGCGGCAATTTTGTTTGTTAACAAAACCGCCCATCTAAAAGTGGGCTTCGTCGCTGAATATGATTTTTCAACAAAAATCCAGGTCAGCTTCCAATTGCTCCATAGCCCAGGCAGTGAATACATGGTGCAACCTATAGTCGTTGGGCTTTAGTTCTTGAGTTAACACCATTTGTAAGTGTGCAACATCAAGTCCAGATGCAGAATTTGCCAATTTGTGGTCGGTGAAAGCCCCAATTTTTGAGCTCAATGAGCAATTGATTTGTTTCCGTTCTTGCGTACACACACTATATTTTCGTGGAGCACTTACATCGATTACGTACAGGCATTCTTTGATTGTTAACAGAACCACTTCTTTTAAATTTATCGTTCAAATGCCGAAACGTTCTCTCGCTGGGACGATCATGCACACCATAAACTTCACACAATACATGGAAGGTTTGGTGAACAGATGATCCATTTTGATAATAAATTTCCACAATTTCTATGCTTTGCTGAATGCTGTAATGTTCCATGGCTATTTGTCAATAACAACGGCAGCTATCACATGTTAAAGGTAGGACACTCTTGTTGAATGACCCTATACTTTGTGCCCCGGGTTTAAATAACCAATTGAGAGGTAGAATCAGGACTGAAAAATTCAAAGCCAAAGTTTGAGAGGCTTTGAGGACCTTTGAGAAAATGTGTATTCTCAGAGAAATCAACAGCATCTAATTCTCAGAAGTATAAGCGAGTTGGACGGACAGTCAGTGTTGTGAGTGAGTGGGTAATTAGAACTGTCAAAGGAAGGTGCAGACAGTGAACAGATACGACAGAACAGCTGTAAGTTGAAGGTCATGACAAGTTGTAAATGGTATGTTAACCCTTTCTAAGGCTTCCTACTTGCGTTATGTTAGAAGGGCCGTGGGAAGCCTACTGACCACTTCTAGTGTATGCTGACATCTAGTGGAAACTAGTATTGCTTCTGCAAGGACTTAGAGAGGAAAGAAAATGACAGAAGCTTGAAGGAGGTCCTTGTTTCACAAGCAAAGTAATTTATACCAATTTGATGACACAGGTACTGTTACTTTCGCCCACCAAGGCATATGATAAAAGAACAAGTACTTGTAATGTTCCATTATGTGTTGATCCTTGTATTAGAAGGGATGAAAAGAGGGAGAGAATTTATGAAAGACTTGAGTTTGTTGTTGTTAGCTAATGCTGGATTTCTGGCAATGAAGTCATTAAACCTCTTGCTCTCCAATATGAAGAGAACAATAGCAGTACTAGTAGCGCTTTTGAGAGAGCACCACATAGACTTCAGTTTAGATTATACCAAAATGTATAATTTTACTTGTTTTTAGCCTTTTTACAATAAAGCACTTACATATAGCATAGGACATGTGTATTTCCGTAAATATTGAATGTAATGTAAGACTTTTCCCTTGCATATTGTATACTTTCACATGGGCCATGGGATGTTTTTGAAAATAGTGAAAATGAAAATTTGAAAAAAGTTTCTGTAAAGTACATCCATAAGCAAACTTGTAACACTCAGAAAAAAACAGCCTGTGAAAGGGTTAACAATTGAGACAGAATATTAGACCCCAATAGAAAATCGTTCATATAAATGTTTGTTATAAGTGTATAAATATTAGAATTGTTTGTGTTTTAACAATGAAAACTATTTGCGCGGATGAATACAAAATGGCGGTGTGTCGTATCAAAGCGACGCCAAGAAACAGATTAGTAGCGTCTATATGTTCAAGGTGATAAGACGTGTTTTGGTAGCATGTGAACATGGAACTTTCACCAAACTTTTATCCAGCGTAAATTCTACCAAATTAAAAAGTGTAAAGGTTTTAAAGTATTTAATGTGGTGCTGCGAGTGTAAAATATCGAAGTGTTAATAAATAAATACATTGTGATAAAGAAACATTGATATATGCATTCCATCTGTTACCACGACCCTGTAGATAGAAAACGAGTCTCATAGCACAGCCAATTCCCATAATAATCATTTAAAAACTGCACCAAAATGGCTTACCCAACGTGGAACTTGAATTTAGGATGGAATGCAAATTACGGGAATTGAAATCACGATAAACATCAAGTGACGCCGTGTCAAAAGAAAAGAAGACGCCATAAGACCATCATTTGATATCAACGATACATCAGAACATCGATGCACGGATAATCAACGTGGGAAAAACACCGGAGATCATCTAGCGAAGTCAACTGCCCAGGAGACGTACATAACTGGACAAAGCAACGAAAAAAAAAAAGTAGGATAAAAAATTTTTGTTTCCACACACAGTTTATTTTCATTTTTATGTTACTGAGAAGCGGCAAAGTAGTGGGACTTTTAACCCTAAGTGAATTGAATAAAGAAATTAAAATGTCGCGAAAAGAGATAGAAACAGGAGTGGGGGAAGGGGCAGATAGGCCTAGTTATCAGGTAGAATCAGAAGGTGAGGAACAGCTAGCAATAAGCAAAGACCAAAGTTTATTAATGATCATGTTTGAAAGACTGGAACAAAGTTTAGGTCAGAGTATAGAACAAAAACTAGAACAAAACAAAAAAGAAATAGGTCAGAAAATGGAACAAAACAAGGTAGAATTAAAGCAGGACATAGAACAAAGTTTAGGTCAGAGTATAGGTCAGAAACTGGAACAGAATAAGGAAGAGATAGGTCAGAAAATGGAGGAAGTGAGAAAGGACTTAGAACAGAAAATGGAATTAGGAAGACAGAACTTAGAACAGAAAATGGAATTAGGAAGACAGAACTTAGAACAGAAAATGGAATTAGGAAGACAGAACTTAGAACAGAAAATAGAATTAGGAAGACAGGAGTGTAAAGAAAATATGAAAGTAATGGAAACTAATTTAAAATTAGTACATAAAAACTTAAATGAAACAAAGGAAGCCTTAGAAGCTAGGATAGAAATCGTAGGAGATAGGATGGGAAAAATAGAATCAGAAATGAGAGAGAATAAGATTGTATTAGAAGAAGAAATTGCTAGATGTAGAGAGGAAATAACAGAATGTAATGCAAGTATAGACTGTAAGATAACAAATGTAAAAGCAGAAATAACTGAGGAATTAAGGAAAGAGATTGAGGTAGTAAAGAAAGACATTATTAATGAAACTGTAGAACAAATTGTAATTCCTAAAATTAAGACGATGACTAATGTAGTACATTCGCAACAGGATGCTATAAATGATATGAAACAAAGTCACTTAGAAATAAAGAATGATTTAAAATCAATTTGTGAAGAAATGAAAAAAGGGAAAGAAAGTTTGGCTAATGTAAATGAAGTTGTGAATGCACTACAAAGGCAAGATGATTTAGATGTAAGTAATGTACAAGATGAGAGTTATTTGAATAATGTACAAAATGTTGACTCACCATACAGAGAAAGAGGTTCACAACCAAACAATGACACAACACATAATACATGTTACACCAACAGCATATTACATGAAATCACACCACCTACATTTGACGAGGAGAAGGGAGACGATCCAAAACTCTTTGTTAAAGAGATGGAAGAATATTTTAAAGTGAAAAGGATACCAAATGAGCTTAGGATGATGATAGTTAAGAAAAGCTTAAAAAACAAGGCATTAGAATGGCTCAGGTTAACACTAGCCGGTCATGAGTCGTATAGCTCATTCAGAAATTTATTCCTATCAAGGTATTGGGGCCCAGCTAAGCAAAACCAAACTAGGATAGAGCTAGCGACAGGTAGATATGATCCAACCAAAGGGTTATCGCTAGTCGATTATTTTATGAAAGTAGCCAACAAAGGAAAGCTATTAGACCCCAACTTGTCAGAAGCAGAGCTAATTACCAGCATAAGACATTTCCCAGACACAGTGAGAACAGGGTTAACTGTTGCGAGGCCAGTAGATTTTGCAGATATGATAGAATTGCTGACAGCCTTCGAAACACAAAATGGTCGGCCTATTGAGCATAGACATAGGAACGGTCACCCAAACTCACCCATCTTAAACCGGAGCACGGCTACGAACAACCAGAGCGAGGGAGAAGATAGAAATACTAGGAGCACCCATGAAAGGGGGAGAGGGGTACACCATTTCCCACAACCACATAATCATGGCGAGAGGATGGAGAACACAAGACAGCGGTACCACGACACAATACCGAGGGGTGAATCGAGATACAGAACGCATAGATATGATCGTGGAAGACCAGGAGACCGTACCCATCAAGTGAATCACATACGATTCTGTAGGGAATACTTAAACAGCCATAGGCCATCATACAATAGAGGTTCACGCCAAAGGGGCAGAGACCAATGGTACACTGGCAACATAAGACAGCAGGAAGTAGATGAAAATGTGCCACATAGGGCAGATGCTGCACAGAATACAGAAACAACCACCACCACCAACACTCAGGGAAATTACAACAACTAAGTTCGTCCCAACTGGCTGGATGACTAACAACACAAATCTAAGCAGTTAACAATTGACATCGACACCATGATGGCTACACGGAGAGAAAGATGGACCACTGGTCATAACAAAACAGCTGGGTGACCACACGTATGAGCTACAGAATACAAATGGCAAGTTGGTAGGAAGATACCATAAAAATAAATTAAAGCCATACAAAGAAAGGACCAAATAGTCTTTGCCAACAAATATGTAAGCCAGGAATAGTAGAGATGATGGAAAATAACAATTTTTAATGGGTTACTTATAGAAAATTATGTTCAGATTAGAAAATACAACAAGAAAGAAAATCAACATAGTCATTGGCTATATTGACCACAAAGAGCATTGTCAACAAAGACAGATGAGGACACTAATTGTCATTAAAGAAATGAATTATAGCGATGGAAAATAATATGTTTTTGACATAAGGATGTCAGGGACAAAAATAAAAAGGAATCAATTATGATGACAAAGATATAATATTTCGACACAAAGATGTCGAGGGTGAATTGAGAAGAAAAATAATACAATTGCAGAATAATTATAAGTATAGAAGTTTTCTCTTATAGAAATAAGAGACAAAGAGGTGGCAATTAGTGAAGTAAGAAAAACCATAATCAGAAAAGCAATGCCCATGAATTAAGATGGATATAGCCAATGCTAAGCTCGAAGAAATATTGAACCAAACAACAATGAATAATAATCCAATTAAGAAAAATGGTACCATTAGTAACATCAGAGTTTAAGAACCGACTCAATGACCTGCCTATACATAATAAGCTTACAAGGCAAAGAAATGAATAAAATATTGCCATAAACATGATCATAATCATTAGCTCAAAATTTGTATCCTGTTTTTCTCTCCTCATAACAAAGAATACAAGTCAAAAACCACATAATAAACCATGATACACTTAAATTATATTTGTGTCAATGTCAAATGTACAATAACTGAGTATATATAAGAACTGAATATGTGTTGTACAATAACTGAATATGTGTTGTACAATAACTGAATATGTATTGTATAATAACTGAATATGTGTTGTATAATAACTGGATATGTTGTGTAATAACTAAATGTGTTGTACAATAACTGAATATGTATTGTATAATAACTGAATATGTATTGTATAATAACAGAACATATGTGGTATGATAACTGGATATATTGTATAATAACTGGATATGTTGTGTAATAACTGAATGTGTTGTACAATAACTGAATATGTATTGTATAATAACTGAATATGTGATGTATAACAACTGAACATATATCTTGTGTAGTAGTTGAATATGTGAAATTTATAAAGACATGCTGTATCATGCCAAAACAAAAGACAAAGACAAACAGCGAAGAAGACTGTAAAGAAAAGAAAAAAAATATTGTACAAAGTGATTGAATCAGAGGAGTAGGGAGAAGTATTGTATTGTGTTTCAAGATTGTAAATATAGGTGACAACTTGAAAAACAAAACAAGGGGCATATGAGACAGAATATTAGACCCCAATAGAAAATCGTTCATATAAATGTTTGTTATAAGTGTATAAATATTAGAATTGTTTGTGTTTTAACAATAAAAACTATTTGCGCGGATGAATACAAAATGGCGGTGTGTCGTATCAAAGCGACGCCAAGAAACAGATTAGTAGCGTCTATATGTTCAAGGTGATAAGACGTGTTTTGGTAGCATGTGAACATGGAACTTTCACCAAACTTTTATCCAGCGTAAATTCTACCAAACTAAAAAGTGTAAAGGTTTTTAAGTATTTAATATGGTGCTGCGAGTGTAAAATATCGAAGTGTTAATAAATAAATACATTGTGATAAAGAAACATTGATATATGCATTCCATCTGTTACCACGACCCTGTAGATAGAAAACGAGTCTCATAGCACAGCCAATTCCCATAATAATCATTTAAAAACTGCACCACAATAAAACAACTGAATTTTGTGTTGACAGATATACACATGTACACCATTTTCTAAAACACTTTATTTATTTAGGGGACCCCAAAACATGTGTTTGTGGTGAAATCTGGACATCAAACTTTTGGGTGGAAAACCAAACTTGCTCTACTGTACCATAGGTAGTGGCAGAGAAGGTAATAATATTACACGGTTTGTTGCAGGCGAAGGTGATACTGGAGACCATTGGAGGGTCGTCTGTGACGACGAGTTCTGGGAGCGAGATGATGCTATAATGTTGAAACATATAGATACTGACGTGTAAGTATGAGCCTTGCTCCTTCTGTTGGTATACCTGCTCTGGTGTTGCACGTTTGACCTGCCTGTTGTTTGTTTCCTAGATACCTGTCTGCAACGTCGCGCACTTATGGGCGCCCAATCAACGGACAGTCAGAGATAGTTGGCGTTTCTTCACCAGGATCAAATCATGTCCACTGGCAAGCGATGGAAGGACTGTTTATCCATCCAAACGAGTTCAACCCCAAACAGCAGGCTCACCAACATACAGAACTGTAGATGGCACAATTTGTTCCTTGTTGTTACTTGTAGAGCACTATACTTGTGTGGTAGGGACAGTATTATACTCGCTGCATTTCTCTCTGCCACAAAGGTTGATGTTTTGCCAAAGATTTGCAAATATATTACCTTCCTAATCCAGCAGGTCTGGGTTTGATTCCTCATTGCACAATAGGTGAACATGTTTTATAAAACCTTTGTTTACGCAACACAACCCCTAAATCAGGAAATGAAATCAGAAAAATGTGTTTAGAAGCTGGAACTCAAACTGCAACTTTTAACACCAGACTCATAGATTAAAAGTTGTACGAGTGATTATTATTACTAAGTTTGGTTTCAAGTCATTTCACATGGCAATTATCTGTGGTACTTATGTATGCTTAATAAAACAATTTCATTTAATAAGCTTTCACATTTGATTGCCTTTTTATGTGATTAGTTTCTCATAGTGATCACATTATCTATTGACAATTCAAAATGCCATACTTAAATGTATCACAGTGCTAATCTGCATATTGTGATGATAGCTGTACTACAGTCTTTTTTTTAATCCATGACCTGAATGATCACAGGAGGTGCAAATGTGGATGAAATTATTCCAAAAGTCATGGTCAGGGATGACTCAGACCTCAATTTTACAATAATTTAGATTTACATCACTGTTACTAGCTTATTCAAATATACACAAGAATTACTACTTTACTACACTACTAAGAAAATGCTCTGTAACAGTTTTTAGACTGCTAACAGCCCCTGCCTCAAGGATTGGTATAACATGTGCCCTTTCTGAGAATTTAAAAGAAAATATGGATAGAAAAACTGCCCAGTCTTAACTCCAATGTTACATCAAAATACTTGATGGGAGTGACATTATTGCCAACTACTCAACATTAGATGATGTTGCGGACACCTGGGTAAGAGACAGCAAAATTAAAAAAATTATTTTGTTGTTTAACGACGCCATAGCGGATAGAAGAGAAAGTGTGAGCTCTCCCGCTAGTTTACTGCATGATCCGTGGTCCCGTGGCAACTGACCGAAACTGTGGCGTGGCGATCGCAGTCACCTCAAAATGCGGTCAAACTGCCTAGTATGTGATTCGGAAGTACAGACATAATTTTATACCTATGCGTTGTGTGTTGCAAGTAATTAGGTATATAACTTGTGAAATTGCTTTTAATTTTGTGCATAAGTGTGTGTGTTCTTCAAAACGTAACATCAATAATTGATTAAAAATACCAACTTGTTTTGTACACGGGTGTCGTTCAGGATACAGAAACTGGTCAGAAGCTAGACATTTTTTTACTCTTCCTAACGATAAAAATCTGTTTTACAAATGGGAAAAGTCTATTCCTAGGAAAGACAGTAAATTATCTGTTAAATCTAGTATTTGTGACAAACATTTTCCAGAGGACTACTTAGTGAAAGTTGATTCATTCGTTGTGCATGGAAAACTAGTTGAAATCCCTAGAATTAAATGGCGGTTAAAGCCAGGGGCAATTCCCTGTATATTTCCTAATTTACCCAGGTACTTAACTACAGTGCATAAATCCCGAAAATCTCCACAAAACAGAGACAAAATTACTGAAAAAGCAATATTCAACAATCAGTAAATTACCAGATGCAGGATCCAGTCAACCAGTTATTAATTCAAACGCACCGTCCTTCAACAATGAGGGAACCACAGAAAACAGTTCTAATTCCTCCAAGGTCACAAACACAAGTGTCAATAATGAAATTGTTACACTGAAGAAAAGAATTAGAAACCTCAATAGAAATTTAGTTAGAACTAAAATCCTGCTATTTAAAGAGAGGGCTAAATTAAAAAGGAAAAGAAATTCGCTACTGATTGTTGCGAACATAAATGCAATTTAAATTGTTTAAGTAAAAAACAAAAGCTGGTTCTAGATACAATGCTTAAAAAATGTCAGACGAGCTCGAAGGGGATGCGTTACACCAATGAATTTCTATTAGAAAGCTTGCTATTTAAAATTAAAAGCCCTAAAGGTTATAGACATTGCTTAACACATGAATTGCTGCCCCTGCCTTCTGAAGCCCATTTAAGGAAATTACCTAAAGGGATAACGTGCACATATGGTATAAATAGCAATGCTCTAAATGCGATTTCTACTACATTCAGTCAAGAAGAAGATGAAAACAAACGTCTTGGAGTTGTAATATTTCATGAAGTCAAATTAAGAGAAGTTAGGTTCAAATGCTAGCTCACTAAAAGTGGACGGATTCGTGAATCTAGGTGAACACACTCCTGACAATCAGAAAAATTCTATGGCTAACCATGCTTTAGTTTTTATGTTTGTCCCCTTACTATATAATTGGAGCCAACCAGTAGCGATTTACGCAAGTGAAAATGCTACACCCGATGATATACTAGCTAAGCTCCTTATAGAAGTAATTATCCAGTTAGAAAACTCAGGGACAAGAATTGTTGGTTTCACTAGTGATGGAAGTCAATCAAACAAAAAAGTATGGAAAAATTTAGGAATAGGAGCAACATGTGAAAATGTACAATGTAGTAATACTTGATGACAAAAGAAGAATATGGGTTTTTTCAGATTGCATACACATAATAAAATGCATGAGAAATTATTTCCATGATAAGGTGGATGTCTTATATAGAAATAAGAGCATCTAATATAATTTTTATAGATATATTTATAAAGCCGACACTTCTCCTAAACTTGCTGGTCTTAGAGTTTGCCCGGAATTGACCTCATCTCACATAGAGCCCACCTCTTTTCAGAGAATGAATGTGAGACTGTGTTTTCTACTGTTCAGTAACAGCACTGCAAATGGCATTGACTTCTTCAGGAAAATTAATTTTGAAAAATTTAAGGGAAGCGAAAATACTGAACTATTTACAAGAGATGTAAATAATCTTGTAGATGCATTAAACTCCACAGTTCCAATTAAAGCACTCTATAAAAATTTGCAATCTCACAGAGTACTAAAAGATTTCTTTCGCATAATTACGTCTGAAAATAACACATTCTGCTCAACTAGGACAATGGAATCTCTTAGAGTCACCTTAAAAAGTACTTTGGAAGTATCCGAGTATTTATGGAGTAGAGGATTTGCATACGTCTTAACAGCAAAATTCAATAAGACCGCCTTGAACGGCACTTTGGAATTATGCATCATTTCAGTTGACTTTTTACATTTACATATGCTACAGGCTGTGTATGTCCCTGTAAAACTTGCACTGTCAAATGCTGCTAATTGTGAGAATAAAGTGGAGCCACCACTTACATCTTTTATGAATCAAATTCGTATATTGGCAAAACAAACGAGCAAAAAAACCGTGAGCTGTTGGATTTTGTTGGAAACAAAATAAAGAACAAAACTAAAATACTTGACTGCGAAAGTGAAGTTCCCGAACTCTATGAGGACAATATTTCTAAAAGAGGCTTAGTACACAACTTAGGGTGTTATATAGTAAACAAATGCTCGAAAAACTTAGTTGTAAAACCTGTGCCTCTACTCTGTCCACCGATCTACCCTCTGACACATTGGCTTCCACTTTCACTATAATAAAAGACTATGGCACCTTAAAAATCGTCTGTATTTAACCTACCCCTCTGAATGTGTGGTTAATATTCTTTTGCAAGTCGAGGTTATTTTAGAAAAGAAAATGTGCTCGTCTGAAAGTTTGTGGGGTGATATATTTTACGAGTCTTAGCAATAAATGTAACCACTTTTTAGAGAGCACCATATTTTTATGTTTTGGCGGTCACATCGCTCTCTCACAACCCCCAGAATGTCTGGAGGACCACACCTGTCGTTGGTTTACGGGTCTCACCGACCTGACCGGGAGAATTATCAAAATAAATTCACCGACCATATCCTCTGATAACCAATCAGAGGACGTATACATGCCATGACAGGTCAGCATGATAGGGGTTAAGGTTTTATAGAGAAATTAGAGAAATGGAGAGGTTGGAAAAATAAAGACTCCCTAGCCTTCGGGAACCCTAATAGCATCGGGGTCGGAAGAGAACAAGAGTTGACCAAGGTAAGGTCAGATAGAAAAGTTACAGTGAGGAGCAAAACACCAGTAAGTGGAAGTAATGATCTGCTCAGCTTGGGTACCTTGTGGTCGCTATTCACATATCCCCTAGATGGAGACCCCTGAATGGCCCTACAAAATCTTTTGTACAGAATTTCACATTTTCAGCAAGCAGTTATTCTTTTAGATTCCAGGGCAGCAATTATAGCAATTACTTCCAAGTTGTCACCAAAAAACCAAACAATTATAGAATGTTGGAAAATCCTTACCCATCTAACAGCACTTCAAAAACACCTAGTCTTCCAGTGGATACCAGCTCACTGTGGACTGAGTGGTAATAAGAAAGCTGATTTTCTTGCAAAAAAGGGTACCGGCAATGTGCAGAAATCAATAGTTAATCTACCATTTTATGCAGCTATAAGATTAGTCAACTCTGAATTCAAAAAAATTATTGAAAAATGTTACTATGAAAAATCAAAGAGTAAAAGATGGGAACTACCAAACATTCAAACAGTAATTCCTGAGTATCCTCGAAAAACAGCAGTTGCAACCTTCAGGTTGATTACAGGACATGATTGTCTGGCAAAACATTTAAACAGAATTGGGATATATTCTTCACCACTCTGTCCTCTATGTGATCTGCAACAGGAAATGGATCGAGACCACCTTCAAATATGCCCGGCCAGTTCTAGTGCCCCATCCATCAGTGAAAAATATTGGAGAGCAAGAGGATTAATGACTTCATTGTCAGAAATCCAGCATTAGCTAACAACAACATATTTTACGAGTGCTTAGATAACAGACGAAATCATATTAGGACCCAGTGGAATAGGATGTTTCCTGGAACACAAACTGGATTTAGTTGGAAAGTTAACACTACATTACATGAAGTGTCGCTTCTTTTTTCGTGCCAAGGAAATCAGTAGAGAAATGACGTCATCGAATTCAGCAAAATCAACATGTAAACTCTCCAAAGTCTCCAACATCTAATTCCGCGGTGAGTTTCGTTATTTTATATACATAACATACATAATTTGCATTATGGTTTAATTTTTCAGCGTAAATTCATGTAAGCCGATATTTCCCATTGTTCTTCATTAATGATAATACCCATTATTGTAAAATTGCATCCTATATTATGTGTCAAGGAAAGACGATGTTTCAAAACAGTATTTCAATACTATACAAAATTACAATAGTAAGTCACCATTGGGGTAATTTGTCTGTGATGTGAGACTGCCTTTGTGGTTTACCAGGAGAAATACGAACTGGTTTGAGAATTTAATGCCATTCTGGCACTTTGTCACAATAGCTCAGTGGTAGAGCAGCCGCCCGGTAAGCGGAAGGTCTGTGTTTCAAATCCCAGTTGTGGCATTGAATTTTTAAGTTCCAGTTCTACCTTTCAAGTATTTCAAATATTCGTGCTTACGATTTTAGGTATTTAAAATGCTAATTGATAATATGAAACCCACTTTCACCATGCATTCGTGAACTAAAGTGAAGCGACCGCGACACCAGTGCCATCTTGTGAGCGAACCATAGTAACTCCCGAAGAGCTCACACTATCTCTTCTATCCGCTATGACGACGCTGTCAATTGCCAGGATCACATCAGCATCGTCGGTGTGCCGGAATTTTGTCCAGCAGGAGTTCTTTTACATGCCAGTAAATCTACTGACATGGAGCTGTCGTTTTTAAGCACACTTAAAAACCATCGGCCTGGGCCAGGTTTGAACCCGCGACCTTGGGATCAGTAAGCCAGTACCTGAGCCACCCAGACCGACGACAGTCAGCAAGCATTGTTAAGCTGGTACATAGGTATGACAAAGGTTTCACTGTTCATGACACGTTGAAAAGAAGCTTATGACTGTAGCAAACTTTTGTCAATATTCACATTGGTTTTGATTGCATGTCTTATTGAAAGTTGAAAAAAAAATAGCTCTTGTATAAAATATACTGCACCAGGCAAAAGGATATTGAAACATATATTTTTGGCAGCATTAACAATTTTCAAAATATTTGATACTGTTGTTTACACCCTCCTGAAATGCGAGTGTAGCGGTTATGTACGCCATCTGTCAGGTGCAGAATCACAACAGTTTATACCAGTTTCTTATTACTCCTGCATAAGCTCTTGTACAGAGGATTTTAAAAACTTGTTCACCTATTACTTGATTATTGTTTCTTTATCTTGCTGCTCATTTGTTTACATTTTAACTGTTACTCATATGTAGGTAGTTACAAATATCTCCATAGATAAAATGGTGTCGTGAATATTTAGCAGGAATCTTTTGCTCAAATTGCTTTGAATTTCTTGATGAAGCATATGTAGCCTTTTAGTTAATGTGAAGAAATGTGTTGCAGAAATTATTTTTCTACATTTTGACTGTTTCCTTTTCCATATACAATGTCGTCGGTGCAAATTCCAGTTACAACATGTCAACAGTAGTGATTTCATCAACTATCTAGACGACTATGTGTATTTGTAGCATTCATTGATAAGGCTTGGTGCACATCGGAAGAGTGGGCATTCTCTGTGACAGTACTCGACAGTTGTGGAGTTGCATTTCAAGCAAATACGGGATGTTTCACTTTGTTTGCTGCAGCACCTGCGGTAGTAATTAACGATACTCTGCAAGTGTGGCACAACACTTGTAGCTGTTTTACCATTAGAGGTCTCTGACAGAAATGTATACAATGGTTCATCTGAATAAAAACGGGTGTATGGTTTATATTTTAATGTTTGGCAAGAATAAACCCTTTTGAGTACCTACTGCATTTTGTGTGACTGCCCCCACAGTGCAGTGGTAACAGACCTGCCTCTGGTGCAGAGGACCTGGGTTCGATCCCCAGTACCGATGTGAGGAGGTCTGGCACAGGGCGCACTCAGCGTTGTTAGATCCCGGAGGGGCAGAAGTAGCAACTAGAGGTTGCAAAGGCTGCATAACTGGCCAAGAGGGCTCAGGATGCTGACCACATCCCACCCTCCAGCTCTGCACCCCACTTGGATGTAGCGGCCAGGCAGTAAGCCTTGGCCTGCGGGGGCTTGTATGCTAGGGGTTCCTTTACTGTCTTACAAGAGTTGAACATGTTGAGCATGATTAAATGCATACTTAACTAAGTATGGTGTAACAAGTGACAATGATGTCACACGTTCTGTGTAGCCCAACTGCACTCAGTCCCCTTATATTGTCTGTGTGTAACACAGTTCCAGAATGTAGCGATTCTGTCTGACTCGAGAGCCACCCGCTAATTACAAGTCTATTTCATCTCACCAAATTAAAGAAAATAGTTTTTTCAGTAGGTACCAGCACACTGTGGACTGTCTGGCAATAACAACGTAGATTAGCTAACAAGAGATGCAGTAGTACACAAAAAACTGTTACATAACTATCGTTCCACATAATAAAAAGAACCGTAAACTTACAATTCCAAGAAAAGATTATACAATATCACTAACATTTCAAAGCATAAGAGAATTTTATCACAAATCAAAACATCCTTGGATAATAAGCAAGAAAAAGTGCAGCAATCTTTAGACTATCCATAGGCCATGACGACGACTGTCTAGCAAAGCAGGGGTTTGTTCTTCACCACTGTGAGGAAATGGATCAATGCTGTCTGTCCAGCTATCATCAATTTGCATCAGAAATCCAGCATTAGCCAACAACATATTGTCTCCAACAAAAGCAAAATGTTTTGAAAAGAGTTGGCTTCTCTCAAACGTGCTGCAGAACTGTCACACAAGGGATGTGCTTGGACCATGGGTGTCCCTCCCACAGCTCCAAGAATCCATGCAGCCAGCTAGATAAAGGGGCTTTGTTATCACAACCTGACAATATGAACTGGTTACTGCAACATTCCACATTTTCTAACTTAACAGTAGAGACAAGAATTAATTAAACTTTTCCTATCTGCAGTAAACACACAATTGAAGATACAAGACCCATGCTATTGTTCCGAAAATCCTTTCTGTGGCAATCGACCCAGACTCACCCCAAAAAGTGTTCTCATCACGTAGAGTATATACTTGTGTGAGGTAACAGGTTTCAATTCTTGTGAAAATGAGAAGGTTCTCAATGAGTTGAGCATTTACTTGTGTGAAGTAGTAGGTTTTTATTCTAATGAAAATAAGTGTGTTTTCGCTAAATTAAGTATATAATGATAAACTGCTGATACTCATGAGTAGTATGAACTTTGGGAACATACTTGATTTTTATTCACATGACCATCGTGTGCAGCTATACCCTGGGAGAACTAACCTGGCAGTTGGCGTTACTGCTGGCTGCTCTGTCGCAGCATTACTGTCTTTTCACTTGCTGTCCATGGTCAGTGGTTCCACTCCTATACCCTGGGAGAACTAACCCGGCAGTTGGCGTTACTGCTGGCTGCTCTGTCGCAGCATTACTGTCTTTTCACTCGCTGTCCATGGTCAGTGGTTCCACTCCTATACTCTGGGAGAACTAACCCGGCAGTTGACGTTACACATGCCTGCCACTTTTTCACTCGCTGTCCATGACCAGTGGTTCCACTCCTATACCCTGGGAGAACTAACCTGGCACTTGGCGCTTAATTTAATTTTTGAAATCTAGTGAAGTGAAGTGTAAGATAAAGATAATAACTCAGTGGAGGTGTGCCAATGAGCTATATCAAGGGTCGGTCCAGGGCATGCTTGAAGTTTCCAAGTTGGATTCAGATTTCCCTCTACAGAGATAAGTGACGTCCCCAAAATGGTGTAGCTGTATCAAACAAGAATATTTCTGATGTGTGTCTTCCAGTGTGCACTAAGCCTGAAACTATTTTGTGCCTGTAAATAAAATTTAATGTCAAACATGTAGTTGATCATTTCATTACTTCCTGGTTCCAAATAACTATCCTTATGCCATTGTAGTAGTATCTAGACATAGGTGGCATTGGTGTGCCGGAGGAAATGATAAACGTCTGGAGCAGAGTTTTAGCTTCTGTTGTTTTGGAAGGGACCTGGTAAGACTTCTCACACCCTCCAAACATGCACACACCCAGTCATGTGTGCACAATGTTTGAGAGGTAGAATCAGGTCTGAAACATTCAATGTTTAAACACACAACTCACGTGTGGACAATGTTTGAGAGGGAGAATCAGGACTGAAACATTCAATATTTAAACACACAAGTCATGTGTGGGCAATGTTTGAGAGGCAGAATCAGGACTGAAACATTCAATGTTTAAACACACAAGTCATGTGTGGGCAATGTTTGAGAGGGAGAATCAGGACTGAAACATTCAATGTTTAAACACACAAGTCATGTGTGGACAATGTTTGAGAGGGAGAATCAGGACTGAAACATTCAATGTTTAAACACACAAGTCATGTGTGGACAATGTTTCAGAGGCAGAATCAGGACTGAAACATTCAATGTTTAAACATACAAGTCATGTGTGGACAATGTTTGAGAGGTAGAATCAGGACTGAAACATTCAATGTTTAAACACACAAGTCATGTGTGGGCAATGTTTGAGAGGGAGAATCAGGACTGAAACATTCAATGTTTAAACACACAACTCACGTGTGGACAATGTTTGAGAGGGAGAATCAGGACTGAAACATTCAATGTTTAAACACACAAGTCATGTGTGGACAATGTTTGAGAGGGAGAATCAGGACTGAAACATTCAATGTTTAAACACACAAGTCATGTGTGGGCAATGTTTGAGAGGCAGAATCAGGACTGAAACATTCAATGTTTAAACATACAAGTCATGTGTGGACAATGTTTGAGAGGTAGAATCAGGACTGAAACATTCAAATGTTTAAACACACAAGTCATGTGTGGACAATGTTTGAGAGGCAGAATCAGGACTGAAACATTCAATGTTTAAACACACAAGTCATGTGTGGACAATGTTTGAGAGGTAGAATCAGGACTGAAACATTCAAATGTTTAAACACACAAGTCATGTGTGGACAATGTTTGAGAGGCAGAATCAGGGCTGAAACATTCAATGTTTAAACACACAAGTCATGTGTGGACAATGTTTGAGAGGTAGAATCAGGACTGAAACGTTCAATGTTTAAACACACAAGTCATGTGTGGACAATGTTTGAGAGGTAGAATCAGGACTGAAACGTTCAATGTTTAAACACACAAGTCATGTGTGGACAATGTTTGAGAGGTAGAATCAGGACTGAAACATTCAAATGTTTAAACACACAAGTCATGTGTGGACAATGTTTGAGAGGTAGAATCAGGACTGAAACATTCAAATGTTTAAACACACAAGTCATGTGTGGACAATGTTTGAGAGGCAGAATCAGGACTGAAACATTCAATGTTTAAACACACAAGTCATGTGTGGACAATGTTTGAGAGGCAGAATCAGGACTGAAACATTCAAATGTTTAAACACACAAGTCATGTGAGGACAATGTTTGAGAGGTAGAATCAGGACTGAAACATTCAAATGTTTAAACACACAAGTCATGTGTGGACAATGTTTGAGAGGCAGAATCAGGACTGAAACATTCAATGTTTAAACACACAAGTCATGTGTGGACAATGTTTGAGAGGTAGAATCAGGACTGAAACATTCAAATGTTTAAACACACAAGTCATGTGAGCACAATGTTTGAGAGGTAGAATCAGGACTGAAACATTCAAATGTTTAAACACACAAGTCATGTGTGGACAATGTTTGAGAGGTAGAATCAGGAGTGAAACATTCAATGTTTAAACACACAACTCATGTGTGGACAATGTTTGAGAGGTAGAATCAGGACTGAAACATTCAATATTTAAACACACAAGTCATGTGTGGACAATGTTTGAGAGGTAGAATCAGGACTGAAACATTCAATGTTTAAACACATAAGTCAAGTGTGGACAATGTTTGGGAGGTAGAATCAGGTCTGAAACATTCAATGTTTAAACACACAAGTCGTGTGTGGACAATGTTTGAGAGGTAGAATCAGGTCTGAAACATTCAATGTTAAACACACAAGTCACGTGTGGACAATGTTTGAGAGGTAGAATCAGGACTGAAACATTCAATGTTAAACACACAAGTCACGTGTGGACAATGTTTGAGAGGTAGAATCAGGACTGAAACATTCAATGTTTAAACACACAAGTCATGTGTGGACAATGTTTAAGACATAGAATCAGTACTGAAACATTCAATGTTTAAACACACAAGTCATGTGTGGACAATGTTTGAGAGGTAGAATCAGGACTGAAACATTCAAATGTTTAAACAAACAAGTCATGTGTGGACAATGTTTGAGAGGTAGAATCAGGACTGAAACATGCAGTGTCGTAACTGGGATTTGGGATGGGAGATTTCCTTGTGGTCTGCCAGTAAAATATGAATCAGTTGGAGAATTTAATGTCATCTTGGCAAGTTACCATGGTAGCTCAATGGTTGGAGCAGCTGCACACAAAGTGGAAGATCCATGGTTCAAATCCCAGCTATGATACTGAACTTTCCAGTTCTGATTGCATCTCAAAAGTACCAATACTATTTTTAAATACATAGGCTTCTGCTGCCAGTGTCAAGATTATAAGTTGAAATATCTTCTGGGCTGTTTTTCTATAGTCTGCAAAGAGATTGGTGTTCCAGACGTTTTGTGTACAGCTGCGGTAGACATCCTCAGTAGCGCTGTCAAAGTCACATTGCCACATCTGAACTGTTAACTGTCATTACTGCTCTATACTGTTGTGCTGTTTGCTGATTGGGCAGGGGCATGGTGGCTGGTGGACGGGGAGGATTTTGAGGCAGCCAAGGCTGTACTTCGGGAATTAAATATCCCGTTTTACAGTTATTCGCCCACACGTCCTCACGTGGAAAGGCGAATAATCAGAGGCCTTGCCTCTGACTGCTCTACCGAGGATGTCAGGCTGGCACTCCTCGAAGAATACGACATCACAGCATCAGTGGCCCAGTTGAAGAAGACTATTGTCTCCGACAGCGGGTCTGAAAAGGTGCCCATGCCACTGTTTCTGGTCGTGGTGGACAAAGTGCGCGACTAACAAGTCCAGCCAATCGACACTGTGCGTCACTTGATCTACACTGCCGTAAAGGTGGAACGCTTCTACGGCAAGGAGGGTCCCGCGCAGTGTCGCAATTGCCTGGGATTTCACCATTCCAGCATGGTATGTGAGCGTCCGCTTGCATGTCTGCGATGTGGTGGAACCCACAGAGTACAGGACTGCCCTAAGCCGGATACAGACAGGGAATGTGTCAACTGCAAAGGCGCGCACTGCAGTGTCTACAAAGGATGCGCGACGCGCCTGAAAATCATAGACAGCCGTCGCAAGGGACGCTCGGAAGCGGCAGAGGTCCGCCCCGGCGTTTCCTTCTCTCACGCCCTTAATAGGGCAGAAAAGACACTGGCCCAGGCAGTAGTACCTGCCCCTGCCACGACTGAAGTCTCGGCACCACCTCCAGGCAATACAGAGGAGTCTGTTGTGGCCAATGCTCCTCCTAAACCTAAGCGGCGAAGGAAACACAAGAGCAAGCGTCAAGCCGCGGAGAGAGTAAACACAGCTCCTCAACAGCCACCCAAGGCGCCGGCAGAGCAGTCCAGGGCTGCGTTCTGGAACGCAAATGGCATAAGGGGCCATTACCCAAGCCTCATTGAGTTTCTACAGTCGTATGGAATTGACATTCTGATGGTCTGCGAAACCCACTTGGATGCTGCAACCAACTTCTGCTGCCGAGTTACGTCACCCATCGGTCTGATCGGGTCGGCCGACCGGGGGGCGGTACAGCCATTTTCATCAAGAACCACATCACACACACATCCTTTCCTATCCCACCACTTCAACACGTGGAGGCCTGTGCCATTAGGCTTGCCATTGGCGGGGTGGACACGGTGTTGGTAGTGGCATACGACCCTCCTGATAACCGCTTCTACGAAGCTGATATCAATACCCTCCTGAACCTGCATCCTGCGGTATGCATCGCAGGCGACCTCAACGCTAAGCATGCACATTGGCATAGCCGCGTTAGCAATGCCAAGGGGCGAGGGCTCTACCGCCTGATCAGCGGTAACCCAAGCATACTTGCGCATGGACCGAGAGGACCTACGTTCCATCCGGCCCGAGGGAGGCCAGATGTGCTCGATATCATACTCACCAAGAACATTCCTTTCCACCTAGACCTCTCAGCGGTCAATGAATTGGACTCCGACCATGACCCTGTCTTGGTGGATTCCAACATTGACCTGCCAGCTCTGGTCACTCCAGACTGGACTTACGAGGTCGACTGGGATGCAGCCATCCTTGAACTCAATCAGTCTGTGGACCCGCGTCCGCGTGTCGATTCTATCGATACACTGGAGGCGGCAGCCACGGCATTCTCCCAACACATCCGGGATGTGGTACGTGCCCACACGCACCGCATTCCATCCGACATACCTAACCCTCGTACCATCCCCATCGAACTCAGACAGTTGATCAAAGCCAAAGCAACTGTCCGAAGGCTCTGGCAGCGTTTCCGCCATCCCAGGATACAGGCAGTTTACCAGCGGTTCAAGTCCCTGGCACGACGACTGTTGCGTTTACACCGCAAAACAGCCTGGGAAAACACGATGGCAAATGTAGACCTCACTGAGAAGCAACCATGGCGGATAATCAGGTCCCTTAGAAAGGACAAAAACACACATCAGCATCCTCTACATGGCACTCACGGGAGACTCTCTTTTGAGCCCCAAGAGAAAGCCACGGCTTTCGCAGACCATCTAGAGTCCCAATTCGAACCCCGGGAAGATGTCCAGGACGAAGACTTCACTGAACTCGTGGAAGCGACAGTAGATTACCTCTATGAGGCACCTCCGCCGCCTCGCGCAGAGATCCAAATCCCCTTAGTCACCCCAAGACAGGTGGCTTCTGAAATCAGTAGGTTAAAACCTGGCAAATCCCCTGGGCATGATGGCGTCACGGCGCCCATGCTCCAGCACCTTCCCCGAAAGGCCGTAGTCCACCTGACGAGGATTTATAATGCATGTCTGCAGCTTCGTCACTTTCCAACTTGTTGGAAGGAGGCGAGCGTGGTCTGCATTTGAAGCCCGGCAAGGACCCGGTTTTCCCTTCAAATTACCGCTCCATAAGCCTGTTACCCATCGTTTCAAAAATTTTTGAACGATTATTCCTATCCCGCCTCACTCCTCTCTTCGAGGAAAGGCAACTTATCCCGGATCATCAGTTCGGTTTCCGTCATGGACATTCCACTACACTACAGCTACTGCGGCTGATTGAGAAGGTTGCCCTGGGTTTGCAGGAAAACTTCAAAACAGTCGCGGTGCTTCTGGATGTAGAAAAAGCCTTTGCAACCACATGGCACCAGGGGTTACTGTATAAACTCAGAGAGGCAGAAATCCCTCCCCCCTACCTCACCCTGATTGGTAGCTTCCTTCGGGATCGCTCTTTTCGGGTGCGGGTGGAGGGGAAGTTGTCCTCGGTCAGACCCATAGCGGCTGGAGTTCCGGAAGGTAGCGTGCTATCGCCGTTGCTCTTTGCTGCCTACATGTCTGACCTACCCGTGGAACCGCATACTGTTACGTGTCAGTATGCAGACGATGTCCTCATACTGGCACAGAACAAAAATGTTCGGTACTGCTTCCCTCCACTTCAGCGACAGCTCGATGCTATCGGCAAGTGGAGTGAACAGTGGAGAATGGCCATTAGCCCGCAGAAGAGCCAGGCTCTACTATTGGGCAAAGTTCGAAACTGGCGGCCGGGTGTATCCCTGGCACTGCGGCGGAGAAGAATCCCATGGGTTAACTCTGCCAAATACCTGGGGGTACTACTTGACCGTGGTCTAACCTTCACTCCACATGTTAGAGCAAAGGTCGGTCAGGGACATAGCGCCCTGAGACAGCTATATCCCATACTCCACTCAACCATGCCTACACACCTGAAACTACGCTTGTACCGTGCGATCGTCCCGCCCCTGATTTTGTACGGGTGCGAGGTCTGGGGTACGGTGGCTCATTCCACCATCCGCAGGCTGCAGGCCGTGCAGAACAGGGCGCTTAGGATGATCTACGATACCGACCGTAGGTTTCCATCACACATCCTTCACACTCATTCCGGCATCCCATACATTGTGGACGTCGTGCGGGACAGCACTCGCACAATGTATGCCAAACTCACACCTCACCCAAACCAGCTGGTGAACACCCTGGGGCAATATGACCATCGCCTCCCTAGGCGGAGACAGAGCTACCGTCTACCCAAGGACGCCCTTGGCTGGTAGGTACCGCTTTTCCTTCATCATCCGCCAAATGTAACCACAGTTGGCACCACCACACCTATCACCTATTCCTCTTGGTTTCCTGTCGCTAGCACTGCATTGCTCGACGGCTCCATGGCTGACGAAGTAATCAGTAGGGTAATGGTCGCTTGGATGGCTAGACATCCAAGATCTGACAGATCCCGCCGCCAGTGACCCTGCACCATCAGACACTACAAAGACACAAAAGCTTGTAACACATTGACTACCTTTACCACCTCACGGGTAAATCCGTAATTAAACGGATAGGTACCGTGGCTACCTTACCATCCTCCTGGTTTAACCCAGGCGACTAGTACTCACTCCTGGACTGGTCATTTTCATTCTGACGAAGGCTCAATATTTTCAAACCTCACACGGCTGATCGCCCGTGAAACTGTAATAAAAAAAGACTATATTTTTGTTCATGCCTGCTGCTATGGAGATTGTGGTTCAATGAACTGTTGTCCAAACATGTCCTGTTTACATTCTAACCTAAACTAAGGCCACGGAATGTTTACCATTTTTTATTATTCCTTATATAAAACAGTTAAATGCACTTGTTTGTCTATAGTGTTTACAAAAAGAGACAGCTTTATACAGATTTAGATTCACACTGTAAATTCTTTTTCTGACAAAAATAATTTATTAAAACAAAAGGAAATATAAAATTGAGCAAACCCCAACTTCCAAAGACATTGTGGAAATTATCCCTGATGTTCATGTTATTATGTTGATAGAATCGTCCACTCAATCTTGCTACGACTTTTCCATTAACTGAACCATATAAGTTGTAAATGCCATAAAAAAAAGTGAAAATGGCAACCGACACCAATAAATCAAATATTGCTACCAATACTAAGTAGAGAAGTTGTTCTTGGCCAGAGATCCACTTTGCCAATGTCACTGGAAAGAAATAGCGTGCATCTGGATGCCATGTCGCTGGACTCCCAACTTCCTGGTTGTGGAAATACTGGTACAGATGGAGATAAAGGTGAATGTTGGCATACAAGCTGGTGATGCTGGTGTACAAACATAATGTAATGAAGTGACACAAGTTACGCAAACATACGCAGGCACCCAGAAAGAAGCAGTGGTGATCTCGCTGAATGATACATTTGTTACAAAGAATACAGTGGTGACAACCCAGAGATGTGTAGGTGTTACATTTGGGGCAGTACCACACTGTGGAACATGCCTCATTCACATTACCAACATAATCACTTTGAGAATGTTGAGGAGTTATAATCACGGCTATCCAGTTGACATAAAGTTCAAATGTAAGAAAAGCAAAAGTGACATAGCTGATTGGTTTAGTCAATAACACAAGAGTGATAAAAACTACAACAAAAGAGAAGTTTAAGGTTGCTATTGGCAGGAACTTGAAGATCACCAGCAGCGTCTCGTGCATACTGCGTGCTTTTATGGTAGTCCACACTCCTAGACCTGCAACAAGAAACCACCAACATGGCTGTACAACATACACGCACTTTGAAAGGTAGAACTGGAACTTAAAAATTCAATGCCACAACTGGGATTTGAACCACAGACCTTCCGCTTACCGGGCGGCTGCTTTAACCACTGAGCTATTGTGACAAACTGCCAGAATGGCATTAAATTCTCAAACCAGTTCGTATTTCTCCTGGTAAACTGGTTTGAGAATTTAATGCCATTCTGGCAGTTTGTTACAATAGCTCAGTGGTTAGAGCAGCCGTCCGGTAAGCGGAAGGTCTGTGGTTCAAATCCCAGTTGTGGCATTGAATTTTTAAGTTCCAGTTCTGCCTCTCAAACTTTGCCCACACACGGCTTGTGTGTTTAAAAACACCAACAGTAAGTTTGTTGGCGTAAATAATAAATACATGCACTTATTATCTACAGTGTGTTCACAGATCGGTTGGACTACCGTACAGCAACACTGAATAGGGCGAGGACCAGCATGCCTTCTGCCAGAGTTACACGTAGTGAACTGGCAAGTCACGGACGGGTATGGAACACTAATTCACATTAGGCATCACAACAGACCTATATCTGTTTCATCAAAAATTCCCATATTACTCATGAACTTTCTCATGGTGCCGCAAAAGTTGAGCTTTGGTGCTTAGTAGTATTATTGATGCCATAGATTACGACATGACAGTTGATTCACACATTTATATAAACATTAGTTTAATTTTTGTTTTCTGCAACTAACGAGATTTGTAAGACTGGTGGCTGGTTTCAGCAGCTGCTACTGCTGCAAATTCTATGCAAGTGTGGTGACAGAATAATTAGTTGAGGATTGTGGCCGGCCGCCTCTTTCCCCTGACCTATCCCAATGCAATTTTTATTTATGGGGAACATTAAAGAATAAAGTGTACATACATACACGCTACAAGAATTGAAGGGCACTACAATCAGGCAACATACACTTTTGCAAGTAAACCAGAGATATAGGGAATGTGTACTTATGACTTGCTGGATGTTTACATGTGGCTCTGGCAGAGGGCGTGCTCGATCTGATACCACCACCCGCCCGCCGGACAGTCCACCTGATCTATCAACATTCACACAACTTTCTCTCTTCTATCTGCTTTCTGAGATGATGAACTTTCACTATGCAGTTTATTGCAGGTACCTACCTATAAGATCAATACAGTACGCTAAGATGATAGTCAAACTTGCAACATAATTTTACTTTCTCTACTATATATAGGTACTAAGTGAGGGAAGTACCATATTCCACCCAAAATTGCAATGTCAACATTTCAGGGGAATATGTTTTGAGGGCCCCTGAATCCAAAAAAAGCATTTTTTCAAACATTTTAATTTTCTTGAAAATGGCTCCAACAATTTTGCTTAAAATGCCACATTTTTAGATATTTTTATGACACGAAATGTGTATCTTGAATTTTCTGGCTATAGCCCATGTAGTCCTATTTATTCTGGATGACTTGCTTAACTGGTAAACCATAAGAGATACACCAAATGTTACTATATAAAAAATGTAGATCTTGCTAAAACACACAATTTATGTCTGAATAAATTTATTGTAGAGCCAACCATTTTGGAGATATTCCTTGTTATTTGTGTGAGTTTTGGAAACCTTATACTTCTGTTAAATGGAACATTGTTGTTCATTTCTTCTATGTTAACTGTGCACAGAGAATGGAATTTGAAAGCTTTAAAAGATTTTACTGTCACTCAAAGCCTACTGTATTCCCATATTCCCCTTGTACCTACAAGGGAATAAACAATAAGATAATTTCTGAAAATGTTTATCTCAACCATGATGAAGATACAGAAATAAGAGTTTGTAAGAATGGTTAGTACAAGAGTAGAGGACGGCGCCGTGGCCGAGCGGTTAGCGCGCTCACCTACCACCTAGGTGGCCCGGGTTCGATCCCAGGGACCCGCATGTGGTATTCGTGGTGGACGAAGTGGCATCAGGGCGGGTTTTCTCCGGGTGCTCCGGTTTCCCCCGCCATCTCATTCCACCGGTGCTCCATCTTCATTCCATGTGTCATCAGTATCACTGCCTGCGGTGCCGTAGTAGTAAAAGTGGGCGTTAAACACTACAACAACAACAAGAGTAGAGAAAGTTATGTGAGTGCAACACATATAATTTTTTAAATTTAAAATGGTTACTATCTCTGTGGAGTAAAATGCATATGTAAGCTTTTGTATTCTAGCTGCAAATGCCACTGTAAAACAAAGGAGAGCTCTTTGAAAGTGCTTCTGGAGAATGCTAACAGATGGCAGGACATGTTGCTTCAACTGAAAGTGCTTCTGGAGAATCCTAACAGATGGCAGGACATGTTGCTTCAACTGAAAGTGCTTCTGGAGAATCCTAACAGATGGCAGGACATGTTCCTTCAACTGAAAGTGCTTCTGGAGAATCCTAACAGATGGCAGGACATGTTGCTTCAACTGAAAGTGCTTCTGGAGAATGCTAACAGATGGCAGGACATGTTCCTTCAACTGAAAGTGCTTCTGGAGAATGCTAACAGATGGCAGGACATGTTCCTTCAACTGAAAGTGCTTCTGGAGAATGCTAACAGATGGCAGGACATGTTCCTTCAACTGAAAGTGCTTCTGGAGAATGCTAACAGATGGCAGGACATGTTGCTTCAACTGAAAGTGCTTCTGGAGAATGCTAACAGATGGCAGGACATGTTGCTTCAACTGAAAGTGCTTCTGGAGAATGCTAACAGATGGCAGGACATGTTGCTTCAACTGAAAGTGGATAGATACAGTGTCTAACAAACCCTGCTTGATTCAGGAGCAGTAGCCTGCACCACCAATGTGATGGCCAACGCGTGAAAAGGTTTAAGAGTGTGTCGCTATTTGATGGTTTGAAAATTCGATTGTCACAGAAAAAAAGAAAAACAAAGAAGATATATCCTCTTGAAAAAGGTATAAGTATTTGAAAATATGTTGGAAATGATTAATTCCACAAAAACGTTACTTGTCATGAATTGTCCTTTAATGAGAAATAAATATTTTGTGTACTTCTTGTTTTTTGAATGAAGAGCACTTTGGAGGATAGTCTCAGAAAATTCCAGGTGTACAACATTTCTTTTCTTCACCAATTATGTATTTTGCATATTAAAAAACAATATTTTAAATTTTTTTTAGTATATTAACATCCTACAATGTGATATGTCATATCAGACGATGAGTGAGTGAACTACGAATTACATAAATGCATGTTTTACAACATTATATGAGGCACAAAATTATAACATATCCTACAATTTATTATGTATTAATTTGTTCCCCTTTATACGGTCTCTTTAAATTGCATTAATTTAATTTCCTTTGGCATGTTAACTTGTAGTGTTTTCTTCTCGTTTGATATTTTCACTGGCACATACACAACTCAACACAACACTAACAGTAAGCCTGAAATGCTACTGTAACAACAAATATGTAACTGAAAGTTTACCTCACCACTTATGTACTGGATAAAACAATAAAACAAACCTTCAAATCTTCCAAACAAATGCTTGTGCTATGTATCCACATTATTAGCGGCAAGCTTTTGGTTTTGTGACTATGTTCTGACTAGATATCAAAGGTCAATATGTGATCAACCCCTTTGTCACTGTGAGATACGTACTCTAATTAAAATTTATCTATACTTTGCGTATATTTCAATAATCTAGTAACAGTGATGTCAATCTAAATTATTATAAAAATTGAATCAGAGTTCAAACACTTAACATCACTTACATGTAAATATTTATCTTGCCCGGTTTCAAGAGCTTAACTTGCTCCCATCATCAGAATTGTCCACTTGATTGTTGTGGATGTTGTCTGATGTGTGGTTGTTTGAGTTGACATCTAGTGGTGGACTGATGAACTTCCATGATGGGTTTGGTGGTGGCAAATCAACATTCATTAAGCAGAGTGTGTTTTTTATGATAAGCATTTTCTACCAAGTATCCAACTCTGCAAATTGTTTTGTAGCTTTTAAAAGTGTTATGTTCAGTGTGATGTGGTTTCATGTCCAAAAACAACTGCAGATTTATCCATTTGTTTGTATCTGATGCTCTTTTAGTCTGGTTTCTAAATTCCTCTTAGTTTTTCCTGTGTAAATTTGGTCACAATGTGTGCAACTAATTTGATAGATTCCAGCTTTTTTGTTCTGTGTTACTTGTTACTCTGACTTGTTGTATAGTAATTTCTCTATGCTGAAATTATTTTATGGGGCCAAGCTGATGCTTTTTGTTGAGAGAGTTTAGTGGTGTCTTTCTTGTGTTTCTGTTTTTTTAATTTAATTATTTTCTTGAAATACAGGATGAATATTCGGGCTTGTGAGCCATGGTCTAGTGGAAATTCTTCTTTCATGTTTCGTTCAAAACTATGTCGAACATCATCAGTGGTGTGACCGAAGTACTGTGCTACTTTTGGCGAACCGATTGGAGCCATTTGGTATCACAGGTTTTATATGCTTAGCATGTGTGGGCATATGACGGTTGGTCTGGTCTTTGTTTATTGGCTTGGCTGCCTTGGCTGCTGCGTGTGCTTGTTTAAAGTGGGGGCTTTCATTGTTGTCAAAGGGCTGGTATTTATTGTAGCTGCGTATAATTTTGAATTTGTCTCTGGTCAGGTTTTTCGCATACTTTGTATAATGCTGGATGCCAAGTTTGGCATCTACATCCCAGTACTATTCTCATTTATTCTGTGAAGCCATTGAAATAAAGAAGCATAAAAACAACATCAATCACAAAGAAGAAGGCCTCAAACTCAACAGAATATGGCAAACAGCACTGACAAAAGTCAGTCAAGAACTCCACCCAAGCCAATCAGACGCCAACAGACTGTAGCAGACCGACAACACAAATCCAGCCCATTGTCCACTCGGACCAATCAGAACAGACCTCCCCTCCCCTCCAGCCACAAATCTAAATACTGCAGCCCACGGAGCAACCAGCTCAGTCGCTGTTGAAATCTCCACTAGGACACTTTGCCACTTAAGATGTCTGCCGCAGCCGTAGACAAAACGTCTGGGAAGAAGAAGGAGCCCCAGTAGACGACGGCCCACAAGCCCGGTTTATGCTGTTTCTAGTATTCACACTGGCTGTGAAAGCCTTAGAACTTTGGTATGTAAGTTCAACATCTTCCAGGATGTGACGTGAACACTTTCAAGAAAAGTTCCCCCCGGTCTCCCCCCCCCCCCCCCCCCAATTATCCCATATGTGAAAAATATTTCAAAATGTTATTTGTCTCAAAAATGCTCTTACAGGTACACCAAAGTGAAAAAGGGATTTTATCAAGTATTGAAGTTAGTGTCTTAGTTTTCTGTACAGGCATTTCTAGCAACTAAAGAAATGTGGGTACCAAACTTCATTCCAATATCTAATCACATTCTTGATATATTAATTAATTTATATAATTTTTATTGGGTATAATCAAAATCTATCTGCTCCAACAGACGTTGAACTAGAGTTGATTTTTTCAAGTCATATTTCTTATTACCTTTGTTACAAATTAAAGGATGGAAATTTTCATATAATGAATAGTTTTTATTAAAAATAAATTTTAGCACAGCACAATGTAAAATGTCATAAAAAACTGTGCATTATTATATTATTTTTTTAACAGATTATAACCGATATAAAAATTCCAATCAGACATTTTACTAACCATATTCTGAACTACATTAGAAAAAGTTTTAGATCTCTAGTTAGATTTTTGTGGGAGAAGATAGATTTTGAGCATGGGAAAATAACAAAAAATTGTTTCAAGAGAAAAATGAGTTTAAAGTTGTCACACATTTCCTCATTAACCAGAGGATATGGTCGGTGAATTTATTTTGTTAATTCTCCCGGTCAGGTCGGTGAGACCCATAAACCAACAACAGGTGTGGTCCTCCAGACATTCTGGGGGTTGTGAGAGAGCGATGTGACCGCCAAAACATAAAAATATGGTGCTCTCTAAAAAGCGGTTACTATACTGCTATTGCTCTATCAATATATTAAATATTGGAGAGCAAGAGGATTAATGACTTCATTGTCAGAAATCCAGCATTAGCTAACAACAACATTTCCTCATTATCCTTTATGCAAGTGTCTTTTTCCCATCTGATTTGCATAAGGTTAATATACTGCCCTTTCTTTTCAGCATTCTAAAACAGTACAGTACTTTAATATGTTGTTTTAAAATATAACTATGCAGTGTTTACAAACAAGTGGTCTGTTCATAGAAATAAAAGCAAATTATCTGCTGCCACAACTTAAGCTTTATTTTTACCACAAATAAAATAAGTAATACTACATATGGTGTATATATAAAATAGCCTCATAAAGAGCCTAAATTATTTCAAAAGTGAGATCAAATGCACACAATCAGTTTGTAAACAATAGAAATCTGCAAGCCAAATAGAAGCATGGTAAATAACTTCAGAATCCAACAAATGACAAACAAAAAACACTGCCCTCTAGGGGATTTATTGGAGAACGTAGGCTATGGTGAATGCATAGGCAGCAGAACACGTAGCACCTCGTTTATAGGCAATTTATTCCAAGCCTCCATGAAATAGGTGTGAACACGCACATTTAGAAGGCAGAGGTGCACCATTTTAAAAATGGTGTCCAAAATATGTTCTCCCCTCTCTAGGGGATTAAAGCTTCATAGATATATTCTTTAAGGTATGGTGCATCTTTTACAATAAAAATCCAAAAATCAATTTTTGTGATCAAACAGGCTAAAATATCACTTCAGTGTTCCCTAATGATTTTGATTAAAACAGCAATGCTTAAGATATTTACATGACAAATGAAACATGCAAGGGCTATTTTTTTCAACCTCCGATGGTGCTGTCAGGTGCACGAGGAGGTGAGGGACTGCACGATATTGTACCACTGTCAATGTGAACTGATCAGTTAAAGTTTAGCTACGAGCATTTAAACATGTCCCTTACCATTGCTTCTTATAGACATGTGCAACTTATGATGACGTAAATTTAAAGGCCCCTTATAAAACAGGTCATGGCGAAAGCCAGAGATAAAGTTCAATATAAGATACAAATCCTGGTAAAAGCACAAATATACATAAATATAATGAACTAATGAGGCAAAGGCCAGAATTGAAACAAAAGGTGATAAAGGTAGGAAATCTTGGTATCCAAGATTCTAAATCTTCGTACTGCTGTTCACCACTGAAGTGCAATGTTATGCAATATTATGCTTGTACAGGAAGAGGAACCACAGAATAAGCCATGTGTATGGTGAGATCTTCGAGTGATGGTGTAGTGCAGCAAGTTTAGCTCATGATGAGGATGGTCAGGGATGGAAGTGTTTGAGCACCCTCCCTACAGCCCACACCCAGCACCAAGTGAGTTCCATCTTTACACACACATGAAAAACTGCTTGTGGGGACAATGATCTTAAAGACACAGAGCAGACCAGGCTCAAGAGACAGGCAGCAAATGTTTAAGCAAAAAGTACTGTTAAGTTGGTTGGTGCATAGGTATCAAGATATCCTTTGTGATTAGTTTAAATTTTCAAATACTATACTTTTCTCAATAGGAAAATAACTTTTTTGTGGTCATGCAAAGAGATTGGAATTTCAAAGTCATCATATAGCAACCAGCTCTTAAAGTATTTGACTATCAAATAAGCCTACTGTATTCCTATATACCCACTTATACCTATAAGGAAACATAATAAAACCATTTCTACAAATGTTTATCTTTATTAACATGAAGTAGACACAAGAATGGGCTTTTGCAATAATACTTTATTCAATTGATACACAAAATCATGTGAATGTCATTAACGCATCAAGTTTCTTAAATTCATAATTATGCTTGAATTAACGTAACTTGTGTATTCTGACAGTTCCCTCGGCATGCATTATGCCCCAGTAGAGAAGGGGCAGAGCAGTCTGTTGTCATGACAACCAGGTTTGACCTTGAAATAGCCAATAAATTTTGTGGCATCGCAATCCCGCCACAAAGTCTGTTGGCTACTTCATGGTTAAATCTGGTTGTCATGACAACAGACCGCTCTGCCCCTCCTCTACCAAGGGCTAGACTCCATGGCCTTCATCAGAATGAAGCTCAATGTTTTTAAACCTCACAGCTGATCACCCTGAAGCCTTAATTAATAACGCGCACCGTGAAAGCTTTAAATCCTATCTATGTTGTGATGTAGGTAAGCCTAATATAAGTTAGTACAGTAGTTGGTGTTCTGTACTCATGACTTGCCGGTTGTTTATGCGTAACTCTGGCGGAGGGCATGCTGATCCTTGCCTGGTCTTGTGCAGTCGATCTACGAATGCACAGTAAAACTTGTTTCTTATATAGCACACTGCAGAAATGGGCTCCACCAAAAATCCTGAATTACAATCAGAATTTGTAAATCTGATAGACGTACCCTATAGTGCTGTCTAAGGCACAACTACCGGTTGCGAAGAAACAAAAATACCAGGTTTTAACTGAAATTAAATGTACAATTGCAGAAATAATTTAGGCTAACGTTTAATCCCAGCTGATTGCCAAGAAAGTGCAAAATATGAAAACACAGCTTAAGGCTAAGGCAAGCTTTTGGCTGCACTGTGTAATGTGAAACAATTTCAAATTATGCTTGGCACTTTTTAATGGCTAGGCAAATCTTGCCTTATCATGTAGCAACGCATTTCATTTGTCAAAATACCTTTCTATAACAACTGCCTTTTAGTGAGATGTTGTAAGCTCTGCACTGGAGTTTGTGGGGCCTGGAAAGGTATCGTAAGTCAAGATGCCACTCCGTAGCCTGTATCACCAATTAAGAGAGCATCAGCATGTTGCACTGCCGTTACCCTAAAAATATTGTAGCATTATCAGATTCTGGAATCATGTAGGGATCCAACTTCGACCCTGGTGAACTCTTCTGCTGTGTTACAATTTGCCTGAACATTAATATGTTTAACATCCTTTAACCAGTTAGATCATATTGGACAACGGCTGAAATGATGCTCAAATTAGCTCAGGGTTCATAAAGTTCACAGTTACCCAACATTCATCTTTCAGGATAAGAGAAAACCCTGGAAAAAACCTTACCAGGTAACGCAGCCTAACTGAGATTTGAACTTGGGACCTCTTGAATCTGAGGAAGACACACTACCACCACACCACAGGAATGGGCTTACAATAGGTTTGTCAACTGAGGTGCTGTTTTTCCCTAATCCATATTTTAACCAAGGGTTTGGCTGCACATGTACAGAAGCCAACCATGGGGCATCTCTGTACCAGTATTAGCCCAGCTGATCACCCTTTTCATTTCTATAGATGCCCTTGCACCCACCACAATTCGAGCCTGTTGTAGGATGTGAGGACACTTTGGCACTCCCAAATCAGTTTTGATTTTACCTGGTCTGTACAATCTGAGAATATAATCTATGTGTTTATATACACATGAGTGAAAAATATTGTAGAGCAAGAGGATTAATGACTTCATTGTCAGAGGTCCATCATTAGCTAACAACATATTTATCAGAATTGGGTGGTGTGCTTCCAAGATTACTTGGATGTGCCAACCAATAATCACTAAGTACAGGATTTGCTATAAAGAGTTAAAAGTTGTCAGTGTACGGGCTTTTTCTGGTAACTCTTTCGTATAGTATACATCACATACATATGTTCTTCTGTTTATACATGTTATGAACAAGAGGGGAACTTTTCTAGACTTTATAGAAAGATAATTTGGTTATGAGGTTCTGAAACTTTGTATACACTGTTCTGCTGACCTTGTTTATGTTGGTTGGAAAGGATGGAAGGATGAATCTCCTTGGAACAGTGAATATCGGATTATTCGTGTGTAATGTAACACAAAATAGGGTTTTTATCAATGATCTCAAAAGGTTAGGTTAGGTTTAGATAATTTGCACTTAATTCATTCATAATATTAGTCATGCTATACCCCAGCTTCCACTTAATGTATTTGAAAATAAGAAAGATGATTATTAACGTTTCTATATCACTTTTGAAAAGTAAAGTGCCCACACCTCAAGGCGGAAATGACATCATTGCTAATCTTCGGCCATATTTGCTGTAGCAGTCCAATGTAGTACAAGAAAATGAAAAGCACTGACACGTATGCTTTAATACTTTGTGCAAATCTATTATTTTATGGTAGATCATGAATTCCGAATCCATTAACACAAAAAGTGAATTAGATAATTTAAAACATCCACTTCTTTCAGGTAAAGTTCCTTAATTTCGTGTTACCACTTTAACTTCACGTTTTCCAATAAAGGTTGTGTTTTCGTTCGCTGAAAAGGTGTTAAAAACATTTTGGGCAGGAATTTCAATTTGAGTTTTTAATTTATAAACTTTAATTCTAAATTATTTTACAGGTTGCAATGTTTGTGGCAGAAATCACAACACCGAAGAATGCTCTTTTCTTCGGGAACTTAAACCCGTAAGTAAAGCGATCGACCTGTTCATTTCTGTTCAATAAATGAATTTAACAAAAGCATTTTGTTGGATATATATGACTAAAAGAAATAAAGAATTTCGCTATTTGCAGTACATTCGGTCCAGGGGTTTTGGATCGTACTAGTATGATGAACAGTGATATTAATTTACAGGTGTTAAAAACATAATTTTGTTCTTATTGTTTGGGCGTTTATTTATGCTTTTTGTTTTCTTTCGACATTCTTTGTTATCCTGGGCCAGTACTACAGTCCGCTGTTTTCTCCGTATACGGTGCACATCAAACTTTTCCCAAGATATCTATTTACAGATACACTCTAATCACTATTTTTAGGCCATTTCTAAAGTGCCATTAGAATAGAATAGAATCTTTATTGTCACATAATGTTTACATAGTAAGCCTAGCTGGTAAACTGGTGAGTCGTCAAGTTATACATAAAACAAATTTAAACGAAAAAACTAATTCTAATATATATGGTATACAAGATTAATTATCAATTACAAGTAATACAGTACCTATAATATTGTGTCATCCATGAATTCTTGTGTGGAGTAATATGTCTTGTGTAATAACAGCTCTTTTACACTTTTATTAAATAGTTTTAAAGTTTTTATTTCTTTGAGTCGTTGAGGTAATTTATTGTATATTTTTATACCCATGTAATAGGGTGTTTTTTCATATAATGTTAATCTATGCATGGGGTATTTTAAGCTGGACTCTTTCCGAGTGCCGTATTGATGACGATTTTGTTTTTGGATGAATTTCTCATAATTTTTATACACATAGGTAGATAACTCTAAAATATATACAGAGGGCATTGTTAGAATTTTTAATTTTTTGAGTAATGGTTTGCATGAATCTTTAAAGCTAGCATGTGACATTATACGTATTATCTTTTTTTGAATTTTAAAAACAGTCTCCCATCCCGATGCGTTTCCCCACAATATTATACCATAGGCCAAGATCGAATAAAAATAGCTGTAATATACAATTTTTTTTGTTTCTATATTCATGATATTTGTCAGGCATAACATGTTGTAGCAGGCCGAATTCAATTTTTTGGTTATGTGTTCAATATGGATATTCCATTTTAAGCATTCATCTATGTGCATTCCTAATATCTTACTATAACCCTTTGTTGTAGTACTATTATTGTTGTCTAAATTATCTTGTTTCAGATTAGCATTAGCAGCAGTTTTAAATTGTATAATACTAGTTTTTGTTCTATTTAAGCTCATACCATTATCAGTGAACCATTTATCTAAGTTATTTAATGCATTTCTTATATCAGTTTGCAAACTATGATAACTTATATTTTGTAAAATAACTGATGTGTCATCTGCATACAATATTGGATTCCCACTTATACCTTGAGGTAAATCATTTGTGTAAAGTATATAAAGCAGAGGACCCAGCACAGAGCCTTGCGGTACACCACTGGTATTTGTTCTCCATTGGGCCAGGATAAAAAGATTCTTCTTTGTCTGTTGATTTTGCCTGTTCCCAGTACTAATAGCTGATGTATCTAACCAATTTGAATATAAGTACATGCCTTTTTTTAATTCATGTGTATACAATTTAATTTTTAGGTGCAAGATTCAAAAGCACCCTCTAGAGCCAGATTAACTTTGCCTGTGAATTTGGAGGTTCAAAACCTTGCAGACAATTCCACCACAGTCATAGCCCGAGCTCCATTTCCAAGAAATGTACAGTTTGGACCATTTGTTGCTAAACACACTCAAATGTTGAATCCAGCAGTGAATTTTCCTTTGAAGGTGAGCAATTATTGTCATGTGAATGAAAATGTTCCTACTTATGATTGTCTTTATTAATTTGTGGTTCATATCCCAGCTGTAGCATTAAATTTTTCAGTTCTAGTTCTACCTCTCAAACATTGCCCACACACAACTTGTGTGTTTAAAAACACCAACAATAAGTTTGTTGACATAAATAAATAATAATACACAAGTTTGCAACTCATGCATTCTGCACAATATTAAAAACTTTTAAACAAACTAAGCCTATCTGATTCTTTTATTAGTTGTTAGATTTAAAATGGATTGCATTCTGTGAGTTCACTGGTGGCCATAGGGACTAATGAACCTAGAACATCATGTCAAGGAAATTACAATTTGGTTATATGTATAAATTTATTTGTTCGTTGGGTCCCATCGTGAGCAAACCTGTGGGACATTGGACTCATCATACTTTCTTTTTCTTTTGTACTTACGTGCAATAAGTAACAGTTTATGCTAAATGCTGAAGTGTATTGTTTTCACTGGGTGTGTGGAAACTTTTGACCAGCAGTGTATATATACCAAGTGTTAATGAAATATGCCAAAATATTTTCAGGAAATATGGAGATGTCGTAATGAGTAATATAGAATAGTAGATTTGCAGCATGTTCAAATATAAAAATTACAGGTACAAGTTTCCAAAGTTCCAGTGCGCCGCTGACTAATATCAACCATTTGAGAATGTAACACAGAAAAATGAAGGGACGTTTAAGAGTGTATCTTTCTGGTGCAATGATTATGACAGTGTTCAAGTATAAGGTCACCATCATTTTTGAGTTTGAGTCTTGTTCACTGTTATTTTCTTCTTTCTTTGTTTTGAGTAAAGTAAAAACTAAACCCCAGCACAGCAGCCCTTGCAAGCCAAGGTCTACCGCCTGGCATCAGTGGTGTGGTGTAGTACCGGACAGTGGGACGTGGTCATCACTCCTGGCAGGTTAAGCAGTCTTTACAACCAGGACTGCTACTTATTAATCAAGTAGCTCCTCAATTGGTCACTAGGGGACCTAATGAGGCTGAGTGCATCCCAGACCAGGTCTCCCAGTGGGAGAAAATCCATGCACTGGTACCAGGAATTGAACCCAGATCTCTCGCTTGGTGAGTAGCAGTGCTACCACCACACTAAGGAGACGACCTTCTTTTGAGTGGAGCACATCAATATCGTTTTGGTTAGATTTAAAATTCTGTTTCAATATATGCATTTTTATTACAAAATATCAGCACAGTTAATTGCAATTCTTGTTAAAAAAATGTTGAATTCTGTTTAATACATTCATATGCTCCATCCATGAGTGAAAAATATTGGAAAGCAAGAGGACTAATGACTTCATTGTCAGAAATTGAGCATTAGCCAACAACTACAGTCATATGCTGTACCTACTTCAAAATGGGAAATGGTTTAAAGGTCGAAGAAAGTATAAAAACATGTAAGAACTTGTCAGTTTACAGGAGCTGCTCAAAATGGTGACTTGAATTTTCATGGTAAAGTTGACAGCAGCAAAGGAACAATTTCTCCTTTTCTATCCAAGAATTCTGATGTGAGCTGAATCAAGGAAATGATAGCAGTTAGTGTTCTTCTTCATATGGAATAAAAAAAACACTAACTGCATGACAGGAAATGAACTCATAACCTTCTGACAACAGCTTTGTCATTACTAACTAAGCCATGAGATCAGTTAAACAAGTGTCTCTAAAATATGAGTAGTCTGAAGCTTTCACTACCAGAGTTAGAATTAAAGCTAGAGATGGCCTGCTGGAGTTTAGAGGTTCGGATGTTTTGTCCACACCTGCGGTGGACGTCATCATTGGCATGATCTGAGTCTTCTCGGTGAAATCATGGCCTGCTGGAGTTTAGAGGTCCGGATGTTTTGTCCACACCTGCGGTGGACGTCATCATTGGCATGATCTGAGTCTTCTCGGTGAAGCCATGGCCTGCTGGAGTTTAGAGGTCCGGATGTTTTGTCCACACCTGCGGTGGACGTCATCATTGGCATGATCTGAGTCTTCTCGGTAAAGCCATGGCCTGCTGGACTTAGAGGTCCGGATGTTTTGTCCACACCTGCGGTGGACGTCATCATTGGCATGATCTGAGTCTTCTCGGTGAAGCCATGGCCTGCTGGACTTCGAGGTCTGGATGTTTTGTCCACACCTGCGGTGGACGTCATCATTGGCATGATCTGAGTCTTCTCGGTGAAGCCATGGCCTGCTGGAGTTTAGAGGTCCGGATGTTTTGTCCACACCTGCAGTGGACGTCATCATTGGCATGATCTGAGTCTTCTCGGTAAAGCCATGGTCTGCTGGAGTTTAGAGGTCTGGATGTTTTGTCCACACCTGCAGTGGACGTCATCATTGGCATGATCTGAGTCTTCTCGGTGAAGCCATGGTCTGCTGGAGTTTAGAGGTCCGGATGTTTTGTCCACACCTGCAGTGGACGTCATCATTGGCATGATCTGAGTCTTCTCGGTGAAGCCATGGCCTGCTGGAGTTTAGAGGTCTGGATGTTTTGTCCACACCTGCAGTGGACGTCATCATTGGCATGATCTGAGTCTTCTCGGTGAAGCCATGGTCTGCTGGAGTTTAGAGGTCCGGATGTTTTGTCCACACCTGCGGTGGACGTCATCATTGGCATGATCTGAGTCTTCTTGGTGAAGCCATGGCCTGCTGGAGTTTAGAGGTCCGGATGTTTTGTCCACACCTGCGGTGGACGTCGTCATTGGCATGATCTGAGTCTTCTCGGTGAAGCCATGGCCTGCTGGAGTTTAGAGGTCCGGATGTTTTGTCCACACCTGCGGTGGACGTCATCATTGGCATGATCTGAGTCTTCTCGGTGAAGGTTCGGTTACAACAGAATCATGGCTGGAGGTAGTGTATTTATATCTGGGCTGCTCACAGGGGATTGGCTGGGCCTGAGCGGGGCTTCTCCGCTCTTATTGCTGAGTGGTTTACGTGATTTCGCTAATCCCCTGTGAGCGGCCCAGATATAAATATGGCACCTCCAGCCATGATTCTGTTGTAACTGAACTTTCACTGAGAAGACTCAGATCATGCCACCGATGATGTCCATCGCAGGTGTGGACGAAACGTCTGGACCTCGAAATTCCAGCAGACCACGGCTTTTAAGCCCGGAAGAAATCTCTAGCTTTTAAGTCTCTAAAATAGGTTATATAACGCAAGAAGGCAGCTAATAGTTGTCCAGTAGTACATTGTCAAGTGATTAGAGTTTTTAGAGATCTTTGTGGTATTAAATCTTAAGAATGCTGATAACAAGTTGCTGAAAGTTGATATTTCTATACTCGGACAGCAGTTTTAAAGACATTGTAAGCCACCTCTCCACCTGACTTGCTCTAACACCAGCTTATCAGCATCTGGTACCTACACATATGTGCTGTAGATGTGTATTGTTGACATTGTACTATAATATATTAACAGTGAAGCAATATGATGTACAAATATAGCAAATATTTTAGAGACTATAAGCTTTAGTAGATACTTGCTGCAAGTTCTTGAAATTTATTGCAGCAAATACTAAGATAAGTGAAGCTATATTTGTAGACTTGTAGCATAATTTTGTATAGAAGAAAGCATCCCAAGAAGGGTGGGTGGATGGGTTGCTCTCAAAGTGGTTGCATTAGTCTAAAGGCAATTGTTAAGCAAGTTTTATTCACAGTGTAGTACTTTTTATTGAGTTTTAAAACAGGAAATAGAGTAGCAAGTTTCTCTGTATTAACAAGAACTAAATAGAAGAATGAACTGTTTTGTAGGAATAGTTTGTAGAGGAGTGAGTAGAGTAAGTCATGTGAATGCAACACGTTAGTTTGTTTACATTCAACACTCACATGCCATTCCATACATTGTACATTGATTTGAATGTTCCACCTGTGAATAGTCCTAGCGTTAGGATAGTGTTGTTATCAAGAGCATATGTGTGTTTCAGGTATTTGGTAAAACAGAGGAGTCGAGTTATTACCTGGATACAAGCGATGAGGAAGTGTGCAACTGGATGTGTTTGGTTGCTCCAGCGACGTCTTGCAAAGACCAGAATCTCATCTGTTATCAGGTTTGTCTATTCCTACAGACACACCCAGATACACATCTCCTCAGATGTGCTGGTCTGTACGATCGACGCAAGTTACTCCTGCCACTTTAACATGGGAAAGGTTCTGTGAGAAATGCTCTTTCCTTACATGGCTTTCTAATAAACACTTAATCATGTTTGTTTCATGCAGTTTTATAATGTTCTACTTTGGACCAGTTGTTACTCAACGTTGAGATGTTCCTGTGGTGCAATAAGTTGTGAAGCTGCTGCAGTTCATTTCCCAATGTGCCACTGTGCCAACATATTTAAGCAGTATAAAACTAGTGATGATGTCATCATATGGCTGCTTAGAGCCTGGCTATCTGACAAGTCCAGCCTCTATTATATATATTGGCTGCTTAGGGCCTGGCTATCTGACAGGATACACTACAAGTCTAGCCTTTATTATATATATTGGCTGCTTAGAGCCTGGCTATCTGACAAGTCCAGCCTCTATTATATATATTGGACTCTTTGGACTTCCTTATTTTCACTACATCAGAATTACAATTTAGAACAATTACAGGAGAATATAAAAGTTTTTTTAACAAAATTAACTTTAACAGATTTAACAATATATACTTTACAATAATAAAATATAAATTTCATTAATAAAATTAACTTAGAATGACAGCAAACAATTTCTGTAACAAAATTAACTTTGATAAATTTAACAATATAATTACATGCATAAAATGTAAACTATTTCCAAAACATACATACATACATGTAGAATAAGGGCCTATTTACCAGTGTAAGTTCTTATGTTTTCATTTTCCTCTAGTTGTATCAAACTTGATTCCCTTATTAATATTACAGCCATATTGAGCTCATTAGTAAAACAAAATATTTGTAATTCCTACATTGTGTGGCAGTGCAGTTTACATTAGTTGATATTTCGCACATACAGTTGAGTTTATTGATAGTCTCTGTTCCATCAGTGGCATAGCGTGAAATAAAAAAATGGGAACCAATAACTAGGAGCACTCATTTTTCGAATTAACAATAAAGGCGACAGGGATTATATTAAAGCAATTTCCCATTATTTTTCCAAATTATGTGATGCTGATCAATAAATCAATATTACTGTTTTAGCGATGAGTGCAAAATTGACTTATTTTGCAAAATAAATTTTTTAAAAAAAAGTGAAATTCCAGAAACTTTGAATATAAAAATTAGTTCTCAGTTTCTTTTAAGTTCCTTCCTGCGAACTGATAAATTACAAAAAAAGAATGACGTCAAACGGCCAATTAGAAGAATAGTGAATTAATGGCTGATGATTAAGAATGGCTTAACAGTACTTGGAAATTGACCATTCTGTCATTAGCTAAGTGATGGTCTGCATAGGTTAGCACTCTCGGTTACTGACTCTCATGATGTAATGTCTGAGTGTAGCAGTCCAGTCCAGCTAAGAGGTGACTACTTGAACTTATTTGTTACACACATGATGTAATGTCTGGGTGAAGCAGTCCAGTCCAGCTAAGAGGTGACTACTTGAACTTATTTGTTACACTCATGATGTAATGTCTGGGTGAAGCAGTCCAGTCCAGTCCAGCTAAGAGGTGACTACTTGAACTTATTTGTTACACTCATGATGTAATGTCTGGGTGTAGCAGTCCAGTCCAGCTAAGAGGTGACTACTTGAACTTATTTGTTACACACATGATGTAATGTCTGGGTGAAGCAGTCCAGTCCAGCTAAGAGGTGACTACTTGAACTTATTTGTTACACTCATGATGTAATGTCTGGGTGTAGCAGTCCAGCTAAGAGGTCACTACTTGAACTTATTTGTTACACTCATGATGTAATGTCTGGGTGTAGCAGTCCAGTCCAGCTAAGAGGTGACTACTTGAACTTATTTGTTACACTCATGATGTAATGTCTGGGTGAAGCAGTCCAGTCCAGTCCAGCTAAGAGGTGACTACTTGAACTTATTTGTTACACTCATGATGTAATGTCTGGGTGAAGCAGTCCAGTCCAGTCCAGCTAAGAGGTGACTACTTGAACTTATTTGTTACACTCATGATGTAATGTCTGGGTGTAGCAGTCCAGTCCAGCTAAGAGGTCACTACTTGAACTTATTTGTTACACTCATGATGTAATGTCTGGGTGTAGCAGTCCAGTCCAGCTAAGAGGTGACTACTTGAACTTATTTGTTACACTCATGATGTAATGTCTGGGTGTAGCAGTCCAGTCCAGTCCAGCTAAGAGGTCACTACTTGAACTTATTTGTTACACTCATGATGTAATGTCTGGGTGTAGCAGTCCAGTCCAGTCCAGCTAAGAGGTCACTACTTGAACTTATTTGTTACACTCATGATGTAATGTCTGGGTGTAGCAGTCCAGTCCAGCTAAGAGGTGACTACTTGAACTTATTTGTTACACACATGATGTAATGTCTGGGTGTAGCAGTCCAGTCCAGCTAAGAGGTGACTACTTGAACTTATTTGTTACACACATGATGTAATGTCTGGGTGTAGCAGTCCAGTCCAGTCCAGCTAAGAGGTCACTACTTGAACTTATTTGTTACACTCATGATGTAATGTCTGGGTGTAGCAGTCCAGCTAAGAGGTGACTACTTGAACTTATTTGTTACACTCATGATGTAATGTCTGGGTGTAGCAGTCCAGTCCAGCTAAGAGGTGACTACTTGAACTTATTTGTTACACTCATGATGTAATGTCTGGGTGTAGCAGTCCAGTCCAGTCCAGCTAAGAGGTCACTACTTGAACTTATTTGTTACACTCATGATGTAATGTCTGGGTGAAGCAGTCCAGTCCAGCTAAGAGGTGACTACTTGAACTTATTTGTTACACTCATGATGTAATGTCTGGGTGTAGCAGTCCAGTCCAGTCCAGCTAAGAGGTGACTACTTGAACTTATTTGTTACACTCATGATGTAATGTCTGGGTGTAGCAGTCCAGTCCAGTCCAGCTAAGAGGTGACTACTTGAACTTATTTGTTACACTCATGATGTAATGTCTGGGTGTAGCAGTCCAGCTAAGAGGTGACTACTTGAACTTATTTGTTACACTCATGATGTAATGTCTGGGTGTAGCAGTCCAGTCCAGTCCAGCTAAGAGGTGACTACTTGAACTTATTTGTTACACTCATGATGTAATGTCTGGGTGTAGCAGTCCAGTCCAGTCCAGCTAAGAGGTGACTACTTGAACTTATTTGTTACACTCATGATGTAATGTCTGGGTGTAGCAGTCCAGCTAAGAGGTGACTACTTGAACTTATTTGTTACACTCATGATGTAATGTCTGGGTGAAGCAGTCCAGTCCAGTCCAGCTAAGAGGTGACTACTTGAACTTATTTGTTACACTCATGATGTAATGTCTGGGTGTAGCAGTCCAGTCCAGCTAAGAGGTCACTACTTGAACTTATTTGTTACACTCATGATGTAATGTCTGGGTGTAGCAGTCCAGTCCAGCTAAGAGGTGACTACTTGAACTTATTTGTTACACTCATGATGTAATGTCTGGGTGTAGCAGTCCAGTCCAGTCCAGCTAAGAGGTCACTACTTGAACTTATTTGTTACACTCATGATGTAATGTCTGGGTGAAGCAGTCCAGTCCAGTCCAGCTAAGAGGTGACTACTTGAACTTATTTGTTACACTCATGATGTAATGTCTGGGTGTAGCAGTCCAGTCCAGTCCAGCTAAGAGGTGACTACTTGAACTTATTTGTTACACTCATGATGTAATGTCTGGGTGTAGCAGTCCAGTCCAGCTAAGAGGTCACTACTTGAACTTATTTGTTACACTCATGATGTAATGTCTGGGTGTAGCAGTCCAGTCCAGCTAAGAGGTGACTACTTGAACTTATTTGTTACACTCATGATGTAATGTCTGGGTGTAGCAGTCCAGTCCAGTCCAGCTAAGAGGTCACTACTTGAACTTATTTGTTACACTCATGATGTAATGTCTGGGTGTAGCAGTCCAGTCCAGTCCAGCTAAGAGGTCACTACTTGAACTTATTTGTTACACTCATGATGTAATGTCTGGGTGTAGCAGTCCAGTCCAGCTAAGAGGTGACTACTTGAACTTATTTGTTACACACATGATGTAATGTCTGGGTGTAGCAGTCCAGTCCAGCTAAGAGGTGACTACTTGAACTTATTTGTTACACACATGATGTAATGTCTGGGTGTAGCAGTCCAGTCCAGTCCAGCTAAGAGGTGACTACTTGAACTTATTTGTTACACTCATGATGTAATGTCTGGGTGTAGCAGTCCAGTCCAGCTAAGAGGTGACTACTTGAACTTATTTGTTACACTCATGATGTAATGTCTGGGTGTAGCAGTCCAGTCCAGTCCAGCTAAGAGGTCACTACTTGAACTTATTTGTTACACTCATGATGTAATGTCTGGGTGTAGCAGTCCAGTCCAGTCCAGCTAAGAGGTCACTACTTGAACTTATTTGTTACACTCATGATGTAATGTCTGGGTGAAGCAGTCCAGTCCAGCTAAGAGGTGACTACTTGAACTTATTTGTTACACTCATGATGTAATGTCTGGGTGAAGCAGTCCAGTCCAGCTAAGAGGTCACTACTTGAACTTATTTGTTACACTCATGATGTAATGTCTGGGTGAAGCAGTCCAGTCCAGCTAAGAGGTGACTACTTGAACTTATTTGTTACACTCATGATGTAATGTCTGGGTGAAGCAGTCCAGTCCAGCTAAGAGGTCACTACTTGAACTTATTTGTTACACTCATGATGTAATGTCTGGGTGTAGCAGTCCAGTCCAGTCCAGCTAAGAGGTCACTACTTGAACTTATTTGTTACACTCATGATGTAATGTCTGGGTGTAGCAGTCCAGTCCAGCTAAGAGGTGACTACTTGAACTTATTTGTTACACTCATGATGTAATGTCTGGGTGTAGCAGTCCAGTCCAGTCCAGCTAAGAGGTGACTACTTGAACTTATTTGTTACACTCATGATGTAATGTCTGGGTGTAGCAGTCCAGTCCAGCTAAGAGGTGACTACTTGAACTTATTTGTTACACTCATGATGTAATGTCTGGGTGTAGCAGTCCAGTCCAGCTAAGAGGTGACTACTTGAACTTATTTGTTACTCTCATGATGTAATGTCTGGGTGAAGCAGTCCAGTCCAGCTAAGAGGTGACTACTTGAACTTATTTGTTACACTCATGATGTAATGTCTGGGTGTAGCAGTCCAGTCCAGTCCAGCTAAGAGGTGACTACTTGAACTTATTTGTTACACTCATGATGTAATGTCTGGGTGTAGCAGTCCAGTCCAGTCCAGCTAAGAGGTGACTACTTGAACTTATTTGTTACACTCATGATGTAATGTCTGGGTGTAGCAGTCCAGTCCAGTCCAGCTAAGAGGTGACTACTTGAACTTATTTGTTACACTCATGATGTAATGTCTGGGTGTAGCAGTCCAGTCCAGTCCAGCTAAGAGGTGACTACTTGAACTTATTTGTTACACTCATGATGTAATGTCTGGGTGTAGCAGTCCAGTCCAGCTAAGAGGTGACTACTTGAACTTATTTGTTACACTCATGATGTAATGTCTGGGTGTAGCAGTCCAGCTAAGAGGTGACTACTTGAACTTATTTGTTACACTCATGATGTAATGTCTGGGTGTAGCAGTCCAGTCCAGCTAAGAGGTGACTACTTGAACTTATTTGTTACACTCATGATGTAATGTCTGGGTGTAGCAGTCCAGTCCAGTCCAGCTAAGAGGTGACTACTTGAACTTATTTGTTACACTCATGATGTAATGTCTGGGTGTAGCAGTCCAGCTAAGAGGTGACTACTTGAACTTATTTGTTACACTCATGATGTAATGTCTGGGTGTAGCAGTCCAGTCCAGCTAAGAGGTGACTACTTGAACTTATTTGTTACACTCATGATGTAATGTCTGGGTGTAGCAGTCCAGCTAAGAGGTGACTACTTGAACTTATTTGTTACACTCATGATGTAATGTCTGGGTGTAGCAGTCCAGTCCAGCTAAGAGGTGACTACTTGAACTTATTTGTTACACTCATGATGTAATGTCTGGGTGTAGCAGTCCAGCTAAGAGGTGACTACTTGAACTTATTTGTTACACCCATGATGTAATGTCTGGGTGAAGCAGTCCAGTCCAGCTAAGAGGTCACTACTTGAACTTATTTGTTACACTCATGATGTAATGTCTGGGTGTAGCAGTCCAGTCCAGCTAAGAGGTCACTACTTGAACTTATTTGTTACACTCATGATGTAATGTCTGGGTGTAGCAGTCCAGCTAAGAGGTCACTACTTGAACTTATTTGTTACACTCATGATGTAATGTCTGGGTGTAGCAGTCCAGTCCAGCTAAGAGGTGACTACTTGAACTTATTTGTTACACTCATGATGTAATGTCTGGGTGTAGCAGTCCAGCTAAGAGGTGACTACTTGAACTTATTTGTTACACTCATGATGTAATGTCTGGGTGAAGCAGTCCAGTCCAGCTAAGAGGTGACTACTTGAACTTATTTGTTACACTCATGATGTAATGTCTGGGTGAAGCAGTCCAGTCCAGCTAAGAGGTGACTACTTGAACTTATTTGTTACACTCATGATGTAATGTCTGGGTGTAGCAGTCCAGTCCAGCTAAGAGGTGACTACTTGAACTTATTTGTTACACTCATGATGTAATGTCTGGGTGTAGCAGTCCAGTCCAGCTAAGAGGTGACTACTTGAACTTATTTGTTACACTCATGATGTAATGTCTGGGTGTAGCAGTCCAGTCCAGCTAAGAGGTGACTACTTGAACTTATTTGTTACACTCATGATGTAATGTCTGTGTGAAGCAGTCCAGTCCAGCTAAGAGGTGACTACTTGAACTTATTTGTTACACACATGATGTAATGTCTGGGTGTAGCAGTCCAGTCCAGTCCAGCTAAGAGGTGACTACTTGAACTTATTTGTTACACTCATGATGTAATGTCTGGGTGTAGCAGTCCAGCTAAGAGGTGACTACTTGAACTTATTTGTTACACTCATGATGTAATGTCTGGGTGTAGCAGTCCAGTCCAGCTAAGAGGTGACTACTTGAACTTATTTGTTACACACATGATGTAATGTCTGGGTGTAGCAGTCCAGTCCAGTCCAGCTAAGAGGTGACTACTTGAACTTATTTGTTACACTCATGATGTAATGTCTGGGTGTAGCAGTCCAGTCCAGTCCAGCTAAGAGGTCACTACTTGAACTTATTTGTTACACTCATGATGTAATGTCTGGGTGTAGCAGTCCAGCTAAGAGGTGACTACTTGAACTTATTTGTTACACTCATGATGTAATGTCTGGGTGTAGCAGTCCAGTCCAGTCCAGCTAAGAGGTGACTACTTGAACTTATTTGTTACACTCATGATGTAATGTCTGGGTGTAGCAGTCCAGTCCAGCTAAGAGGTGACTACTTGAACTTATTTGTTACACTCATGATGTAATGTCTGGGTGTAGCAGTCCAGTCCAGCTAAGAGGTCACTACTTGAACTTATTTGTTACACTCATGATGTAATGTCTGGGTGTAGCAGTCCAGTCCAGCTAAGAGGTGACTACTTGAACTTATTTGTTACACTCATGATGTAATGTCTGGGTGTAGCAGTCCAGCTAAGAGGTGACTACTTGAACTTATTTGTTACACTCATGATGTAATGTCTGGGTGAAGCAGTCCAGTCCAGCTAAGAGGTCACTACTTGAACTTATTTGTTACTCTCATGATGTAATGTCTGGGTGTAGCAGTCCAGTCCAGTCCAGCTAAGAGGTCACTACTTGAACTTATTTGTTACACTCATGATGTAATGTCTGGGTGTAGCAGTCCAGTCCAGTCCAGCTAAGAGGTCACTACTTGAACTTATTTGTTACACTCATGATGTAATGTCTGGGTGAAGCAGTCCAGTCCAGCTAAGAGGTGACTACTTGAACTTATTTGTTACACTCATGATGTAATGTCTGGGTGTAGCAGTCCAGTCCAGCTAAGAGGTGACTACTTGAACTTATTTGTTACACTCATGATGTAATGTCTGGGTGTAGCAGTCCAGTCCAGTCCAGCTAAGAGGTGACTACTTGAACTTATTTGTTACACTCATGATGTAATGTCTGGGTGTAGCAGTCCAGTCCAGCTAAGAGGTGACTACTTGAACTTATTTGTTACACTCATGATGTAATGTCTGTGTGTAGCAGTCCAGCTAAGAGGTCACTACTTGAACTTATTTGTTACACTCATGATGTAATGTCTGGGTGTAGCAGTCCAGCTAAGAGGTGACTACTTGAACTTATTTGTTACACTCATGATGTAATGTCTGGGTGTAGCAGTCCAGTCCAGCTAAGAGGTCACTACTTGAACTTATTTGTTACACTCATGATGTAATGTCTGGGTGTAGCAGTCCAGTCCAGCTAAGAGGTGACTACTTGAACTTATTTGTTACACTCATGATGTAATGTCTGGGTGTAGCAGTCCAGTCCAGCTAAGAGGTGACTACTTGAACTTATTTGTTACACTCATGATGTAATGTCTGGGTGTAGCAGTCCAGCTAAGAGGTGACTACTTGAACTTATTTGTTACACTCATGATGTAATGTCTGGGTGTAGCAGTCCAGCTAAGAGGTGACTACTTGAACTTATTTGTTACACTCATGATGTAATGTCTGGGTGTAGCAGTCCAGCTAAGAGGTGACTACTTGAACTTATTTGTTACACTCATGATGTAATGTCTGGGTGTAGCAGTCCAGCTAAGAGGTGACTACTTGAACTTATTTGTTACACTCATGATGTAATGTCTGGGTGTAGCAGTCCAGTCCAGTCCAGCTAAGAGGTCACTACTTGAACTTATTTGTTACACTCATGATGTAATGTCTGGGTGTAGCAGTCCAGTCCAGTCCAGCTAAGAGGTGACTACTTGAACTTATTTGTTACACTCATGATGTAATGTCTGGGTGTAGCAGTCCAGTCCAGCTAAGAGGTCACTACTTGAACTTATTTGTTACACTCATGATGTAATGTCTGGGTGTAGCAGTCCAGTCCAGCTAAGAGGTGACTACTTGAACTTATTTGTTACACTCATGATGTAATGTCTGGGTGTAGCAGTCCAGTCCAGCTAAGAGGTGACTACTTGAACTTATTTGTTACACTCATGATGTAATGTCTGGGTGTAGCAGTCCAGCTAAGAGGTGACTACTTGAACTTATTTGTTACACTCATGATGTAATGTCTGGGTGTAGCAGTCCAGCTAAGAGGTGACTACTTGAACTTATTTGTTACACTCATGATGTAATGTCTGGGTGTAGCAGTCCAGCTAAGAGGTGACTACTTGAACTTATTTGTTACACTCATGATGTAATGTCTGGGTGTAGCAGTCCAGTCCAGTCCAGCTAAGAGGTCACTACTTGAACTTATTTGTTACACTCATGATGTAATGTCTGGGTGTAGCAGTCCAGTCCAGTCCAGCTAAGAGGTGACTACTTGAACTTATTTGTTACACTCATGATGTAATGTCTGGGTGTAGCAGTCCAGTCCAGTCCAGCTAAGAGGTCACTACTTGAACTTATTTGTTACACTCATGATGTAATGTCTGGGTGTAGCAGTCCAGTCCAGTCCAGCTAAGAGGTCACTACTTGAACTTATTTGTTACACTCATGATGTAATGTCTGGGTGAAGCAGTCCAGTCCAGCTAAGAGGTGACTACTTGAACTTATTTGTTACACTCATGATGTAATGTCTGGGTGAAGCAGTCCAGCTAAGAGGTCACTACTTGAACTTATTTGTTACACTCATGATGTAATGTCTGGGTGTAGCAGTCCAGCTAAGAGGTGACTACTTGAACTTATTTGTTACACTCATGATGTAATGTCTGGGTGTAGCAGTCCAGTCCAGTCCAGCTAAGAGGTGACTACTTGAACTTATTTGTTACACTCATGATGTAATGTCTGGGTGAAGCAGTCCAGTCCAGTCCAGCTAAGAGGTCACTACTTGAACTTATTTGTTACACTCATGATGTAATGTCTGGGTGTAGCAGTCCAGTCCAGTCCAGCTAAGAGGTGACTACTTGAACTTATTTGTTACACTCATGATGTAATGTCTGGGTGTAGCAGTCCAGTCCAGTCCAGCTAAGAGGTGACTACTTGAACTTATTTGTTACACTCATGATGTAATGTCTGGGTGTAGCAGTCCAGCTAAGAGGTGACTACTTGAACTTATTTGTTACACTCATGATGTAATGTCTGGGTGAAGCAGTCCAGTCCAGCTAAGAGGTGACTACTTGAACTTATTTGTTACACTCATGATGTAATGTCTGGGTGAAGCAGTCCAGTCCAGCTAAGAGGTGACTACTTGAACTTATTTGTTACTCTCATGATGTAATGTCTGGGTGAAGCAGTCCAGTCCAGCTAAGAGGTGACTACTTGAACTTATTTGTTACACTCATGATGTAATGTCTGGGTGTAGCAGTCCAGTCCAGCTAAGAGGTGACTACTTGAACTTATTTGTTACTCTCATGATGTAATGTCTGGGTGAAGCAGTCCAGTCCAGCTAAGAGGTGACTACTTGAACTTATTTGTTACTCTCATGATGTAATGTCTGGGTGAAGCAGTCCAGTCCAGCTAAGAGGTGACTACTTGAACTTATTTGTTACACTCATGATGTAATGTCTGGGTGAAGCAGTCCAGTCCAGCTAAGAGGTGACTACTTGAACTTATTTGTTACACTCATGATGTAATGTCTGGGTGTAGCAGTCCAGTCCAGCTAAGAGGTGACTACTTGAACTTATTTGTTACTCTCATGATGTAATGTCTGGGTGAAGCAGTCCAGTCCAGCTAAGAGGTGACTACTTGAACTTATTTGTTACTCTCATGATGTAATGTCTGGGTGAAGCAGTCCAGTCCAGCTAAGAGGTGACTACTTGAACTTATTTGTTACACTCATGATGTAATGTCTGGGTGAAGCAGTCCAGTCCAGCTAAGAGGTGACTACTTGAACTTATTTGTTACACTCATGATGTAATGTCTGGGTGTAGCAGTCCAGTCCAGTCCAGCTAAGAGGTGACTACTTGAACTTATTTGTTACACTCATGATGTAATGTCTGGGTGAAGCAGTCCAGTCCAGCTAAGAGGTGACTACTTGAACTTATTTGTTACACTCATGATGTAATGTCTGGGTGTAGCAGTCCAGTCCAGTCCAGCTAAGAGGTGACTACTTGAACTTATTTGTTACACTCATGATGTAATGTCTGGGTGAAGCAGTCCAGTCCAGCTAAGAGGTGACTACTTGAACTTATTTGTTACACTCATGATGTAATGTCTGGGTGAAGCAGTCCAGTCCAGCTAAGAGGTGACTACTTGAACTTATTTGTTACACTCATGATGTAATGTCTGGGTGAAGCAGTCCAGTCCAGCTAAGAGGTGACTACTTGAACTTATTTGTTACACTCATGATGTAATGTCTGGGTGAAGCAGTCCAGTCCAGCTAAGAGGTGACTACTTGAACTTATTTGTTACACTCATGATGTAATGTCTGGGTGTAGCAGTCCAGTCCAGTCCAGCTAAGAGGTGACTACTTGAACTTATTTGTTACACTCATGATGTAATGTCTGGGTGTAGCAGTCCAGTCCAGCTAAGAGGTGACTACTTGAACTTATTTGTTACTCTCATGATGTAATGTCTGGGTGAAGCAGTCCAGTCCAGCTAAGAGGTGACTACTTGAACTTATTTGTTACACTCATGATGTAATGTCTGGGTGTAGCAGTCCAGTCCAGTCCAGCTAAGAGGTGACTACTTGAACTTATTTGTTACACTCATGATGTAATGTCTGGGTGAAGCAGTCCAGTCCAGTCCAGCTAAGAGGTGACTACTTGAACTTATTTGTTACTCTCATGATGTAATGTCTGGGTGAAGCAGTCCAGTCCAGTCCAGCTAAGAGGTGACTACTTGAACTTATTTGTTACTCTCATGATGTAATGTCTGGGTGAAGCAGTCCAGCTAAGAGGTCACTACTTGAACTTATTTGTTACACTCATGATGTAATGTCTGGGTGTAGCAGTCCAGTCCAGTCCAGCTAAGAGGTGACTACTTGAACTTATTTGTTACACTCATGATGTAATGTCTGGGTGTAGCAGTCCAGCTAAGAGGTGACTACTTGAACTTATTTGTTACACTCATGATGTAATGTCTGGGTGAAGCAGTCCAGTCCAGTCCAGCTAAGAGGTGACTACTTGAACTTATTTGTTACACTCATGATGTAATGTCTGGGTGAAGCAGTCCAGTCCAGCTAAGAGGTGACTACTTGAACTTATTTGTTACACTCATGATGTAATGTCTGGGTGAAGCAGTCCAGTCCAGCTAAGAGGTGACTACTTGAACTTATTTGTTACACTCATGATGTAATGTCTGGGTGTAGCAGTCCAGTCCAGTCCAGCTAAGAGGTGACTACTTGAACTTATTTGTTACACTCATGATGTAATGTCTGGGTGAAGCAGTCCAGTCCAGTCCAGCTAAGAGGTGACTACTTGAACTTATTTGTTACACTCATGATGTAATGTCTGGGTGAAGCAGTCCAGTCCAGCTAAGAGGTCACTACTTGAACTTATTTGTTACTCTCATGATGTAATGTCTGGGTGTAGCAGTCCAGTCCAGTCCAGCTAAGAGGTGACTACTTGAACTTATTTGTTACACTCATGATGTAATGTCTGGGTGAAGCAGTCCAGTCCAGCTAAGAGGTGACTACTTGAACTTATTTGTTACTCTCATGATGTAATGTCTGGGTGTAGCAGTCCAGTCCAGTCCAGCTAAGAGGTGACTACTTGAACTTATTTGTTACTCTCATGATGTAATGTCTGGGTGTAGCAGTCCAGTCCAGTCCAGCTAAGAGGTGACTACTTGAACTTATTTGTTACTCTCATGATGTAATGTCTGGTTGAAGCAGTCCAGTCCAGCTAAGAGGTGACTACTTGAACTTATTTGTTACACTCATGATGTAATGTCTGGGTGTAGCAGTCCAGTCCAGTCCAGCTAAGAGGTGACTACTTGAACTTATTTGTTACACTCATGATGTAATGTCTGGGTGAAGCAGTCCAGTCCAGCTAAGAGGTGACTACTTGAACTTATTTGTTACACTCATGATGTAATGTCTGGGTGTAGCAGTCCAGTCCAGTCCAGCTAAGAGGTGACTACTTGAACTTATTTGTTACACTCATGATGTAATGTCTGGGTGAAGCAGTCCAGTCCAGCTAAGAGGTGACTACTTGAACTTATTTGTTACTCTCATGATGTAATGTCTGGGTGTAGCAGTCCAGTCCAGCTAAGAGGTCACTACTTGAACTTATTTGTTACACTCATGATGTAATGTCTGGGTGTAGCAGTCCAGTCCAGCTAAGAGGTGACTACTTGAACTTATTTGTTACTCTCATGATGTAATGTCTGGGTGTAGCAGTCCAGTCCAGCTAAGAGGTCACTACTTGAACTTATTTGTTACACTCATGATGTAATGTCTGGGTGTAGCAGTCCAGTCCAGCTAAGAGGTCACTACTTGAACTTATTTGTTACACTCATGATGTAATGTCTGGGTGTAGCAGTCCAGCTAAGAGGTGACTACTTGAACTTATTTGTTACTCTCATGATGTAATGTCTGGGTGTAGCAGTCCAGTCCAGCTAAGAGGTCACTACTTGAACTTATTTGTTACACTCATGATGTAATGTCTGGGTGTAGCAGTCCAGTCCAGCTAAGAGGTCACTACTTGAACTTATTTGTTACTCTCATGATGTAATGTCTGGGTGTAGCAGTCCAGTCCAGCTAAGAGGTGACTACTTGAACTTATTTGTTACTCTCATGATGTAATGTCTGGGTGTAGCAGTCCAGTCCAGCTAAGAGGTCACTACTTGAACTTATTTGTTACACTCATGATGTAATGTCTGGGTGTAGCAGTCCAGTCCAGCTAAGAGGTGACTACTTGAACTTATTTGTTACACTCATGATGTAATGTCTGGGTGTAGCAGTCCAGTCCAGCTAAGAGGTGACTACTTGAACTTATTTGTTACACTCATGATGTAATGTCTGGGTGTAGCAGTCCAGTCCAGTCCAGCTAAGAGGTGACTACTTGAACTTATTTGTTACACTCATGATGTAATGTCTGGGTGTAGCAGTCCAGTCCAGTCCAGCTAAGAGGTGACTACTTGAACTTATTTGTTACACTCATGATGTAATGTCTGGGTGAAGCAGTCCAGTCCAGCTAAGAGGTGACTACTTGAACTTATTTGTTACACTCATGATGTAATGTCTGGGTGAAGCAGTCCAGTCCAGCTAAGAGGTGACTACTTGAACTTATTTGTTACACTCATGATGTAATGTCTGGGTGAAGCAGTCCAGTCCAGCTAAGAGGTGACTACTTGAACTTATTTGTTACACTCATGATGTAATGTCTGGGTGAAGCAGTCCAGTCCAGCTAAGAGGTGACTACTTGAACTTATTTGTTACACTCATGATGTAATGTCTGGGTGAAGCAGTCCAGTCCAGCTAAGAGGTGACTACTTGAACTTATTTGTTACACTCATGATGTAATGTCTGGGTGTAGCAGTCCAGCTAAGAGGTGACTACTTGAACTTATTTGTTACACTCATGATGTAATGTCTGGGTGAAGCAGTCCAGTCCAGCTAAGAGGTGACTACTTGAACTTATTTGTTACTCTCATGATGTAATGTCTGGGTGTAGCAGTCCAGTCCAGTCCAGCTAAGAGGTCACTACTTGAACTTATTTGTTACACTCATGATGTAATGTCTGGGTGTAGCAGTCCAGTCCAGCTAAGAGGTGACTACTTGAACTTATTTGTTACACTCATGATGTAATGTCTGGGTGTAGCAGTCCAGTCCAGCTAAGAGGTGACTACTTGAACTTATTTGTTACTCTCATGATGTAATGTCTGGGTGTAGCAGTCCAGTCCAGCTAAGAGGTGACTACTTGAACTTATTTGTTACACTCATGATGTAATGTCTGTGTGAAGCAGTCCAGTCCAGCTAAGAGGTGACTACTTGAACTTATTTGTTACTCTCATGATGTAATGTCTGGGTGTAGCAGTCCAGTCCAGCTAAGAGGTGACTACTTGAACTTATTTGTTACACTCATGATGTAATGTCTGGGTGAAGCAGTCCAGTCCAGTCCAGCTAAGAGGTGACTACTTGAACTTATTTGTTACACTCATGATGTAATGTCTGGGTGAAGCAGTCCAGTCCAGCTAAGAGGTGACTACTTGAACTTATTTGTTACTCTCATGATGTAATGTCTGGGTGAAGCAGTCCAGTCCAGCTAAGAGGTCACTACTTGAACTTATTTGTTACACTCATGATGTAATGTCTGGGTGTAGCAGTCCAGTCCAGCTAAGAGGTGACTACTTGAACTTATTTGTTATACTCATGATGTAATGTCTGGGTGTAGCAGTCCAGCTAAGAGGTGACTACTTGAACTTATTTGTTACACTCATGATGTAATGTCTGGGTGAAGCAGTCCAGTCCAGCTAAGAGGTGACTACTTGAACTTATTTGTTATACTCATGATGTAATGTCTGGGTGAAGCAGTCCAGTCCAGTCCAGCTAAGAGGTGACTACTTGAACTTATTTGTTACACTCATGATGTAATGTCTGGGTGAAGCAGTCCAGTCCAGCTAAGAGGTGACTACTTGAACTTATTTGTTACACTCATGATGTAATGTCTGGGTGTAGCAGTCCAGTCCAGCTAAGAGGTGACTACTTGAACTTATTTGTTATACTCATGATGTAATGTCTGGGTGTAGCAGTCCAGTCCAGCTAAGAGGTGACTACTTGAACTTATTTGTTACACTCATGATGTAATGTCTGGGTGAAGCAGTCCAGTCCAGCTAAGAGGTGACTACTTGAACTTATTTGTTATACTCATGATGTAATGTCTGGGTGTAGCAGTCCAGTCCAGCTAAGAGGTGACTACTTGAACTTATTTGTTATACTCATGATGTAATGTCTGGGTGAAGCAGTCCAGCTAAGAGGTGACTACTTGAACTTATTTGTTACACTCATGATGTAATGTCTGGGTGTAGCAGTCCAGTCCAGCTAAGAGGTGACTACTTGAACTTATTTGTTACACTCATGATGTAATGTCTGGGTGAAGCAGTCCAGTCCAGCTAAGAGGTCACTACTTGAACTTATTTGTTACACTCATGATGTAATGTCTGGGTGAAGCAGTCCAGTCCAGCTAAGAGGTCACTACTTGAACTTATTTGTTACACTCATGATGTAATGTCTGGGTGTAGCAGTCCAGTCCAGCTAAGAGGTGACTACTTGAACTTATTTGTTACACTCATGATGTAATGTCTGGGTGTAGCAGTCCAGCTAAGAGGTGACTACTTGAACTTATTTGTTATACTCATGATGTAATGTCTGGGTGTAGCAGTCCAGTCCAGCTAAGAGGTGACTACTTGAACTTATTTGTTATACTCATGATGTAATGTCTGGGTGAAGCAGTCCAGCTAAGAGGTGACTACTTGAACTTATTTGTTACACTCATGATGTAATGTCTGGGTGTAGCAGTCCAGTCCAGCTAAGAGGTGACTACTTGAACTTATTTGTTACACTCATGATGTAATGTCTGGGTGAAGCAGTCCAGTCCAGCTAAGAGGTCACTACTTGAACTTATTTGTTACACTCATGATGTAATGTCTGGGTGAAGCAGTCCAGTCCAGCTAAGAGGTCACTACTTGAACTTATTTGTTACACTCATGATGTAATGTCTGGGTGTAGCAGTCCAGTCCAGCTAAGAGGTCACTACTTGAACTTATTTGTTACACTCATGATGTAATGTCTGGGTGAAGCAGTCAGTCCAGCTAAGAGGTGACTACTTGAACTTATTTGTTACACTCATGATGTAATGTCTGGGTGTAGCAGTCCAGTCCAGCTAAGAGGTGACTACTTGAACTTATTTGTTACACTCATGATGTAATGTCTGGGTGAAGCAGTCCAGCTAAGAGGTGACTACTTGAACTTATTTGTTACACTCATGATGTAATGTCTGGGTGAAGCAGTCCAGCTAAGAGGTGACTACTTGAACTTATTTGTTACACTCATGATGTAATGTCTGGGTGAAGCAGTCCAGTCCAGTCCAGCTAAGAGGTGACTACTTGAACTTATTAGTTACACTCATGATGTAATGTCTGGGTGAAGCAGTCCAGTCCAGTCCAGCTAAGAGGTGACTACTTGAACTTATTTGTTACACTCATGATGTAATGTCTGGGTGTAGCAGTCCAGTCCAGTCCAGCTAAGAGGTCACTACTTGAACTTATTTGTTACACTCATGATGTAATGTCTGGGTGAAGCAGTCCAGTCCAGCTAAGAGGTGACTACTTGAACTTATTTGTTACACTCATGATGTAATGTCTGGTGTAGCAGTCAGTCCAGTCCAGCTAAGAGGTGACTACTTGAACTTATTTGTTACACTCATGATGTAATGTCTGGGTGAAGCAGTCCAGTCCAGCTAAGAGGGTGACTACTTGAACTTATTTGTTACACTCATGATGTAATGTCTGGGTGAAGCAGTCCAGTCCAGTCCAGCTAAGAGGTGACTACTTGAACTTATTTGTTACACTCATGATGTAATGTCTGGGTGAAGCAGTCCAGTCCAGTCCAGCTAAGAGGTGACTACTTGAACTTATTTGTTACTCTCATGATGTAATGTCTGTGTGTAGCAGTCCAGCTAAGAGGTCACTACTTGAACTTATTTGTTACACTCATGATGTAATGTCTGGGTGTAGCAGTCCAGCTAAGAGGTGACTACTTGAACTTATTTGTTACACTCATGATGTAATGTCTGGGTGTAGCAGTCCAGTCCAGTCCAGCTAAGAGGTGACTACTTGAACTTATTTGTTACACTCATGATGTAATGTCTGGGTGTAGCAGTCCAGTCCAGTCCAGCTAAGAGGTCACTACTTGAACTTATTTGTTACACTCATGATGTAATGTCTGGGTGAAGCAGTCCAGTCCAGCTAAGAGGTGACTACTTGAACTTATTTGTTACACTCATGATGTAATGTCTGGGTGTAGCAGTCCAGTCCAGTCCAGCTAAGAGGTGACTACTTGAACTTATTTGTTACACTCATGATGTAATGTCTGGGTGAAGCAGTCCAGTCCAGCTAAGAGGTGACTACTTGAACTTATTTGTTACACTCATGATGTAATGTCTGGGTGAAGCAGTCCAGTCCAGTCCAGCTAAGAGGTGACTACTTGAACTTATTTGTTACACTCATGATGTAATGTCTGGGTGAAGCAGTCCAGTCCAGTCCAGCTAAGAGGTGACTACTTGAACTTATTTGTTACTCTCATGATGTAATGTCTGTGTGTAGCAGTCCAGCTAAGAGGTCACTACTTGAACTTATTTGTTACACTCATGATGTAATGTCTGGGTGTAGCAGTCCAGCTAAGAGGTCACTACTTGAACTTATTTGTTACACTCATGATGTAATGTCTGGGTGTAGCAGTCCAGTCCAGTCCAGCTAAGAGGTGACTACTTGAACTTATTTGTTACACTCATGATGTAATGTCTGGGTGTAGCAGTCCAGTCCAGCTAAGAGGTGACTACTTGAACTTATTTGTTACACTCATGATGTAATGTCTGGGTGTAGCAGTCCAGTCCAGTCCAGCTAAGAGGTGACTACTTGAACTTATTTGTTACACTCATGATGTAATGTCTGGGTGAAGCAGTCCAGTCCAGTCCAGCTAAGAGGTGACTACTTGAACTTATTTGTTACACTCATGATGTAATGTCTGGGTGTAGCAGTCCAGTCCAGCTAAGAGGTGACTACTTGAACTTATTTGTTACACTCATGATGTAATGTCTGGGTGAAGCAGTCCAGTCCAGTCCAGCTAAGAGGTGACTACTTGAACTTATTTGTTACACTCATGATGTAATGTCTGGGTGTAGCAGTCCAGTCCAGCTAAGAGGTGACTACTTGAACTTATTTGTTACACTCATGATGTAATGTCTGGGTGAAGCAGTCCAGTCCAGTCCAGCTAAGAGGTGACTACTTGAACTTATTTGTTACACTCATGATGTAATGTCTGGGTGTAGCAGTCCAGTCCAGTCCAGCTAAGAGGTGACTACTTGAACTTATTTGTTACACTCATGATGTAATGTCTGGGTGTAGCAGTCCAGCTAAGAGGTGACTACTTGAACTTATTTGTTACACTCATGATGTAATGTCTGGGTGTAGCAGTCCAGCTAAGAGGTGACTACTTGAACTTATTTGTTACACTCATGATGTAATGTCTGGGTGTAGCAGTCCAGTCCAGTCCAGCTAAGAGGTGACTACTTGAACTTATTTGTTACACTCATGATGTAATGTCTGGGTGTAGCAGTCCAGTCCAGTCCAGCTAAGAGGTGACTACTTGAACTTATTTGTTACACTCATGATGTAATGTCTGGGTGTAGCAGTCCAGTCCAGTCCAGTCCAGCTAAGAGGTGACTACTTGAACTTATTTGTTACAGTCATGATGTAATGTCTGGGTGTAGCAGTCCAGTCCAGCTAAGAGGTGACTACTTGAACTTATTTGTTACACTCATGATGTAATGTCTGGGTGAAGCAGTCCCAGTCCAGCTAAGAGGTGACTACTTGAACTTATTTGTTACACTCATGATGTAATGTCTGGGTGAAGCAGTCCAGCTAAGAGGTGACTACTTGAACTTATTTGTTACACTCATGATGTAATGTCTGGGTGTAGCAGTCCAGCTAAGAGGTGACTACTTGAACTTATTTGTTACACTCATGATGTAATGTCTGGGTGTAGCAGTCCAGTCCAGCTAAGAGGTCACTACTTGAACTTATTTGTTACACTCATGATGTAATGTCTGGGTGAAGCAGTCCAGTCCAGCTAAGAGGTCACTACTTGAACTTATTTGTTACACTCATGATGTAATGTCTGGGTGAAGCAGTCCAGCTAAGAGGTGACTACTTGAACTTATTTGTTACACTCATGATGTAATGTCTGGGTGTAGCAGTCCAGTCCCAGCTAAGAGGTCACTACTTGAACTTATTTGTTACACTCATGATGTAATGTCTGGGTGTAGCAGTCCAGTCCAGCTAAGAGGTCACTACTTGAACTTATTTGTTACACTCATGATGTAATGTCTGGGTGTAGCAGTCCAGTCCAGCTAAGAGGTCACTACTTGAACTTATTTGTTACACTCATGATGTAATGTCTGGGTGTAGCAGTCCAGTCCAGCTAAGAGGTCACTACTTGAACTTATTTGTTACACTCATGATGTAATGTCTGGGTGAAGCAGTCCAGGTCCAGCTAAGAGGTCACTACTTGAACTTATTTGTTACACTCATGATGTAATGTCTGGGTGAAGCAGTCCAGTCCAGCTAAGAGGTGACTACTTGAACTTATTTGTTACACTCATGATGTAATGTCTGGGTGTAGCAGTCCAGTCCAGCTAAGAGGTGACTACTTGAACTTATTTGTTACACTCATGATGTAATGTCTGGGTGAAGCAGTCCAGTCCAGCTAAGAGGTGACTACTTGAACTTATTTGTTACACTCATGATGTAATGTCTGGGTGAAGCAGTCCAGTCCAGCTAAGAGGTCACTACTTGAACTTATTTGTTACACTCATGATGTAATGTCTGGGTGAAGCAGTCCAGTCCAGCTAAGAGGTGACTACTTGAACTTATTTGTTACACTCATGATGTAATGTCTGGGTGTAGCAGTCCAGTCCAGCTAAGAGGTGACTACTTGAACTTATTTGTTACACTCATGATGTAATGTCTGGGTGAAGCAGTCCAGTCCAGCTAAGAGGTGACTACTTTGAACTTATTTGTTACACTCATGATGTAATGTCTGGGTGAAGCAGTCCAGTCCAGCTAAGAGGTGGACTACTTGAACTTATTTGTTACACTCATGATGTAATGTCTGGGTGAAGCAGTCCAGTCCAGCTAAGAGGTGACTACTTGAACTTATTTGTTACACTCATGATGTAATGTCTGGGTGAAGCAGTCCAGTCCAGCTAAGAGGTGACTACTTGAACTTATTTGTTACACTCATGATGTAATGTCTGGGTGAAGCAGTCCAGGTCCAGCTAAGAGGTGACTACTTGAACTTATTTGTTACACTCATGATGTAATGTCTGGGTGTAGCAGTCCAGTCCAGCTAAGAGGTGACTACTTGAACTTATTTGTTACACTCATGATGTAATGTCTGGGTGAAGCAGTCCAGTCCAGCTAAGAGGTGACTACTTGAACTTATTTGTTACACTCATGATGTAATGTCTGGGTGAAGCAGTCCAGCTAAGAGGTGACTACTTGAACTTATTTGTTACACTCATGATGTAATGTCTGGGTGTAGCAGTCCAGCTAAGAGGTGACTACTTGAACTTATTTGTTACACTCATGATGTAATGTCTGGGTGTAGCAGTCCAGTCCAGCTAAGAGGTCACTACTTGAACTTATTTGTTACACTCATGATGTAATGTCTGGGTGTAGCAGTCCAGCTAAGAGGTGACTACTTGAACTTATTTGTTACACTCATGATGTAATGTCTGGGTGAAGCAGTCCAGTCCAGCTAAGAGGTCACTACTTGAACTTATTTGTTACACTCATGATGTAATGTCTGGGTGAAGCAGTCCAGCTAAGAGGTGACTACTTGAACTTATTTGTTACACTCATGATGTAATGTCTGGGTGTAGCAGTCCAGTCCAGCTAAGAGGTCACTACTTGAACTTATTTGTTACACTCATGATGTAATGTCTGGGTGTAGCAGTCCAGTCCAGCTAAGAGGTGACTACTTGAACTTATTTGTTACACTCATGATGTTATGTCTGGGTGTAGCAGTCCAGTCCAGCTAAGAGGTGACTACTTGAACTTATTTGTTACACTCATGATGTAATGTCTGGGTGTAGCAGTCCAGTCCAGCTAAGAGGTGACTACTTGAACTTATTTGTTACACTCATGATGTAATGTCTGGGTGAAGCAGTCCAGTCCAGCTAAGAGGTGACTACTTGAACTTATTTGTTACACTCATGATGTAATGTCTGGGTGTAGCAGTCCAGTCCAGCTAAGAGGTGACTACTTGAACTTATTTGTTACACTCATGATGTAATGTCTGGGTGTAGCAGTCCAGTCCAGCTAAGAGGTGACTACTTGAACTTATTTGTTACACTCATGATGTAATGTCCTGGGTGAAGCAGTCCAGTCCAGCTAAGAGGTGACTACTTGAACTTATTTGTTACACTCATGATGTAATGTCTGGGTGTAGCAGTCCAGTCCAGTCCAGCTAAGAGGTCACTACTTGAACTTATTTGTTACACTCATGATGTAATGTCTGGGTGTAGCAGTCCAGCTAAGAGGTGACTACTTGAACTTATTTGTTACACTCATGATGTAATGTCTGGGTGAAGCAGTCCAGTCCAGTCCAGCTAAGAGGTGACTACTTGAACTTATTTGTTACACTCATGATGTAATGTCTGGGTGAAGCAGTCCAGCTAAGAGGTGACTACTTGAACTTATTTGTTACACTCATGATGTAATGTCTGGGTGAAGCAGTCCAGTCCAGTCCAGCTAAGAGGTGACTACTTGAACTTATTTGTTACACTCATGATGTAATGTCTGGGTGAAGCAGTCCAGTCCAGTCCAGCTAAGAGGTGACTACTTGAACTTATTTGTTACACTCATGATGTAATGTCTGGGTGAAGCAGTCCAGTCCAGTCCAGCTAAGAGGTGACTACTTGAACTTATTTGTTACACTCATGATGTAATGTCTGGGTGAAGCAGTCCAGTCCAGCTAAGAGGTCACTACTTGAACTTATTTGTTACACTCATGATGTAATGTCTGGGTGTAGCAGTCCAGTCCAGCTAAGAGGTCACTACTTGAACTTATTTGTTACACTCATGATGTAATGTCTGGGTGAAGCAGTCCAGTCCAGTCCAGCTAAGAGGTCACTACTTGAACTTATTTGTTACACTCATGATGTAATGTCTGGGTGTAGCAGTCCAGTCCAGCTAAGAGGTCACTACTTGAACTTATTTGTTACACTCATGATGTAATGTCTGGGGTGAAGCAGTCCCAGTCCAGCTAAGAGGTCACTACTTTGAACTTATTTGTTACACTCATGATGTAATGTCTGGGTGAAGCAGTCCAGTCAGTCCAGCTAAGAGGTCACTACTTGAACTTATTTGTTACACTCATGATGTAATGTCTGGGTGTAGCAGTCCAGTCCAGCTAAGAGGTCACTACTTGAACTTATTTGTTACACTCATGATGTAATGTCTGGGTGAAGCAGGTCCAGTCCAGCTAAGAGGTCACTACTTGAACTTATTTGTTACACTCATGATGTAATGTCTGGGTGTAGCAGTCCAGTCCAGCTAAGAGGTGACTACTTGAACTTATTTGTTACACTCATGATGTAATGTCTGGGTGTAGCAGTCCAGTCCAGCTAAGAGGTGACTACTTGAACTTATTTGTTACACTCATGATGTAATGTCTGGGTGTAGCAGTCCAGCTAAGAGGTCACTACTTGAACTTATTTGTTACACTCATGATGTAATGTCTGGGTGTAGCAGTCCAGCTAAGAGGTCACTACTTGAACTTATTTGTTACACTCATGATGTAATGTCTGGGTGTAGCAGTCCAGTCCAGCTAAGAGGTGACTACTTGAACTTATTTGTTACACTCATGATGTAATGTCTGGGTGAAGCAGTCCAGTCCAGTCCAGCTAAGAGGTGACTACTTGAACTTATTTGTTACACTCATGATGTAATGTCTGGGTGAAGCAGTCCAGTCCAGCTAAGAGGTGACTACTTGAACTTATTTGTTACACTCATGATGTAATGTCTGGGTGAAGCAGTCCAGTCCAGTCCAGCTAAGAGGTGACTACTTGAACTTATTTGTTACACTCATGATGTAATGTCTGGGTGAAGCAGTCCAGTCCAGTCCAGCTAAGAGGTGACTACTTGAACTTATTTGTTACACTCATGATGTAATGTCTGGGTGTAGCAGTCCAGTCCAGTCCAGCTAAGAGGTGACTACTTGAACTTATTTGTTACACTCATGATGTAATGTCTGGGTGTAGCAGTCCAGCTAAGAGGTGACTACTTGAACTTATTTGTTACACTCATGATGTAATGTCTGGGTGAAGCAGTCCAGTCCAGGTCCAGCTAAGAGGTGACTACTTGAACTTATTTGTTACACTCATGATGTAATGTCTGGGTGAAGCAGTCCAGTCCAGTCCAGCTAAGAGGTGACTACTTGAACTTATTTGTTACACTCATGATGTAATGTCTGGGTGAAGCAGTCCCAGTCCAGCTAAGAGGTCACTACTTGGAACTTATTTGTTACACTCATGATGTAATGTCTGGGGTGTAGCAGTCCAGTCCAGCTAAGAGGTCACTACTTGAACTTATTTGTTACACTCATGATGTAATGTCTGGGTGTAGCAGTCCCAGTCCAGCTAAGAGGTCACTACTTGAACTTATTTGTTACACTCATGATGTAATGTCTGGGTGTAGCAGTCCAGCTAAGAGGTGACTACTTGAACTTATTTGTTACACTCATGATGTAATGTCTGGGTGAAGCAGTCCAGTCCAGCTAAGAGGTGACTACTTGAACTTATTTGTTACACTCATGATGTAATGTCTGGGTGAAGCAGTCCAGTCCAGTCCAGCTAAGAGGTGACTACTTGAACTTATTTGTTACACTCATGATGTAATGTCTGGGTGAAGCAGTCCAGTCCAGTCCAGCTAAGAGGTGACTACTTGAACTTATTTGTTACACTCATGATGTAATGTCTGGGTGAAGCAGTCCAGTCCAGCTAAGAGGTCACTACTTGAACTTATTTGTTACACTCATGATGTAATGTCTGGGTGAAGCAGTCCAGTCCAGCTAAGAGGTGACTACTTGAACTTATTTGTTACACTCATGATGTAATGTCTGGGTGAAGCAGTCCAGTCCAGCTTAAGAGGTGACTACTTGAACTTATTTGTTACACTCATGATGTAATGTCTGGGGTGTAGCAGTCCAGCTAAGAGGTCACTACTTGAACTTATTTGTTACACTCATGATGTAATGTCTGGGTGTAGCAGTCCAGTCCAGCTAAGAGGTGACTACTTGAACTTATTTGTTACACTCATGATGTAATGTCTGGGTGAAGCAGTCCAGTCCAGCTAAGAGGTGACTACTTGAACTTATTTGTTACACTCATGATGTAATGTCTGGGTGTAGCAGTCCAGTCCAGCTAAGAGGTGACTACTTGAACTTATTTGTTACACTCATGATGTAATGTCTGGGTGTAGCAGTCCAGCTAAGAGGTCACTACTTGAACTTATTTGTTACACTCATGATGTAATGTCTGGGTGTAGCAGTCCAGTCCAGCTAAGAGGTGACTACTTGAACTTATTTGTTACACTCATGATGTAATGTCTGGTGTGTAGCAGTCCAGCTAAGAGGTCACTACTTGAACTTATTGTTACACTCATGATGTAATGTCTGGGTGAAGCAGTCCAGTCCAGCTAAGAGGTGACTACTTGAACTTATTTGTTACACTCATGATGTAATGTCTGGGTGTAGCAGTCCAGCTAAGAGGTCACTACTTGAACTTATTTGTTACACTCATGATGTAATGTCTGGGTGTAGCAGTCCAGTCCAGCTAAGAGGTGACTACTTGAACTTATTTGTTACACTCATGATGTAATGTCTGGGTGAAGCAGTCCAGTCCAGCTAAGAGGTGACTACTTGAACTTATTTGTTACACTCATGATGTAATGTCTGGGTGAAGCAGTCCAGTCCAGCTAAGAGGTCACTACTTGAACTTATTTGTTACACTCATGATGTAATGTCTGGGTGAAGCAGTCCAGTCCAGCTAAGAGGTGACTACTTGAACTTATTTGTTACACTCATGATGTAATGTCTGGGTGTAGCAGTCCAGCTAAGAGGTGACTACTTGAACTTATTTGTTACACTCATGATGTAATGTCTGGGTGTAGCAGTCCAGTCCAGCTAAGAGGTGTCTACTTGAACTTATTGTTACACTCATGATGTAATGTCTGGGTGAAGCAGTCCAGCTAAGAGGTGACTACTTGAACTTATTTGTTACACTCATGATGTAATGTCTGGGTGTAGCAGTCCAGTCCAGTCCAGCTAAGAGGTCACTACTTGAACTTATTTGTTACACTCATGATGTAATGTCTGGGTGTAGCAGTCCAGTCCAGCTAAGAGGTGACTACTTGAACTTATTTGTTACACTCATGATGTAATGTCTGGGTGTAGCAGTCCAGCTAAGAGGTGACTACTTGAACTTATTTGTTACACTCATGATGTAATGTCTGGGTGTAGCAGTCCAGTCCAGCTAAGAGGTGACTACTTGAACTTATTTGTTACACTCATGATGTAATGTCTGGGTGAAGAGCAGTCCAGCTAAGAGGTGACTACTTGAACTTATTTGTTACACTCATGATGTAATGTCTGGGTGTGAAGCAGTCCAGCTAAGAGGTGACTACTTGAACTTATTTGTTACACTCATGATGTAATGTCTGGGTTGTAGCAGTCCAGTCCAGCTAAGAGGTCACCTACTTGAACTTATTTGTTACACTCATGATGTAATGTCTGGGTGAAGCAGTCCAGCTAAGAGGTGACTACTTGAACTTATTTGTTACACTCATGATGTAATGTCTGGGTGAAGCAGTCCAGCTAAGAGGTGACTACTTGAACTTATTTGTTACACTCATGATGTAATGTCTGGGGTGTAGCAGTCCAGTCCAGCTAAGAGGTGCACTACTTGAACTTATTTGTTACACTCATGATGTAATGTCTGGGTGTAGCAGTCCAGTCCAGCTAAGAGGTGACTACTTGAACTTATTTGTTACACTCATGATGTAATGTCTGGGTGTAGCAGTCCAGGCTAAGAGGTGACTACTTGAACTTATTTGTTACACTCATGATGTAATGTCTGGGTGTAGCCAGTCCAGCTAAGAGGGTGACTACTTGAACTTATTTGTTACACTCATGATGTAATGTCTGGGTGTAGCAGTCCAGTCTAAGAGGTGACTACTTGAACTTATTTGTTACACTCATGATGTAATGTCTGGTGAAGCAGTCCAGCTAAGAGGTGACTACTTGAACTTATTTGTTACACTCATGATGTAATGTCTGGGTGTAGCAGTCCAGTCCAGCTAAGAGGTCACTACTTGAACTTATTTGTTACACTCATGATGTAATGTCTGGGTGAAGCAGTCCAGCTAAGAGGTGACTACTTGAACTTATTTGTTACACTCATGATGTAATGTCTGGGTGTAAGCAGTCCAGTCCAGCTAAGAGGTCACTACTTGAACTTATTTGTTACACTCATGATGTAATGTCTGGGTGAAGCAGTCAGTCCAGCTAAGAGGGTCACTACTTGAACTTATTTGTTACACTCATGATGTAATGTCTGGGTGAAGCAGTCCAGCTAAGAGGTCACTACTTGAACTTATTTGTTACACTCATGATGTAATGTCTGGGTGTAGCAGTCCAGACCAGTCCAGCTAAGAGGTGACTACTTGAACTTATTTGTTACACTCATGATGTAATGTCTGGGTGTAGCAGTCCAGTCCAGTCCAGCTAAGAGGTCACTACTTGAACTTATTTGTTACACTCATGATGTAATGTCTGGGTGTAGCAGTCCAGTCCAGCTAAGAGGTGACTACTTGAACTTATTTGTTACACTCATGATGTAATGTCTGGGTGTAGCAGTCCAGCTAAGAGGTGACTACTTGAACTTATTTGTTACACTCATGATGTAATGTCTGGGTGTAGCAGTCCAGTCCAGCTAAGAGGTGACTACTTGAACTTATTTGTTACACTCATGATGTAATGTCTGGGTGTAGCAGTCCCAGCTAAGAGGTCACTACTTGAACTTATTTGTTACACTCATGATGTAATGTCTGGGTGTAGCAGTCCAGCTAAGAGGTGACTACTTGAACTTATTTGTTACACTCATGATGTAATGTCTGGGTGTAGCAGTCCAGTCCAGCTAAGAGGTCACTACTTGAACTTATTTGTTACACTCATGATGTAATGTCTGGGTGTAGCAGTCCAGCTAAGAGGTGACTACTTGAACTTATTTGTTACACTCATGATGTAATGTCTGGGTGTAGGCAGTCCAGCTAAGAGGTCACTACTTGAACTTATTTGTTACACTCATGATGTAATGTCTGGGTGTAGCAGTCCAGTCCAGCTAAGAGGTGACTACTTGAACTTATTTGTTACACTCATGATGTAATGTCTGGGTGTAGCAGTCCAGTCCAGCTAAGAGGTGACTACTTGAACTTATTTGTTACACTCATGATGTAATGTCTGGGTGTAGCAGTCCGAGTCCAGTCCAGCTAAGAGGTGACTACTTGAACTTATTTGTTACACTCATGATGTAATGTCTGGGTGTAGCAGTCCAGTCCAGCTAAGAGGTCACTACTTGAACTTATTTGTTACACTCATGATGTAATGTCTGGGTGTAGCAGTCCAGTCCAGCTAAGAGGTGACTACTTGAACTTATTTGTTACACTCATGATGTAATGTCTGGGTGTAGCAGTCCAGCTAAGAGGTCACTACTTGAACTTATTTGTTACACTCATGATGTAATAGTCTGGGTGTAGCAGTCCAGTCAGCTAAGAGGTCACTACTTGAACTTATTTGTTACACTCATGATGTAATGTCTGGGTGTAGCAGTCCAGCTAAGAGGTGACTACTTGAACTTATTTGTTACACTCATGATGTAATGTCTGGGTGTAGCAGTCCAGTCCAGCTAAGAGGTCACTACTTGAACTTATTTGTTACACTCATGATGTAATGTCTGGGTGTAGAGCAGTCCAGCTAAGAGGTGACTACTTGAACTTATTTGTTACACTCATGATGTAATGTCTGGGTGTAGCAGTCCAGTCCAGCTAAGAGGTGACTACTTGAACTTATTTGTTACACTCATGATGTAATGTCTGGGTGTAGCAGTCCAGTCCAGCTAAGAGGTGACTACTTGAACTTATTTGTTACACTCATGATGTAATGTCTGGGTGTAGCAGTCCAGTCCAGCTAAGAGGTGACTACTTGAACTTATTTGTTACACTCATGATGTAATGTCTGGGTGTAGCAGTCCAGTCCAGCTAAGAGGTGACTACTTGAACTTATTTGTTACACTCATGATGTAATGTCTGGGTGTAGCAGTCATCCAGCTAAGAGGTCACTACTTGAACTTATTTGTTACACTCATGATGTAATGTCTGGGTGTAGCAGTCCAGTCCAGCTAAGAGGTGACTACTTGAACTTATTTGTTACACTCATGATGTAATGTCTGGGTGTAGCAGTCCAGCTAAGAGGTCACTACTTGAACTTATTTGTTACACTCATGATGTAATGTCTGGGTGTAGCAGTCCAGTCCAGCTAAGAGGTCACTACTTGAACTTATTGTTACACTCATGATGTAATGTCTGGGTGTAGCAGTCCAGCTAAGAGGTGACTACTTGAACTTATTTGTTACACTCATGATGTAATGTCTGGGTGTAGCAGTCCAGTCCAGCTAAGAGGTCGACTACTTGAACTTATTTGTTACACTCATGATGTAATGTCTGGGTGTAGCAGTCCAGCTAAGAGGTGACTACTTGAACTTATTTGTTACACTCATGATGTAATGTCTGGGTGTAGCAGTCCAGTCCAGCTAAGAGGTCACTACTTGAACTTATTGTTACACTCATGATGTAATGTCTGGGTGAAGCAGTCCAGTCCAGCTAAGAGGTCACTACTTGAACTTATTTGTTACACTCATGATGTAATGTCTGGGTGTAGCAGTCCAGCTAAGAGGTGACTACTTGAACTTATTTGTTACACTCATGATGTAATGTCTGGGTGTAGCAGTCCAGTCCAGCTAAGAGGTGACTACTTGAACTTATTTGTTACACTCATGATGTAATGTCTGGGTGAAGCAGTCCAGTCCAGCTAAGAGGGTCACTACTTGAACTTATTTGTTACACTCATGATGTAATGTCTGGGTGTAGCAGTCCAGTCCAGCTAAGAGGTGACTACTTGAACTTATTTGTTACACTCATGATGTAATGTCTGGGTGTAGCAGTCCGTCAGTCCAGCTAAGAGGTGACTACTTGAACTTATTTGTTACACTCATGATGTAATGTCTGGGTGTAGCAGTCCAGTCCAGTCCAGCTAAGAGGTCACTACTTGAACTTATTTGTTACACTCATGATGTAATGTCTGGGTGTAGCAGTCCAGTCCAGCCCTAAGAGGTCGACTACTTGAACTTATTTGTTACACTCATGATGTAATGTCTGGGTGTAGCAGTCCAGTCCAGCTAAGAGGTGACTACTTGAACTTATTTGTTACACTCATGATGTAATGTCTGGGTGTAGCAGTCCAGCTAAGAGGTGACTACTTGAACTTATTTGTTACACTCATGATGTAATGTCTGGGTGTAAGCAGTCCAGGTCCAGCTAAGAGGTGACTACTTGAACTTATTTGTTACACTCATGATGTAATGTCTGGGTGTAGCAGTCCAGCTAAGAGGTCGACTACTTGAACTTATTTGTTACACTCATGATGTAATGTCTGGGTGTAGCAGTCCAGTCCAGCTAAGAGGTGACTACTTGAACTTATTTGTTACACTCATGATGTAATGTCTGGGTGTAGCAGTCCAGCTAAGAGGTGACTACTTGAACTTATTTGTTACACTCATGATGTAATGTCTGGGTGTAGCAGTCCAGTCCAGCTAAGAGGTGACTACTTGAACTTATTTGTTACACTCATGATGTAATGTCTGGGTGTAGCAGTCAGCAGTCCAGCTAAGAGGTCACTACTTGAACTTATTTGTTACACTCATGATGTAATGTCTGGGTGTAGCAGTCCAGTCCAGCTAAGAGGTACTACTTGAACTTATTTGTTACACTCATGATGTAATGTCTGGGTGTAGCAGTCCCAGTCCAGCTAAGAGGTGACTACTTGAACTTATTTGTTACACTCATGATGTAATGTCTGGGTGTAGCAGTCCAGTCCAGCTAAGAGGTCACTACTTGAACGTATTTGTTACACTCATGATGTAATGTCTGGGTGTAGCAGTCCCAGTCCAGCTAAGAGGTGACTACTTGAACTTATTTGTTACACTCATGATGTAATGTCTGGGTGAAGCAGTCCAGCTAAGAGGTGACTACTTGAACTTATTTTGTTACACTCATGATGTAATGTCTGGGTGTAGCAGTCCAGTCCAGCTAAGAGGTGACTACTTGAACTTATTTGTTACACTCATGATGTAATGTCTGGGTGTAGCAGTCCCAGCTAAGAGGTCACTACTTGAACTTAGTTGTTACACTCATGATGTAATGTCTGGGTGTAGCAGTCCCAGTCCAGCTAAGAGGTGACTACTTGAACTTATTTGGTTACACTCATGAGGTAATGTCTGGGTGTAGAGTCCAGTCAGTCCAGCTAAGAGGTGACTACTTGAACTTATTTGTTACACTCATGATGTAATGTTCTGGGTGAAGCAGTCCAGTCCAGCTAAGAGGTCACTACTTGAACTTATTTGTTTACACTCATGATGTAATGTCTGGGTGTAGCAGTCCAGTCCAGCTAAGAGGTGACTACTTGAACTTATTTGTTACACTCATGATGTAATGTCTGGGTGAAGCAGTCCGTCCAGTCCAGCTAAGAGGTGACTACTTGAACTTATTTGTTACACTCATGATGTAATGTCTGGGTGAAGCAGTCCAGTCCAGCTAAGAGGTCACTACTTGAACTTATTTGTTACACTCATGATGTAATGTCTGGGTGTAGCAGTCCCAGTCCAGCTAAGAGGTGACTACTTGAACTTATTTGTTACACTCATGATGTAATGTCTGGGTGTAGCAGTCCAGGTCCCAGCTAAGAGGTGACTACTTGAACTTATTTGTTACACTCATGATGTAATGTCTGGGTGTAGCAGTCCAGCTAAGAGGTCACTACTTGAACTTATTTGTTACACTCATGATGTAATGTCTGGGTGTAGCAGTCCAGTCCAGCTAAGAGGTCACTACTTGAACTTATTTGTTACACTCATGATGTAATGTCTGGGTGTAGCAGTCCCAGTCCAGCTAAGAGGTGACTACTTGAACTTATTTGTTACACTCATAGATGTATGGTCTGGGTGAAGCAGTCC
>CM060969.1:3642141-3862141 GCA_030765045.1 Tenodera sinensis
ACACTCATGATGTAATGTCTGGGTGAAGCAGTCCAGTCCAGTCCAGCTAAGAGGTGACTACTTGAACTTATTTGTTACACTCATGATGTAATGTCTGGGTGAAGCAGTCCAGTCCAGCTAAGAGGTGACTACTTGAACTTATTTGTTACACTCATGATGTAATGTCTGGGTGAAGCAGTCCAGTCCAGTCCAGCTAAGAGGTGACTACTTGAACTTATTTGTTACACTCATGATGTAATGTCTGGGTGAAGCAGTCCAGTCCAGCTAAGAGGTGACTACTTGAACTTATTTGTTACACTCATGATGTAATGTCTGGGTGAAGCAGTCCAGTCCAGGCTAAGAGGTGACTACTTGAACTTATTTGTTACACTCATGATGTAATGTCTGGGTGAAGCAGTCCAGTCCAGCTAAGAGGTGACTACTTGAACTTATTTGTTACACTCATGATGTAATGTCTGGGTGAAGCAGTCCAGTCCAGCTAAGAGGTGACTACTTGAACTTATTTGTTACACTCATGATGTAATGTCTGGGTGAAGCAGTCCAGTCCAGTCCAGCTAAGAGGTGACTACTTGAACTTATTTGTTACACTCATGATGTAATGTCTGGGTGTAGCAGTCCAGTCAGTCCAGCTAAGAGGTGACTACTTGAACTTATTTGTTACACTCATGATGTAATGTCTGGGTGTAGCAGTCCAGTCCAGTCCAGCTAAGAGGTGACTACTTGAACTTATTTGTTACACTCATGATGTAATGTCTGGGTGTAGCAGTCCAGTCCAGCTAAGAGGTGACTACTTGAACTTATTTGTTACACTCATGATGTAATGTCTGGGTGTAGCAGTCCAGTCCAGTCCAGCTAAGAGGTGACTACTTGAACTTATTTGTTACACTCATGATGTAATGTCTGGGTGAAGCAGTCCAGTCCAGCTAAGAGGTGACTACTTGAACTTATTTGTTACACTCATGATGTAATGTCTGGGTGTAGCAGTCCAGTCCAGCTAAGAGGTGACTACTTGAACTTATTTGTTACACTCATGATGTAATGTCTGGGTGAAGCAGTCCAGTCCAGCTAAGAGGTGACTACTTGAACTTATTTGTTACACTCATGATGTAATGTCTGGGTGAAGCAGTCCAGTCCAGCTAAGAGGTGACTACTTGAACTTATTTGTTACACTCATGATGTAATGTCTGGGTGAAGCAGTCCAGTCCAGCTAAGAGGTGACTACTTGAACTTATTTGTTACACTCATGATGTAATGTCTGGGTGTAGCAGTCCAGTCCAGTCCAGCTAAGAGGTGACTACTTGAACTTATTTGTTACACTCATGATGTAATGTCTGGGTGAAGCAGTCCAGTCCAGTCCAGCTAAGAGGTGACTACTTGAACTTATTTGTTACACTCATGATGTAATGTCTGGGTGTAGCAGTCCAGTCCAGGTAAGAGGTGACTACTTGAACTTATTTGTTACACTCATGATGTAATGTCTGGGTGTAGCAGTCCAGTCCAGTCCAGCTAAGAGGTCACTACTTGAACTTATTTGTTACACTCATGATGTAATGTCTGGGTGTAGCAGTCCAGTCCAGTCCAGCTAAGAGGTGACTACTTGAACTTATTTGTTACACTCATGATGTAATGTCTGGGTGAAGCAGTCCAGTCCAGTCCAGCTAAGAGGTGACTACTTGAACTTATTTGTTACACTCATGATGTAATGTCTGGGTGTAGCAGTCCAGTCCAGGTAAGAGGTGACTACTTGAACTTATTTGTTACACTCATGATGTAATGTCTGGGTGAAGCAGTCCAGTCCAGTCCAGCTAAGAGGTCACTACTTGAACTTATTTGTTACACTCATGATGTAATGTCTGGGTGTAGCAGTCCAGTCCAGTCCAGCTAAGAGGTGACTACTTGAACTTATTTGTTACACTCATGATGTAATGTCTGGGTGAAGCAGTCCAGTCCAGCTAAGAGGTGACTACTTGAACTTATTTGTTACACTCATGATGTAATGTCTGGGTGAAGCAGTCCAGTCCAGTCCAGCTAAGAGGTGACTACTTGAACTTATTTGTTACACTCATGATGTAATGTCTGGGTGAAGCAGTCCAGTCCAGCTAAGAGGTGACTACTTGAACTTATTTGTTACACTCATGATGTAATGTCTGGGTGAAGCAGTCCAGTCCAGCTAAGAGGTGACTACTTGAACTTATTTGTTACACTCATGATGTAATGTCTGGGTGTAGCAGTCCAGTCCAGCTAAGAGGTGACTACTTGAACTTATTTGTTACACTCATGATGTAATGTCTGGGTGAAGCAGTCCAGTCCAGTCCAGCTAAGAGGTGACTACTTGAACTTATTTGTTACACTCATGATGTAATGTCTGGGTGAAGCAGTCCAGTCCAGCTAAGAGGTGACTACTTGAACTTATTTGTTACACTCATGATGTAATGTCTGGGTGTAGCAGTCCAGTCCAGTCCAGCTAAGAGGTGACTACTTGAACTTATTTGTTACACTCATGATGTAATGTCTGGGTGTAGCAGTCCAGTCCAGTCCAGCTAAGAGGTGCACTACTTGAACTTATTTGTTACACTCATGATGTAATGTCTGGGTGTAGCAGTCCAGTCCAGTCCAGCTAAGAGGTGACTACTTGAACTTATTTGTTACACTCATGATGTAATGTCTGGGTGAAGCAGTCCAGTCCAGCTAAGAGGTGACTACTTGAACTTATTTGTTACACTCATGATGTAATGTCTGGGTGAAGCAGTCCAGTCCAGCTAAGAGGTGACTACTTGAACTTATTTGTTACACTCATGATGTAATGTCTGGGTGTAGCAGTCCAGTCCAGTCCAGCTAAGAGGTGACTACTTGAACTTATTTGTTACACTCATGATGTAATGTCTGGGTGTAGCAGTCCAGTCCAGTCCAGCTAAGAGGTGACTACTTGAACTTATTTGTTACACTCATGATGTAATGTCTGGGTGTAGCAGTCCAGTCCAGTCCAGCTAAGAGGTCACTACTTGAACTTATTTGTTACACTCATGATGTAATGTCTGGGTGAAGCAGTCCAGTCCAGCTAAGAGGTGACTACTTGAACTTATTTGTTACACTCATGATGTAATGTCTGGGTGAAGCAGTCCAGTCCAGTCCAGCTAAGAGGTGACTACTTGAACTTATTTGTTACACTCATGATGTAATGTCTGGGTGAAGCAGTCCAGTCCAGTCCAGCTAAGAGGTGACTACTTGAACTTATTTGTTACACTCATGATGTAATGTCTGGGTGTAGCAGTCCAGTCCAGCTAAGAGGTGACTACTTGAACTTATTTGTTACACTCATGATGTAATGTCTGGGTGTAGCAGTCCAGTCCAGTCCAGCTAAGAGGTGACTACTTGAACTTATTTGTTACACTCATGATGTAATGTCTGGGTGTAGCAGTCCAGTCCAGTCCAGCTAAGAGGTGACTACTTGAACTTATTTGTTACACTCATGATGTAATGTCTGGGTGAAGCAGTCCAGTCCAGTCCAGCTAAGAGGTGACTACTTGAACTTATTTGTTACACTCATGATGTAATGTCTGGGTGAAGCAGTCCAGTCCAGCTAAGAGGTGACTACTTGAACTTATTTGTTACACTCATGATGTAATGTCTGGGTGAAGCAGTCCAGTCCAGTCCAGCTAAGAGGTGACTACTTGAACTTATTTGTTACACTCATGATGTAATGTCTGGGTGAAGCAGTCCAGTCCAGTCCAGCTAAGAGGTGACTACTTGAACTTATTTGTTACACTCATGATGTAATGTCTGGGTGTAGCAGTCCCAGTCCAGCTAAGAGGTGACTACTTGAACTTATTTGTTACACTCATGATGTAATGTCTGGGTGAAGCAGTCCAGTCCAGTCCAGCTAAGAGGTGACTACTTGAACTTATTTGTTACACTCATGATGTAATGTCTGGGTGAAGCAGTCCAGTCCAGCTAAGAGGTGACTACTTGAACTTATTTGTTACACTCATGATGTAATGTCTGGGTGAAGCAGTCCAGTCCAGTCCAGCTAAGAGGTGACTACTTGAACTTATTTGTTACACTCATGATGTAATGTCTGGGTGTAGCAGTCCAGTCCAGCTAAGAGGTGACTACTTGAACTTATTTGTTACACTCATGATGTAATGTCTGGGTGAAGCAGTCCAGTCCAGTCCAGCTAAGAGGTGACTACTTGAACTTATTTGTTACACTCATGATGTAATGTCTGGGTGAAGCAGTCCAGTCCAGCTAAGAGGTGACTACTTGAACTTATTTGTTACACTCATGATGTAATGTCTGGGTGTAGCAGTCCAGTCCAGTCCAGCTAAGAGGTGACTACTTGAACTTATTTGTTACACTCATGATGTAATGTCTGGGTGAAGCAGTCCAGTCCAGTCCAGCTAAGAGGTGACTACTTGAACTTATTTGTTACACTCATGATGTAATGTCTGGGTGAAGCAGTCCAGTCCAGCTAAGAGGTGACTACTTGAACTTATTTGTTACACTCATGATGTAATGTCTGGGTGTAGCAGTCCAGTCCAGTCCAGCTAAGAGGTGACTACTTGAACTTATTTGTTACACTCATGATGTAATGTCTGGGTGAAGCAGTCCAGTCCAGCTAAGAGGTCACTACTTGAACTTATTTGTTACACTCATGATGTAATGTCTGGGTGAAGCAGTCCAGTCCAGTCCAGCTAAGAGGTGACTACTTGAACTTATTTGTTACACTCATGATGTAATGTCTGGGTGTAGCAGTCCAGTCCAGTCCAGCTAAGAGGTGACTACTTGAACTTATTTGTTACACTCATGATGTAATGTCTGGGTGAAGCAGTCCAGTCCAGTCCAGCTAAGAGGTGACTACTTGAACTTATTTGTTACACTCATGATGTAATGTCTGGGTGAAGCAGTCCAGTCCAGTCCAGCTAAGAGGTGACTACTTGAACTTATTTGTTACACTCATGATGTAATGTCTGGGTGAAGCAGTCCAGTCCAGTCCAGCTAAGAGGTGACTACTTGAACTTATTTGTTACACTCATGATGTAATGTCTGGGTGTAGCAGTCCAGTCCAGCTAAGAGGTGACTACTTGAACTTATTTGTTACACTCATGATGTAATGTCTGGGTGAAGCAGTCCAGTCCAGTCCAGCTAAGAGGTGACTACTTGAACTTATTTGTTACACTCATGATGTAATGTCTGGGTGAAGCAGTCCAGTCCAGCTAAGAGGTGACTACTTGAACTTATTTGTTACACTCATGATGTAATGTCTGGGTGTAGCAGTCAGTCCAGTCCAGCTAAGAGGTGACTACTTGAACTTATTTGTTACACTCATGATGTAATGTCTGGGTGAAGCAGTCCAGTCCAGTCCAGCTAAGAGGTGACTACTTGAACTTATTTGTTACACTCATGATGTAATGTCTGGGTGAAGCAGTCCAGTCCAGCTAAGAGGTGACTACTTGAACTTATTTGTTACACTCATGATGTAATGTCTGGGTGAAGCAGTCCAGTCCAGTCCAGCTAAGAGGTGACTACTTGAACTTATTTGTTACACTCATGATGTAATGTCTGGGTGAAGCAGTCCAGTCCAGTCCAGCTAAGAGGTCACTACTTGAACTTATTTGTTACACTCATGATGTAATGTCTGGGTGAAGCAGTCCAGTCCAGTCCAGCTAAGAGGTGACTACTTGAACTTATTTGTTACACTCATGATGTAATGTCTGGGTGAAGCAGTCCAGTCCAGCTAAGAGGTGACTACTTGAACTTATTTGTTACACTCATGATGTAATGTCTGGGTGAAGCAGTCCAGTCCAGTCCAGCTAAGAGGTCACTACTTGAACTTATTTGTTACACTCATGATGTAATGTCTGGGTGAAGCAGTCCAGTCCAGTCCAGCTAAGAGGTCACTACTTGAACTTATTTGTTACACTCATGATGTAATGTCTGGGTGAAGCAGTCCAGTCCAGTCCAGCTAAGAGGTGACTACTTGAACTTATTTGTTACACTCATGATGTAATGTCTGGGTGAAGCAGTCCAGTCCAGTCCAGCTAAGAGGTGACTACTTGAACTTATTTGTTACACTCATGATGTAATGTCTGGGTGAAGCAGTCCAGTCCAGTCCAGCTAAGAGGTGACTACTTGAACTTATTTGTTACACTCATGATGTAATGTCTGGGTGAAGCAGTCCAGTCCAGTCCAGCTAAGAGGTCGACTACTTGAACTTATTTGTTACACTCATGATGTAATGTCTGGGTGAAGCAGTCCAGTCCAGTCCAGCTAAGAGGTGACTACTTGAACTTATTTGTTACACTCATGATGTAATGTCTGGGTGAAGCAGTCCAGTCCAGTCCAGCTAAGAGGTGACTACTTGAACTTATTTGTTACACTCATGATGTAATGTCTGGGTGAAGCAGTCCAGTCCAGTCCAGCTAAGAGGTGACTACTTGAACTTATTTGTTACACTCATGATGTAATGTCTGGGTGAAGCAGTCCAGTCCAGTCCAGCTAAGAGGTGCACTACTTGAACTTATTTGTTACACTCATGATGTAATGTCTGGGTGAAGCAGTCCAGTCCAGCTAAGAGGTGCACTACTTGAACTTATTTGTTACACTCATGATGTAATGTCTGGGTGAAGCAGTCCAGTCCAGTCCAGCTAAGAGGTGACTACTTGAACTTATTTGTTACACTCATGATGTAATGTCTGGGTGAAGCAGTCCAGTCCAGTCCAGCTAAGAGGTGACTACTTGAACTTATTTGTTACACTCATGATGTAATGTCTGGGTGTAGCAGTCCAGTCCAGTCCAGCTAAGAGGTGACTACTTGAACTTATTTGTTACACTCATGATGTAATGTCTGGGTGAAGCAGTCCAGTCCAGCTAAGAGGTGACTACTTGAACTTATTTGTTACACTCATGATGTAATGTCTGGGTGAAGCAGTCCAGTCCAGTCCAGCTAAGAGGTGACTACTTGAACTTATTTGTTACACTCATGATGTAATGTCTGGGTGTAGCAGTCCAGTCCAGCTAAGAGGTGACTACTTGAACTTATTTGTTACACTCATGATGTAATGTCTGGGTGAAGCAGTCCAGTCCAGTCCAGCTAAGAGGTGACTACTTGAACTTATTTGTTACACTCATGATGTAATGTCTGGGTGAAGCAGTCCAGTCCAGCTAAGAGGTGACTACTTGAACTTATTTGTTACACTCATGATGTAATGTCTGGGTGAAGCAGTCCAGTCCAGTCCAGCTAAGAGGTGACTACTTGAACTTATTTGTTACACTCATGATGTAATGTCTGGGTGAAGCAGTCCAGTCCAGCTAAGAGGTGACTACTTGAACTTATTTGTTACACTCATGATGTAATGTCTGGGTGAAGCAGTCCAGTCCAGCTAAGAGGTGACTACTTGAACTTATTTGTTACACTCATGATGTAATGTCTGGGTGTAGCAGTCCAGTCCAGCTAAGAGGTGACTACTTGAACTTATTTGTTACACTCATGATGTAATGTCTGGGTGAAGCAGTCCAGTCCAGTCCAGCTAAGAGGTGACTACTTGAACTTATTTGTTACACTCATGATGTAATGTCTGGGTGAAGCAGTCCAGTCCAGCTAAGAGGTGACTACTTGAACTTATTTGTTACACTCATGATGTAATGTCTGGGTGAAGCAGCCCAGTCCAGCTAAGAGGTGACTACTTGAACTTATTTGTTACACTCATGATGTAATGTCTGGGTGTAGCAGTCCAGTCCAGTCCAGCTAAGAGGTCACTACTTGAACTTATTTGTTACACTCATGATGTAATGTCTGGGTGAAGCAGTCCAGTCCAGCTAAGAGGTCACTACTTGAACTTATTTGTTACACTCATGATGTAATGTCTGGGTGTAGCAGTCCAGTCCAGCTAAGAGGTGACTACTTGAACTTATTTGTTACACTCATGATGTAATGTCTGGGTGTAGCAGTCCAGTCCAGTCCAGCTAAGAGGTGACTACTTGAACTTATTTGTTACACTCATGATGTAATGTCTGGGTGTAGCAGTCCAGTCCAGTCCAGCTAAGAGGTGACTACTTGAACTTATTTGTTACACTCATGATGTAATGTCTGGGTGTAGCAGTCCAGTCCAGTCCAGCTAAGAGGTGACTACTTGAACTTATTTGTTACACTCATGATGTAATGTCTGGGTGTAGCAGTCCAGTCCAGTCCAGCTAAGAGGTGACTACTTGAACTTATTTGTTACACTCATGATGTAATGTCTGGGTGAAGCAGTCCAGCTAAGAGGTCACTACTTGAACTTATTTGTTACACTCATGATGTAATGTCTGGGTGAAGCAGTCCAGTCCAGCTAAGAGGTGACTACTTGAACTTATTTGTTACACTCATGATGTAATGTCTGGGTGTAGCAGTCCAGTCCAGCTAAGAGGTCACTACTTGAACTTATTTGTTACACTCATGATGTAATGTCTGGGTGAAGCAGTCCAGTCCAGCTAAGAGGTGACTACTTGAACTTATTTGTTACACTCATGATGTAATGTCTGGGTGTAGCAGTCCAGTCCAGCTAAGAGGTCACTACTTGAACTTATTTGTTACACTCATGATGTAATGTCTGGGTGAAGCAGTCCAGTCCAGTCCAGCTAAGAGGTCACTACTTGAACTTATTTGTTACACTCATGATGTAATGTCTGGGTGTAGCAGTCCAGTCCAGCTAAGAGGTGACTACTTGAACTTATTTGTTACACTCATGATGTAATGTCTGGGTGTAGCAGTCCAGTCCAGTCCAGCTAAGAGGTCACTACTTGAACTTATTTGTTACACTCATGATGTAATGTCTGGGTGTAGCAGTCCAGTCCAGTCCAGCTAAGAGGTGACTACTTGAACTTATTTGTTACACTCATGATGTAATGTCTGGGTGAAGCAGTCCAGTCCAGCTAAGAGGTGACTACTTGAACTTATTTGTTACACTCATGATGTAATGTCTGGGTGAAGCAGTCCAGTCCAGTCCAGCTAAGAGGTGACTACTTGAACTTATTTGTTACACTCATGATGTAATGTCTGGGTGAAGCAGTCCAGTCCAGCTAAGAGGTGACTACTTGAACTTATTTGTTACACTCATGATGTAATGTCTGGGTGAAGCAGTCCAGTCCAGCTAAGAGGTCACTACTTGAACTTATTTGTTACACTCATGATGTAATGTCTGGGTGAAGCAGTCCAGTCCAGTCCAGCTAAGAGGTGACTACTTGAACTTATTTGTTACACTCATGATGTAATGTCTGGGTGTAGCAGTCCAGTCCAGTCCAGCTAAGAGGTGACTACTTGAACTTATTTGTTACACTCATGATGTAATGTCTGGGTGAAGCAGTCCAGTCCAGTCCAGCTAAGAGGTCACTACTTGAACTTATTTGTTACACTCATGATGTAATGTCTGGGTGAAGCAGTCCAGTCCAGCTAAGAGGTGACTACTTGAACTTATTTGTTACACTCATGATGTAATGTCTGGGTGTAGCAGTCCAGTCCAGTCCAGCTAAGAGGTGACTACTTGAACTTATTTGTTACACTCATGATGTAATGTCTGGGTGAAGCAGTCCAGTCCAGTCCAGCTAAGAGGTGACTACTTGAACTTATTTGTTACACTCATGATGTAATGTCTGGGTGTAGCAGTCCAGTCCAGTCCAGCTAAGAGGTGACTACTTGAACTTATTTGTTACACTCATGATGTAATGTCTGGGTGTAGCAGTCCAGTCCAGTCCAGCTAAGAGGTGACTACTTGAACTTATTTGTTACACTCATGATGTAATGTCTGGGTGAAGCAGTCCAGTCCAGTCCAGCTAAGAGGTGACTACTTGAACTTATTTGTTACACTCATGATGTAATGTCTGGGTGAAGCAGTCCAGTCCAGTCCAGCTAAGAGGTGACTACTTGAACTTATTTGTTACACTCATGATGTAATGTCTGGGTGAAGCAGTCCAGTCCAGCTAAGAGGTGACTACTTGAACTTATTTGTTACACTCATGATGTAATGTCTGGGTGTAGCAGTCCAGTCCAGTCCAGCTAAGAGGTGACTACTTGAACTTATTTGTTACACTCATGATGTAATGTCTGGGTGTAGCAGTCCAGTCCAGTCCAGCTAAGAGGTGACTACTTGAACTTATTTGTTACACTCATGATGTAATGTCTGGGTGAAGCAGTCCAGTCCAGCTAAGAGGTGACTACTTGAACTTATTTGTTACACTCATGATGTAATGTCTGGGTGAAGCAGTCCAGTCCAGTCCAGCTAAGAGGTGACTACTTGAACTTATTTGTTACACTCATGATGTAATGTCTGGGTGAAGCAGTCCAGTCCAGCTAAGAGGTGACTACTTGAACTTATTTGTTACACTCATGATGTAATGTCTGGGTGAAGCAGTCCAGTCCAGTCCAGCTAAGAGGTGACTACTTGAACTTATTTGTTACACTCATGATGTAATGTCTGGGTGAAGCAGTCCAGTCCAGTCCAGCTAAGAGGTGACTACTTGAACTTATTTGTTACACTCATGATGTAATGTCTGGGTGAAGCAGTCCAGTCCAGCTAAGAGGTGACTACTTGAACTTATTTGTTACACTCATGATGTAATGTCTGGGTGAAGCAGTCCAGTCCAGTCCAGCTAAGAGGTGACTACTTGAACTTATTTGTTACACTCATGATGTAATGTCTGGGTGTAGCAGTCCAGTCCAGTCCAGCTAAGAGGTGACTACTTGAACTTATTTGTTACACTCATGATGTAATGTCTGGGTGTAGCAGTCCAGTCCAGTCCAGCTAAGAGGTGACTACTTGAACTTATTTGTTACACTCATGATGTAATGTCTGGGTGAAGCAGTCCAGTCCAGTCCAGCTAAGAGGTGACTACTTGAACTTATTTGTTACACTCATGATGTAATGTCTGGGTGAAGCAGTCCAGTCCAGTCCAGCTAAGAGGTGACTACTTGAACTTATTTGTTACACTCATGATGTAATGTCTGGGTGAAGCAGTCCAGTCCAGCTAAGAGGTGACTACTTGAACTTATTTGTTACACTCATGATGTAATGTCTGGGTGTAGCAGTCCAGTCCAGTCCAGCTAAGAGGTGACTACTTGAACTTATTTGTTACACTCATGATGTAATGTCTGGGTGAAGCAGTCCAGTCCAGTCCAGCTAAGAGGTGACTACTTGAACTTATTTGTTACACTCATGATGTAATGTCTGGGTGTAGCAGTCCAGTCCAGTCCAGCTAAGAGGTGACTACTTGAACTTATTTGTTACACTCATGATGTAATGTCTGGGTGTAGCAGTCCAGTCCAGTCCAGCTAAGAGGTGACTACTTGAACTTATTTGTTACACTCATGATGTAATGTCTGGGTGAAGCAGTCCAGTCCAGTCCAGCTAAGAGGTCACTACTTGAACTTATTTGTTACACTCATGATGTAATGTCTGGGTGTAGCAGTCCAGTCCAGTCCAGCTAAGAGGTGACTACTTGAACTTATTTGTTACACTCATGATGTAATGTCTGGGTGAAGCAGTCCAGTCCAGTCCAGCTAAGAGGTGACTACTTGAACTTATTTGTTACACTCATGATGTAATGTCTGGGTGAAGCAGTCCAGTCCAGTCCAGCTAAGAGGTGACTACTTGAACTTATTTGTTACACTCATGATGTAATGTCTGGGTGTAGCAGTCCAGTCCAGTCCAGCTAAGAGGTGACTACTTGAACTTATTTGTTACACTCATGATGTAATGTCTGGGTGTAGCAGTCCAGTCCAGCTAAGAGGTCACTACTTGAACTTATTTGTTACACTCATGATGTAATGTCTGGGTGTAGCAGTCCAGCTAAGAGGTGACTACTTGAACTTATTTGTTACACTCATGATGTAATGTCTGGGTGAAGCAGTCCAGCTAAGAGGTGACTACTTGAACTTATTTGTTACACTCATGATGTAATGTCTGGGTGTAGCAGTCCAGCTAAGAGGTGACTACTTGAACTTATTTGTTACACTCATGATGTAATGTCTGGGTGTAGCAGTCCAGCTAAGAGGTGACTACTTGAACTTATTTGTTACACTCATGATGTAATGTCTGGGTGTAGCAGTCCAGCTAAGAGGTGACTACTTGAACTTATTTGTTACACTCATGATGTAATGTCTGGGTGAAGCAGTCCAGCTAAGAGGTGACTACTTGAACTTATTTGTTACACTCATGATGTAATGTCTGGGTGTAGCAGTCCAGTCCAGTCCAGCTAAGAGGTGACTACTTGAACTTATTTGTTACACTCATGATGTAATGTCTGGGTGAAGCAGTCCAGTCCAGTCCAGCTAAGAGGTGACTACTTGAACTTATTTGTTACACTCATGATGTAATGTCTGGGTGAAGCAGTCCAGTCCAGTCCAGCTAAGAGGTGACTACTTGAACTTATTTGTTACACTCATGATGTAATGTCTGGGTGTAGCAGTCCAGTCCAGTCCAGCTAAGAGGTGACTACTTGAACTTATTTGTTACACTCATGATGTAATGTCTGGGTGAAGCAGTCCAGCTAAGAGGTGACTACTTGAACTTATTTGTTACACTCATGATGTAATGTCTGGGTGTAGCAGTCCAGTCCAGTCCAGCTAAGAGGTGACTACTTGAACTTATTTGTTACACTCATGATGTAATGTCTGGGTGAAGCAGTCCAGTCCAGTCCAGCTAAGAGGTCACTACTTGAACTTATTTGTTACACTCATGATGTAATGTCTGGGTGAAGCAGTCCAGTCCAGTCCAGCTAAGAGGTGACTACTTGAACTTATTTGTTACACTCATGATGTAATGTCTGGGTGAAGCAGTCCAGTCCAGTCCAGCTAAGAGGTCACTACTTGAACTTATTTGTTACACTCATGATGTAATGTCTGGGTGTAGCAGTCCAGTCCAGTCCAGCTAAGAGGTGACTACTTGAACTTATTTGTTACACTCATGATGTAATGTCTGGGTGAAGCAGTCCAGTCCAGCTAAGAGGTGACTACTTGAACTTATTTGTTACACTCATGATGTAATGTCTGGGTGAAGCAGTCCAGTCCAGCTAAGAGGTCACTACTTGAACTTATTTGTTACACTCATGATGTAATGTCTGGGTGTAGCAGTCCAGTCCAGTCCAGCTAAGAGGTGACTACTTGAACTTATTTGTTACACTCATGATGTAATGTCTGGGTGTAGCAGTCCAGTCCAGTCCAGCTAAGAGGTGACTACTTGAACTTATTTGTTACACTCATGATGTAATGTCTGGGTGAAGCAGTCCAGCTAAGAGGTGACTACTTGAACTTATTTGTTACACTCATGATGTAATGTCTGGGTGAAGCAGTCCAGTCCAGTCCAGCTAAGAGGTGACTACTTGAACTTATTTGTTACACTCATGATGTAATGTCTGGGTGTAGCAGTCCAGTCCAGTCCAGCTAAGAGGTGACTACTTGAACTTATTTGTTACACTCATGATGTAATGTCTGGGTGAAGCAGTCCAGTCCAGTCCAGCTAAGAGGTGACTACTTGAACTTATTTGTTACACTCATGATGTAATGTCTGGGTGAAGCAGTCCAGTCCAGTCCAGCTAAGAGGTGACTACTTGAACTTATTTGTTACACTCATGATGTAATGTCTGGGTGAAGCAGTCCAGTCCAGTCCAGCTAAGAGGTGACTACTTGAACTTATTTGTTACACTCATGATGTAATGTCTGGGTGAAGCAGTCCAGTCCAGTCCAGCTAAGAGGTGACTACTTGAACTTATTTGTTACACTCATGATGTAATGTCTGGGTGTAGCAGTCCAGTCCAGTCCAGCTAAGAGGTGACTACTTGAACTTATTTGTTACACTCATGATGTAATGTCTGGGTGAAGCAGTCCAGTCCAGTCCAGCTAAGAGGTGACTACTTGAACTTATTTGTTACACTCATGATGTAATGTCTGGGTGAAGCAGTCCAGTCCAGCTAAGAGGTGACTACTTGAACTTATTTGTTACACTCATGATGTAATGTCTGGGTGAAGCAGTCCAGTCCAGTCCAGCTAAGAGGTGACTACTTGAACTTATTTGTTACACTCATGATGTAATGTCTGGGTGTAGCAGTCCAGTCCAGTCCAGCTAAGAGGTGACTACTTGAACTTATTTGTTACACTCATGATGTAATGTCTGGGTGTAGCAGTCCAGTCCAGTCCAGCTAAGAGGTGACTACTTGAACTTATTTGTTACACTCATGATGTAATGTCTGGGTGTAGCAGTCCAGTCCAGTCCAGCTAAGAGGTGACTACTTGAACTTATTTGTTACACTCATGATGTAATGTCTGGGTGTAGCAGTCCAGTCCAGTCCAGCTAAGAGGTGACTACTTGAACTTATTTGTTACACTCATGATGTAATGTCTGGGTGAAGCAGTCCAGTCCAGTCCAGCTAAGAGGTGACTACTTGAACTTATTTGTTACACTCATGATGTAATGTCTGGGTGAAGCAGTCCAGTCCAGTCCAGCTAAGAGGTCACTACTTGAACTTATTTGTTACACTCATGATGTAATGTCTGGGTGAAGCAGTCCAGTCCAGCTAAGAGGTGACTACTTGAACTTATTTGTTACACTCATGATGTAATGTCTGGGTGTAGCAGTCCAGTCCAGTCCAGCTAAGAGGTGACTACTTGAACTTATTTGTTACACTCATGATGTAATGTCTGGGTGTAGCAGTCCAGTCCAGTCCAGCTAAGAGGTGACTACTTGAACTTATTTGTTACACTCATGATGTAATGTCTGGGTGTAGCAGTCCAGTCCAGTCCAGCTAAGAGGTGACTACTTGAACTTATTTGTTACACTCATGATGTAATGTCTGGGTGTAGCAGTCCAGTCCAGTCCAGCTAAGAGGTGACTACTTGAACTTATTTGTTACACACATGATGTAATGTCTGGGTGAAGCAGTCCAGTCCAGTCCAGCTAAGAGGTGACTACTTGAACTTATTTGTTACACTCATGATGTAATGTCTGGGTGTAGCAGTCCAGTCCAGTCCAGCTAAGAGGTGACTACTTGAACTTATTTGTTACACTCATGATGTAATGTCTGGGTGTAGCAGTCCAGTCCAGCTAAGAGGTGACTACTTGAACTTATTTGTTACACTCATGATGTAATGTCTTGGTGTAGCAGTCCAGTCCAGTCCAGCTAAGAGGTGACTACTTGAACTTATTTGTTACACTCATGATGTAATGTCTGGGTGTAGCAGTCCAGTCCAGCTAAGAGGTGACTACTTGAACTTATTTGTTACACTCATGATGTAATGTCTTGGTGTAGCAGTCCAGTCCAGTCCAGCTAAGAGGTGACTACTTGAACTTATTTGTTACACTCATGATGTAATGTCTGGGTGTAGCAGTCCAGTCCAGTCCAGCTAAGAGGTGACTACTTGAACTTATTTGTTACACACATGATGTAATGTCTGGGTGTAGCAGTCCAGTCCAGTCCAGCTAAGAGGTGACTACTTGAACTTATTTGTTACACTCATGATGTAATGTCTGGGTGAAGCAGTCCAGTCCAGCTAAGAGGTGACTACTTGAACTTATTTGTTACACTCATGATGTAATGTCTGGGTGTAGCAGTCCAGTCCAGCTAAGAGGTCACTACTTGAACTTATTTGTTACACTCATGATGTAATGTCTGGGTGAAGCAGTCCAGTCCAGTCCAGCTAAGAGGTGACTACTTGAACTTATTTGTTACACTCATGATGTAATGTCTGGGTGTAGCAGTCCAGTCCAGCTAAGAGGTCACTACTTGAACTTATTTGTTACACTCATGATGTAATGTCTGGGTGTAGCAGTCCAGTCCAGCTAAGAGGTCACTACTTGAACTTATTTGTTACACTCATGATGTAATGTCTGGGTGTAGCAGTCCAGTCCAGCTAAGAGGTCACTACTTGAACTTATTTGTTACACTCATGATGTAATGTCTGGGTGAAGCAGTCCAGTCCAGCTAAGAGGTGACTACTTGAACTTATTTGTTACACTCATGATGTAATGTCTGGGTGTAGCAGTCCAGTCCAGTCCAGCTAAGAGGTCACTACTTGAACTTATTTGGGTTTGGTTGTTTAACATTTACCCTGTATTGTTATACACTGTATAACTTGCAGATGGACCAGAATATATTCTTCACTGTGATGAAGGACATACAGCCAGGCGAACAACTGAAAGTGTGGTATGCCCCGTACTATGCTGTTAAGATGGGTGTGGTGCCATTTACGATGGATCTCATAGCTAACGTAAGTATACCACAGGTTTTGTGTTCATTATTTTGCTGAACAGTTTTGTGGAATAGAAATGTTGTAATTTGAGTAAACTTTTATGAGACATTGCATACTTAGTTTATGGTGGGGTGCTTTTACTTCGTGTTTGGTGTCAGTTTGAGACACTACAATCTGCTGCTGCTTCTTATGATGTACAATAAAATCCATAAATTGTAAGTGTTCTGGAGAGGCTTACCTCTCTGTATTGGTTCGTTGGTGTTCTGTAGTTATTGCACTGCAATCTCTCTCTTCTATCTCCAGGGGTGGTCACAAATAGTTAATCTATGTATTTCCTCTCAAGAGAATATCAAGTTTCTTATAACAAAATAAATGCTTTATTTTTGAACATATGATATTTGAAAGATGGAATTAGAACTGAAAAATTGAATGCCATAGGTGGGATTTGAACCACAGATTTCTGCTCTTAACCAAACATGGCAACATGCTGAAACAGCCTTAAATTCTCCAGTAGACTATGAGGGAACCTTATATTCAACACATGTACCCCAATGCAACTTTCAACCTTAAGTACTTTAGTCCCAGCTTTAAGGTTTTTATATAGCAGAAGATCCATCATTCAATTCTGGGCTATGATATTGAATTTTTGACATCTGATTCCACCATATAAAGTTTACCCACACAATATTAATTGGCCTGATATATGGAAACTTAGCAATGTATTTTTTCGGGCGTAAAAATCCTGAGCATGGTTTCCTTCAGAAGGGAAGTAAAGCCAGTTGCCCTGCTTTGTATATTTACAGCATATAAAAGAACCTCAAGCCTATTAAAGAGACCTCTGAGCAAAATTACCTGATCTTTCACATCTAATATAGAGTGGGACGCTGAAAACCATGGAAGTTAAAGAGCATCCATAAATAAAATCTCAATTTTTATCCAAGCCTTGTAAATACTTTTTGAACATTTTAGTCATTTAGGCGTTTAAGTTAGAACTAATGTGGGTTTGTTTACTTGCAGATAAAAAAGGACAGCTGTGATGAAGTAAAACAAAAGCAGAAGGAAAAGGAGAAAGAAAAAGAGAGGAAGAACTTCCATGGAATGTTGCTAAGTATGGAATAGTGTCCCATGTGTGGTATAGTGTGTGAGTTTGGTGTTGTATTGGAGTAACAGTGAATGTTTGCAGGTCGCGAGGTGACGGAGAAACTGGCTCAGCAACTTCCAGCCACACAGTTAGGAGCGAGGCAGGTACCAGACACGTGGCGCTGTAAGCTGTGTTCTACAGAGGAGACAAGCGTAGTGATGTTCGCCAAGCACCTCATGACCCACTATAAGCGTTCGCTCACTGTGCAAGGAGACAAGCTCTTGTCCTGTCACATCTGTCATATGAGGTTCGCTAACGAGAAGGTGAGACCAATAACACTGACAAATGCTCCAACCAGACGGCTCAGGGTTAACATCTTTGGCCTGTATTTGGAGGTCCCAGGTTCAAATCCCATATGACTGCATTTTGTTTTTAAGTTTTTCCTAAGTTGCCGAGATAAATACTGAATTGGATGAGAGGTAGAACTGGAACTGAAAAATTCAATGCCACAGCTGGGATTTGAACCACAGACATTGCCCACACACAGCTTGTGTATTTAAAAACACCAACAGTACGTTTGTTAGCATAAATAAATAATAATTACAACTGAACTGGATGTTTATAGTACAATCCAAAGTTCCACCTTAAGTAAAACAATAGTAAAATTGAAAATAGTTGGTAACAGCTAATGCTCTGCAATCCATCCAGAGATAATGTACGGTACATCTGTTCAGAACATGAAGAAGAAGCAGAGATACAGTTGCCTAGCACTAAGGCCTCCAGGAACAAGATGAGACCTAGAAGACTGTTTACCATGCACCAATCCCCTAGACATCTGGTAGGACCAATAGAAAATAAATGACAGCGAGAGTGAAAGAAAATTTGAAGCAAAAGGGGAATTAGATAAGATAATTACAGAGAATAAAGCCCTTTAGCCCACCTTTGTGGTGTGATGGTAGCATGTCTGCCTAACATTTCAGAGGTTCCAAGTTCAAATCTTGGTAAGGTTTTTTTTTCCAAGGTTTTCCCATATCCTGAAAAGACATGTTGGATAACTTCAAAGTCTATGGACTTTGGACTCATTTGAACATCATGTCATTCGTTGTCTGATATGATACTATGTTGGAGGATATTAATATTAAAAGAAGCCCTTTTTTTGTACCTTAGGTATAATAATCAGTGAAGTAATTACAATGTGAAAATAGTGCCATTTTTCTGTATTTTTAATATAATTGCTGAGGTACATAGTTTGTTTCATCTTGTATTATGAGGCATTAGATCTTGAACTGCTTCTTGTATATTTTGAATTTGTAGGTCACCAAATCTCGCCTTTTTTACAGTCTGTGCCAACTGCCAATAGTGAACAGGAAACTGCATGAGAATAACTTTCCTGGATCCCTAGTTGAATCGAAGAAGATTTTATAGGTATAAAAGAACAAGTGGAGGAGAAAAAATACAATGAAGTTATTTATGTGTAAAATGTTGGAGTTTTTATCTTCTTCATCAAAACAAGCATTACCGCAAGTGTTCCCCTCATGGAAAATCTTCCATAACACTCACTGGATTGAAGTATTTGACCACTTTTGACATCAATAATAATTTAATTAAATTGTCTGCTAATTGTTTGAATATTTGGCTGTTTGTTGTAGATAGAATAGGCACAGAAGGAAATGTATTCTGTTAGTGAAGAGACAGATATTCACTACTGTATGGCCTTGCAGATTTGAATGCATCATGGAAATTTGAGCAGAGAGATACTCCAACAGACAGTTACCTTGTACATGAACATTCTCACAAACCGACAAACGCTTGAAAGAGAGTGGCTCATTTGATGGCAGTGTTGAGAGACCAAGAGAGGTATGAGGCATTGACCATAAAGAATGAATTTTCATGATGTGACATAAACCCATCAAGTAGATGATATGCATTGTAATAAGATAAGAGATATCTGGAGATTTTTGCGTGAAAATCTTCTGTACATGTATCAACTTCAGCGGTTGCAGAGATTAAATGTGGCAGACTTTGAGGCAAGAAGAAGTTTCTGATGCTGTATGTTACAGAATTACACCATGTTGATGAATTTGTCAACATGCACCTTGTTCACGATGAGACTAGGTTTACTTGTAGTTCTCATAACTGGTCCTATGAAATCCTTCATGAAGAACCACTGGACAGACATCTATACATATGGAGTGGAATCATTCATATTCAAGATGCTCTCGGGCTTCGAGCTAGGTGTAGTGATGAAGAGACATCGACGTTTCGGGAGTGTACATCTCTCCCATCTTCAGGATGAATGACTAGCAAGAGTGAAGGGACCAGTATATGTACTGTCAGCCAGTATGTACCGAGTAGAAAACACCCGGTCTAGTGCGGAGGTGGTTCACCGCTCCATTGGAATCTGTGTTTTCTGAGTCGGTCGATTTCCAACTTTAAGGCTGGTTTCCAGGATGGACTAAACTGCAATCCAGCATCCCGGTTCAGTGTACTCTTCTCGGAGGAGATGGACAGAGCCTCCTTAATCCTCTGTTCCCATAAACTGCTACATTTTGCCACATTCATGTTCACCTCATTGGTCCCTATTTCTCTCCTCCGTGCCTGTATACACAGACTATCAATGGTTTCTTGGAAATAAGTGCCATTATTTAATTGATAATGTGCCTCTGAATACCATTAAATGAATGTGATCTTTACATGATGGTCTGTGAGTTCGTTTCAGCCGGAGAGTGAGTGCGTTGGAGGGGAATTCATCGCATGACCTACTCAATCTCCTGATATTTAAAGTGGCTGGTTCATCTACAATAAAAGAAATCACTAAAAAACTAAAAAACAAAAAGTCTCCTGGACCTGATCACATACATCCAGAGTTCATAAAAAACCTTGGAAAAACCGCAAAACAACAACTACTAAAACTCTACAATCTATCCTGGAAAACCACTGTACCTGCTGAATGGCGAAAGGCAATAATTGTCCCACTCTTGAAGAAAGACAAAACAGCGTCAGAAATAAAAAAATTATAGACCAATAGCTCTTACTAGCATAATAGAAAAAGTGATGGAAAGAATGGTGTTAAATAGGTTAAATTGGTTTCTAGAATAAAAAAATTTAATTTCCCCATGTCAAGCTGGATTCAGAGAGTTCCACTCTACAAATGAACAAGTCTTACTTCTCAGTCAAGAAATCAAAGACTCCTTCAATAGAAAAGAAGATAATTTATCAGTTTTTATTGATTTCCAAAGTGCATATGATTCTATATGCAGAACAAAACTACTAAAGAAAGTAAAAAAAAAAATAGGGATACAGGGTCCAATGTTTTCATGGCCATGTCATTTCCTAACACAACGCTTTATTGCTACCAGATATGGAAGAAACATATCTACATACAAACAAGTACACCGTGGCTTACCACAAGGCGCAGTGCTAAGCACAACACTTTTTAATATATTTATTAACGATCTGCCACAACAAATACAAGAATCAGGTGTGAAGTGTGCACTATTTGCTGATGACTTAGTAATGTGGACTTCAAAACCGAAAAGCAAAAGTACAGAACTAGAAAAAACCATGCAACAATCCTTAACCAAATTACAAAGGTGGACCAAAGAAAATTTAATGACTGTTAATACAACAAAATCAAACTACCAAATCTTTTCACTAAGAAAAAAGCCACTAAAAATAAAACTAAATTTTGAGGGTCAACAATTACCAGAAACAAGGAAGCAAAGTATTTAGGAGTTACATTTGATACTAAACTTATATGGACCAATCAAATAGAAAATGTAATACAAAGAGCAGAGAGGCGCCTTTCACTGTTAAAACGTCTAACAGGAATGAAGTGGGGATGTTCCAGAGCAACTCTTAACACAACATACAATGTATATATAAAGCCATTATTTACTTACTGCAGCAAAGTTCTTGTAACAGCAAACACAAAAAAAATTCAAATCTTTCAAAACCAAAGTCTGAGATTAATTACAGGTGCTATCAAAACCACACCGATAGCAGCTATGGAAATACTAACCCACCAATGCCGCATTGAATATGAAATAGAAAAAGCGACTCTTATTCAACACGAAAAGTTGATCAGACTCCCATTCAATACATGGCACAAGAGAAATTTTACACATACACTAAAGACTCAGGAGAGCTTTCTTTCCAAAATTCAAGACATCAAGAAGAATGTATACCTTCCTAATTCAAAGGAAAACTTCATATCTAAAGTCAATCCGACACAAACATTAGACATCACATATTATTTACACCTGACAGAAGAAGTTAAGAAAAGTGATACTCCAACTAGTGTTCTAAAATTATTGGCATTAGAGACAATCCATACTAGATTTCCAGAACACGAATGGCTCCATATTGTGACTTTTTTTTGTGGGGTGTGAAGTAAAGAAGACAGATGTAGTCGAGATAAAGAAACACTTTTATTTCCGTAAACAGTAACTTTGTACACTCGTTGCAACAACAAGAAAGTCTTTTTCGATTCTCCAACAGCACGGCTCCGAACTCGTAACACAAAGAACTGTTCCTTCTCCCTGGTGTGACTCCTCGACGCTTCGCATACGTCTCTTCTTTCCGTCGGCACGACTACTCAACCTTCACATACGTCTGACTGCCTCTTCTCACACTTTACCGCTATTTATATCTCCCAGGCACTATTCTGGAAAGTTCAGTTATTGCGCTGGAGTACAAAGCGGAAGATTCCAGAAGCCTCTATCCTTTTCTCTCTTTCGGCAAGCGCCCCAACAATGCGGCCATTCTCTGTCTCTTTCCTTCGGCTCCTTTGCGGTAGTGCCGACAATAATGCGATGGTGACACTGCTGTTGTCGGCAATTAGATGCGGCGGGCGCGGTGACACTGCTCCCTCCTCAGAGCTGGTCGTCCCAACCAGCACTATCACTGCGGCATCTCCCTTGCGCCCCGGTGGACTAACCCATCGAACCTCTTCTCCAGGAGGCACGATCCTAGGTATCGCTGTTGGATAGTGTCCCTTGGTCCGGGTAGGACGATGTATGCCATCCTGCTTCGAAATTCTGCAACAGTACCGCCGGTCTTGGCGGTCCTTCATCCAGTTGCCCTTCTTCCTGGTGTGTTGACGGGCCATCCTGCACACTTGGAAACGGCGTACTGGGTACCATGTCCGCCGACCTCTCTGGCGCACCTTCGCAGCCATCTTGCTTCTGATGGGTCCGGCAACAAACCCCGCCACATCCGCGCGAGTTGCGTCCACCGCTGCACTCGTGTTCACTCGTGCTCGGCACGGCCTCTCCTGTATCCTGCCGTCCAAGATGATGTCCACCATTCTTCCGTTCACGGCACTATGCGTTAGGTGATTGGATGGCTCCGACGGTCCCCCCATATCACACGCCAAGTCGGTTCTCGCGTGTTGCTCGTTTGCTTGTGCGCTTCCCTGCTGATCGTCCTCCACGTCATATCCTGGTTGGTTACGTACCCGACACACTCCTCCAGGGGATCCTCAACGACGTCCTTGAACTGCCCCTTTGTCTTCCCCGAGACGTACACTTTCGTTATCTGCAACGGGCGCAACTGTCGCCTCGGCCACCAGGTGCTCCCTCCCCGGGTCCGCGCTATTCCGTCTGCCCCTGGCATCCAGTATTTTGACGCTCTCGTCAACTCTTACTACCAGGGCGCCAAGACGTTCCCCGTCGTCCTCCACCACGTCCACGTGCTGACAGAGGTCTACCACCTTTTCGCCGAGTTCTTCCACGTCTTCCGTCACGCCAAACAGTTCGCCATCAATTTTCGCCGATAGCTCCGTCTTCATCTCTTTCAGCTCGGCAGCGAGGTTGTTGTTTGACGTTTCCATTTTGGCAGCGAGGTTGTCGTTTGCCTTCTTCATTTCGGCGAATAATTCTTTCATCATTGCCATCATCCTGGTTTCCGAATCTCCCTCCATCTTGGTTCTAACGTTGCAACTTCTAACGACGATGTAACGAAACTAGAAGCAATTCGACGAATCCCACTTCTGACACCAGTGTGACTTTTTTTGGTGGGGTGTGAAGTAAAGAAGACAGATGTAGTCGAGATAAAGAAACACTTTTATTTCCGTAAACAGTAACTTTGTACACTCGTTGCAACAACAAGAAAGTCTTTTTCGATTCTCCAACAGCACGGCTCCGAACTCGTAACACAAAGAACTGTTCCTTCTCCCTGGTGTGACTCCTCGACGCTTCGCATACGTCTCTTCTTTCCGTCGGCACGACTACTCAACCTTCACATACGTCTGACTGCCTCTTCTCACACTTTACCGCTATTTATATCTCCCAGGCACTATTCTGGAAAGTTCAGTTATTGCGCTGGAGTACAAAGCGGAAGATTCCAGAAGCTTCTATCCTTTTCTCTCTTTCGGCAAGCGCACCAACAATGCGGCCATTCTCTGTCTCTTTCCTTCGGCTCCTTTGCGGTAGTGCCGACAATAATGCGATGGGTGACACTGCTGTTGTCGGCAATTAGATGCGGCGGGCGCGGTGACAATATTTATACTGATGGATCATTAATATCAAACCAAGATGGAGCAGGTGCTGGAGTCACATGTCACCTCTTTTCCTATTACAAATCTTTAAGTTATGGAACTACAAACTTTTTTGGAGAAATTGAAGCAATTCGAATGGCCCTACAAAATCTTTTGTACAGAATTTCACATTTTCAGCAAGCAGTTATTCTCTCAGATTCCAGGGCAGCAATTATAGCAATTACTTCCAAGTTGTCACCAAAAAACCAAACAATTATAGAATGTTGGAAAATCCTTACCCATCTAACCGCACTTCAAAAACACCTAGTCTTCCAATGGATACCAGCTCACTGTGGACTGAGTGGTAATGAGAAAGCTGATTTTCTTGCAAAAAAGGGTACTGGCAGTGTGCAGAAATCAATAGTTAATCTACCATTTTATGCAGCTAAAAGATTAGTCAACTCTGAATTCAAAAAAATGATTGCAAAATATTACTATGAAAAATCAAAGAATAAAAGATGGGAACTACCAAACATTCAAACAGTAATTCCTGAGTATCCTCGAAAAACAGCAGTTGCAACCTTCAGGTTGATTACAGGACATGATTGTCTGGCAAAGCATTTAAACAGAATTGGGATATATTCTTCACCACTCTGTCCTCTATGTGATCTGCAAGAGGAAATGGACCGAGACCACCTTCAAATATGCCCAGCCACTTCTAGTGCCCCATCCATCAGTGAAAAATATTGGAGAGCAAGAGGATTAATGACTTCATTGTCAGAAATCCAGCATTAGCTAACAACATTTTAGAGGCCTAATGAATCTTGATGTTCCATTTGAAGAAAACCTGCTCATACAATTCATTCATTCTATACCAGAGGAAAAACAGTTGACAGTAAAGGATCGACTAATTATATCTGATAGTGAAGAGCAGCCAATGTTGTGGGAAAGCTATGAAATTAGTCCTGTGTAAATTACAGTTTTTGTGTGAAGCAGTTTTGTGTTTAACTAAAAGATCAATTAGTGTATGTGATATCATGGAACACAGATTTAGTACATGTGTCAAAGCAGGAGAAACCCACTGAGCAATTTTTGAACCTTCAATTTTTGTCTTGTAAGTCAGCAATTAAACAATTTTCAGAGCCATGCTCATATGTACTTTGTTTTTTGCTATTTTGATGTTGGGAGGATGTACCTTGACACCAGTAAAGACTTGCCCTCTTTTTATGGCACTTGTTCGCTGTCACACATATGCTAAATGTTCAGTCGTGCCCAATCTAAAGGTATATGCACCTCTTTTAGACTGAGTAGTTGTCATTAACGACATTTCTGTTGCAGATGTTGGTGAAACACAAGGTTGTGAGACATAAAGTGATAGTACAGCGTCCAAGACTGCTTGAAAATGTGGAAGAAGAAGAAAAAACAGAGGTAGATGAGACAGAGGAAGAGGAAGAAGAAAATGGCATGACAAGTATAGTCATAGCAAATTTAACACCACAGTTCTCCCAAAATGGGGCACAAACTATATATGTTAGCAACACAAACGAAGTGTTTCCAGATGGCGAGGTTAACGACAGCCAGAACGAGGCTTTGAATGTCCTTCTGGAACAGCTTCAGTCGGAGAGTGCATTCACCACAGGCAACAATGCCTCGAAAAATAACACAGTCTCTAGTGAGAATCATAGCAGCAACATTCTCACCACCTCGTCTAACTTTGACTCAGCAGTGATAGAGAATTGTGAAGATATTGGAAATGACTTGTTAACAAAAATACAATTACAAACAGATGAAGTTTTACATTCAGACAGGGACAAACCTCAACAAGTTCATAACAGTGAGTTTCTGAACACGTTTCAGTCATGCAGTGATGAAGTAGTGTCGGAGAGTAATGAGAAAAGTAACTGTACAAAAGAAAGTGGCATCAACACACAGAATACTGCACTTCTAAATCTCATATCCTGCGCAGACATTGGAGCGGAACCTAAGCCATCTGATAATGTAGATGATGCAGGTTTCATTGCTGCTGATGACAAATTGTCAGATATTGGGCCCCCGTATAATTGTGACATATGCAATAAGGAGTTCCACAAGGCAGACTACCTTTACCGTCATCTACGCAAGCATACAGGAGAATTCACTTGCGTCTCTTGTTTGGCTGTGTTTGCACGCAAGGAGAGTCTAGTAAACCATTCCTGCTTTGTCGATAATAACAGCCAATCAGAAAACAAGTCATCACGCACATGTCCCTACTGCCAGAAGGTTTTCCGTATGAAGAAACTGCTCAAGAGGCATATGGCAAAACATACAGGTACTCTCAAAGTATTCTCTCTCCCTACTATGGCAAACACTAAATTTAATGGTGGCTGATAGCTGGCTGTTACTATTCTATTTCCTGTTGTACAAATAAATTTTGTGGATGCAAATGATATTTACAAGGTGTGATCACAAAGTAACGGGAATTTTTAAATTTCACGATTTCCTCGGATTTTCAAACCTTTTTTTTTATCTTGGTACACATGTTCCTGGTGTATGTTTGTGTTTTTAGCTGGGTATGACATCGAAATCAAGGCCCTATCATCCCAATGGAAACTGCCTGAAGAGCCAAGACTGAAAAATGTTTGACAAGTTCGATCACCTGTGAAGGTTCTTCTGTTTTCTTGGATTTTAATGGGATATTGCATCACAGGCCTTGGTTCCCTGCCACAGAATGCAGCCTGGGTTCAATCCCACCCCTGGAGGTGCAGAGTTTATGTCCCAGGTATAGGACCGGTGCCCACTCAGCATTGTGAGGAAATTGAGGAGCTTGCAATAGGTAAGCAGCCCTGATCATGAAAGCCGACTTTCCAGCTGAGGGTGTCAAGTGGTCGTACTGTCTATAAGGAATACTACCTGGAAGTTATGCACCGCTAGCTTGAAGCAATCGGAAAAAAAGATCAGAATTGTGGCAATACCATTCATGGAAATTGCATCACGATAATGCTCCCGCTCACACCTCAGTGCTTTGGATTGGGATATATTCTTCACATTCTCTCCTCCATGTGATCTGCAAGAGGAAATGGACCAAGACCACCTTCAAATATGCGCGGCCACTTCTAGCGCTCTTCCCATCCAGTAGTGAAAAATATTGGAGAGCAAGAGGACTAATGACTTCATTCTCAGAAATCCAGCATTAGCTAACAACAATAACACCTCAGTGCTCGTTTGTGATTTTCTGGCAAAAAACGAGACCATTATGTTGCCTCAGCCAACGTATTTGTTGGACAGGCCTCCCTGCAACTTCTTTCTATCCCCGAGGCTGAAGAGAACCATGTTTTGCCACCATTGAGAAGATAAAAACAGAATCGCTGAACTAGCTGAACACCATAACAAAAAGTGAGTTCCAGAAGTGCTTCCAAGATTCTGGCACAAGTGTATTACAACTAAGGGGGATTAACTTGAAGGGGACAAGGTTGATGATGAATAAATAGATTCTTTAAGAAAAGTAAAAATTCCCATTACTTTTTGGCGACACCTCGTATATCATTGGTTTTACAGCGTGACTTCACAGCATGTTTAACTACACAGCACAGCAAGGCTTGGCAAAACTATGATTGGATTTTGTGTTGAGCCACCCGCCATTAAATTTTGCATCAGCCATAGTTATGTTTAGTAAGTAGAGCAAGTATTGTATTCCATTGAAAAATTCAGTGTCAAGATTTTTCCAGAAATACATGTCCTAAGGTCCCTAAATAAATAATGTGACAAATGGCAAGTCTGATTACTTTTAATGTCACTTTATTTCTTCTAAAACTGAATTACAAAACACATTTCTCTATTAACACAATTTACAATTCATCATGACCTTGGAATTTACAACTGTTCTATTTTGTTGTAACTGCGCTGCGCTGACAATTAAGGCAATGTATCTGTGAAAATTAAAAAATCCACAGTTTTCTTCTGATTGCTTTGAATTTTTTTCCACATACTCAGAACATGAAGTAAATAGTATACACTCAGGGGTCTCCGTCTAGGGGATATGTGAATAGCGTCCACAAGGTACCCAAGCTGAGCAGAACATTACTTCCACTTACTGGTGTTTTGCTCCTCACTGTAACTTTTCTATCTGACCTTACCTTGATCATCTCTTGTTCTCTTCTGACTCCGATGCTATTAGGGTTCCCGAGGGCTAGGGTGTCTTTATTTTTCCAACCTCTCCATTTCTCTATAAAATCTGAACCCCAACATGCTGACCTGTCATGGCATGTAATACGTCCTCTGATTGGTAATCAGAGGATATGGTCGGTGAATTTATTTTGATAACTCTCCCGGTCAGGTCGGTGAGACCCGTAAACCAACGACAGGTGTGGTCCTCCAGACATTCTGGGGGTTGTGAGAGAGCGATGTGACCGCCAAAACATAAAAATATGGTGCTCTCTAAAAAACGGTTACTATTACTGCTATTGCTCTCTTCAATATCATTGTGAAAAATATTGGAGAGCAAGAGGATTAATGACTTCATTGTCAGAAATCCAGCATTAGCTAACAACAACAACATTTCAATGTCATATGTCAAACCATTTTTAAATTATTATTAATAAATTACTTTTTGATATGCTCATATGAAATGACCTTTGGACCCTACATTCATTGTATCTCTCTAAATTTTTAATTTGAGCTCAGTATACCAATATAAAGAAATTTTCATACCAAAATTGCTTAGATTGAATTAGTTTAAGAGAAAAAAAATGTTTTGTATACTATTTATCAATAAGGAAAAATTGAAGCTATTAACAGTGAAGCAACAAGATTCTAAAGTAAGAACAAATTAGAAACTAAAAACTTCACTTATCTTAGTAATGTTGATATTCTTTTGCTATAGCATATATGGCTTTGAGAATGAGCTGGACATAGCTTGAAACCCCTGGGTTAGCAAAAGAATATCAACATTACTAAGATAAGTGAAGTTTTTAGTTTCTAATTTGTTCTTACTTTAGAGTATTTATCAATTTATCAATTTTTTCAGTATGAGTTACGAAAAATATTTAATCTCAGCTCAATTATTTAATATTTTTTAACTAGCACACGACAAATTTTAATACCCTAATCTCTGAAGGTCTCATGAAAATTTCAAGCTATTAAGTTATAAACTAAGCTCCAAGGAGCATTTTGAACAGTGAAAAAATGCTGAAAGAAAAAGAACTGAGGAAAATTAATTTTATAGTTTAACAGTATGTCTTTGTTCTTTACCTAAATCCAATCAACTTAAAATTCCCGAGCACCATATGTGGGACCCTCTGTTGCTTTCTGCTTGGCCTCAGTAGCATTTTTTGACAATTTTAAGTTTGCTTGGTTGTTTCTTAATATGAAAACTTTCCTTTCACCTTCACATTGTTCATAAAATTTAGAAATTTGTTGTTCTTAGCTAGCCTCTACACAATGTACTTTCGCAAATTTATACACAAAATTCATAAAATATCTGCTTATTATGGCTTTACTATAGATTAACAAATAACTTAAAACCTATTAACTACCTAAATAATGTCTAATATATAACTGGAACACTGAAATAACCTGGCAAGATTACAGAATTACAGAACACTGACGGCATTTCTCTATCTGGAAGCAAAACATGTCAGGTTCATGGCATTTCAGCTTGAATATTGAATTCATTTCAGCACAGCCAACTTACAACCTTTCTGAAGCAAGATTCCTTGCAAGAGGTCAAAATCAGAGTCAGTGAAAACGACATGCCTTTCAAAGCTGTAGTGACGAGGTTTAGTGAGGAATGCTCACCCGCACTGGGGCATTTAAATGCCCTCCTGGAGCTCCAAAAGTGGCTTATATTGAGAAAACTAAAGTGTGCCGTTAAAGTACAAAGTATAGGCATAATACTTACTGTATTATTTCTTAATACTTTATTGTATTCTCTTTCTGTTATATTCAAATTTGTTTAATTATTTATTGTTTACTCTGTTGTATCACTTATTCACTTGATTAGTATACAATTTGCAATGTCTTGTTTTCAATAGTAGCTTAATATATAGTTTATTTTTAGTTTCTTTGCATTCCTTCTGGTATTCTTGTCTTGCATTTAGTCAAGCTTGTGTAAATAAATTACATGAGCTACCGTAATTGGAGCTTTGCTCTGTTGTAGCACGAATAAGTAAATAAATAAACAAACACAGACACACCCACACACATACACATACAGGTCGGTCTGGGTGGCTCAGTTGGTTAGATGCTGGCCTACTGTTCCCAAGGTTACAGGTTCAAATCCGGCCCAGACCGATGGTTTTTAAGTGTGCTTAAAAACGATAGCTCTCCACATCAGTAGATTTACTGGCATGTAAAAGAATTCCTGTGGGATAAAATTCCGGTACACCGGCAACGCTGATGTGATCCTAGCAATTGACAGCATCGTTTATTATTATTATTATTATTATTATTATTATTATTATTATTATTATTATTATTATTATTATTATTATTATTATTATTATTACTATTATTATTACTATTATTATTATTATTATTATTATTATTATTATTATTATTATTATTATTATTATTATTATTATTATTATTATAATAATAGTCATTGTCATTATCATTATTACTACATACATACAGACACACACACACTCAGTGACTCACTCACTGACTCATTCACTCACTGACACTCATTGACTCACTGACTCACTCACTCACTGACTCATTCACTCACTCACTAACACACACAAATTTTCTAAACATCCTTATGTTTTAATTCAGGAGTCTCAAAACATGTATTTCTGGTAAAATCTCTTATAAATATAGAGATACAGTATTTCCTTACACAGTAGAGAAAGCAAAAACAGGACTTAGTCACACAAATAAACTAGTGGCCGGGAATCATCCTTAAATATGTTATAGCTGAATTCAATGAAAAACCTCAAGCTGTTGTCAGTGAATCAATATAAATCAACAAATATACACAAATACAGGGTTCTTCATTTAAAACCTGACAGACGCACAGCATTTTTCGTATGTGTTATTGGGTTTGCTGCAGCCAACTTTGCCCCTACATAAACTCCACGCGTAAAGCATGAATAACATTATTACCCTATATCTTTCATGTGTAAAAGTTATTATAAATGGGAATCACCAAACCGTGTTCGCACAATGTATATTCAAACATTCCCTGATGAAGTGCATCCTTCCAGATTTACAATTCACGAGATTATGAAGAAATTTGGAACCATGGTTCTGTGGCAAACAACAAATGAAAGCACAAACTTACAGTATTAACAGAAGAAAAGCCAGACAAAACAGGTGTATGTTTTGAACGTTCACCTCCCAAATCCATCCCAAAATTATCACAACAGGTGGGAATTTCAGAGTCTTCCGCACATAGAGCAACTAAATTCTTAAAACCAGAACTGTATATGTGTACGAGTATTGATGCTTTAAAACAGGGTGACCCAGTATCACAAATGCATTATTGTTAATGGTTTCTTTCATCAGTGAATGACAGTTTAATTGATCCATAGCTTCTGTTCTTTTCCGAGGCAAGGTTCCATTAAATGGTTGTGTCAACACTCATAACAGTCGAGCCTTTGAAAATCCACATCGTGTTCAAGAAATCCCTCATTATGATTGGAGAGTTGGATTTTGGTATGCTGTTAGCGCTAAACACATAATCAGCCTGTAAATGCAGAGAGGTACCAAAATGACATTATGACCCCATTTTATCATGAACTGACAGAAGAAGAGAAATCATATGGGTGGTTTCAACAAGATTCTGCTACTGCCCGTACAGCAGGGGAGTTGATGAACAAAATTAGGGAAGTGTTTGAAGATAGAGTGATTAGTGCTGGTGTATGGCCCTCTCGCTTCCCCGATCCAACAGTGTGTGGGGTAGTAACCTCAAAGACAAACTTTACAAGACAAATCCTCATGCATTGGAAGAACGAAAACAAAATATTAGAAATTAAATCAGAAACATTGCAGTGAACCAACTTAATCAGAATGTGTTCTCCTGATATAATGCTTGTTTAGCCTCACAAGGCTGGACAACATTTTCAGCATGTTCTATAAGGTAAGAGTGTGATACATGCTTTACACACGGAGTTTATGTAGGAGCAAAGCTGGCTGTGGCACACCCAATCATGCACAGGCAAAATGCCATGCACCAGTTAGGTTTCAAATGAAGAACCCTGTATTTAGAGACTAAACTTCACTTATCTTTGATTCACCTGTATATTTACAACTTAAGTCAAAGATAAGTGAAGCTCCCCTCCCCCTCCAAAAAACAAAGGAATTAATTTGTTGTTTAATGACACTGTCAATTACCAGGATCACATGAGCATCACCAGTGTGCCAGAATTTGGTCCTGCAGGAGTTGTTTTACATGCCAGTAAATCTACTGTAGTAGTCATTACATTGAGTAAGTTGTAAATTTGATACAATGAAAAAACTGAAGGAATATAAATCAACAAATACAACTAAACATTAGAGATTATAATTGTATTATCTTTTGTAGTTATTGAACTATTTCCAAAAACTAAACAGTTTTGCAAGATAATCTCTTGCATCCGAGTGTTTATGATGGTTGTTATCATTATGGACACATTTGTTCTATCACACCCTCCTGGAAGCAAGCAAATTTGTATCTTCCTTCCATAGAAGTTTGAAAACAGTGTTGTTGTAATTAATTTAATTTAAAAGGTGAGTTAATTAATAACACTGAACAACACTTACAACATATTTTTCCGGGACGCGTTTCGAAGGTAACTTTCCTCCATTATCAACCCGACAATAACTGGGATTCCATGGTGCTTGATGGTGTAGATGGTGATGCTTCTTCTGGTGTTTCTTCTGGTGGTGGTTCAATGAACTTACTGAAAATGTCTCTCTGAGGAATGTCGAAATTAAATACTCGGTTTCTATTTTTTAAAATAAGGATTTGTTCCCATGTGGACAGTTCTTGTTTTCCAGTTATGTGTTTAAGAAGTTTCGGTTCTAGCTTTATGTCATGATTTTTTGTCCAAAAGTGAAATGCAACCGCTGATTTTTCTAATTGTTTACTCTTAATGTTTCTAACGTGTTCCTTGGATCTAATTTCTAAATTTCTTTTGGTTTTTCCTATGTATATTTCATTACAATCACTGCATTCAATTTGGTATATGCCAGATTTTTTGTTAGGTGGAATAGCATCTTTGATGTTTGAAAGTAGTAGGTTTTTTATGGAGTAAGGGTTTACTGCTGCTAGCTCAATGTTGTATTCCTTGAACACCTTTTTAAATTTATCAAAGGCCCATGGATGATATGTGAATTTTTTGAATATCATTTTTGTTTTTGCTGCTTTGAGAGTTGTAGTTTCTTTTAATATTTTTTTCTTTTCTGCTTGTTTTACCTTTTTATCTACTAATTTTTTGGGGAAGCCGTTTTTTTTTGTGCTATTTCAATTATTTTGTAATATTCTGTTTTGTATTCTTCTGAGGGATGTTCACCATTCTATGAGTTAAACTATTGAAAATTGCTTGTTTGTGGCTTCTTGGATTGTAACTATTAGCTTTTATGTAGTTGTCTGTCTGCGTTGGTTTTCTGTGAATACCGAAATTTATTCTATCCTTGTTTTTGATTAATTTTAGATCTAAAAATGGTAATTTAGTATCTTTTTCTACTTCCACTGTGAAATTTATACTTTTGTCCTGTATGTTCAGAAGTTTTAATGCGTCACTGATGTGTCTTTTTGGTACTATTGCAAATATATCATCCACATATCGCTGCCAGAGTTTGAACATCCATGGGAAACCTTTTGTGATCCTTATTTCCAATGAACTCATGTAAATATCTGCTAAGAATGGCAAGAGAGGGTTGCCCATTGCTATACCTGAAGTTTGACGGAAATACTTTGTTTGGAACTGGAAGAAATTTTGTTCTGTGCATAATTTGGTGAGTTCTATGTATTCTGCAATTTCTGATGATGACATTCCAAGTGATTTGAGCCAATTTTTGATCAGTGATGGGAATAGTGACTTTACGTCAAAGGAGACAAGGGTGTCCTCTTCTGTTAATTTGAAGTCTTTGATATGTTCTATTAGTTCATAACTGTTTCTTATGCTTAAACTTTCAAATTTAGGAAATGAATTAAATTTATTAGATAGCCATTTTGCCAGTTTGTAAGTTGGTGAATCTATGCTGCTAATTATGGGTCTCATGGTAATGTCTGGCTTGTGTATTTTGGGTAAACCATAGATTCTGGGTACGGTTGGATTATTTGGTTTAATTGCATATTTGTTTGGTATTATGCTTGAATTTTGTATAGTTTTTTCAAAGGTTTGAACACAAGTGGTTAGCGGGTTTTTCTGATTTTTTCGTAGTTACTATTATTTAGCATAATTTCCATTTTTTCTATGTAATTTGATTTATTCATTATTACTATTTTGTTCCCTTTGTCTGCCTTTGTGTATACTACGTTTTTATGTTTTAAAGAATGGATAAGATTTTGTTTATTTTTGTAACTTGATCTGTATTTTAATTCTTCTAGAATCTTTTTGCACTGGGTTTCTACCGAATTTTGTGTAGATAATGGTAAACACTGTGTTGAAATATTTATGTCTGCTATATAATCTTCAATTTCCGTAGAAAACTGGACGCACGTTTTTAAACCTTGATCTAAAAGATTAATTTCTTCTTTGTAGAATTCATGATCAGAAAGATTAACCACATTCTCGAAGTTTTGTAAATAAGTTTTTGTAGTTCTGCCATTTTGTGCCGTGTTTGAACGTACGGTTGTACGTGAACCCTCTCTGTTTTCATTTTGCATTTTAATTTCTGTATAATTTTTTCGTGTAAATTTTGGTGATACATTTATTAATTTTTCCAATTTGTGTTTAAGTTTCAAAGTTTTTGCTCTCATTTTTCCACTAAGGATTGCCAAATAATTATTTTGAAGGTTTTCCCAAATCGTGTTTCCCAGTGCTTGTATTAAAATTGAATGTAACCTGTAGAGTTTTAATTCTATGTCTTCTAACTGCTTGTAATGTCTATTGACTTTTAGTTGTAAAACTTTTTTCTCTGCCACTTTTTGTTGAACATTTCCGTTGCCAAGTTTAACTATTTTCCGGACGAATTTGGGGGTTACTTTACTTCGTAAACATAGTTTAATAAATTTTATGTTGGCGAAAGTGTTCCTCTTTTTCTCGTTTAGTTTTATGAACATTTTACTCACCTTTTAAATTAAAGCAAATTTGTATTTGCATTAAAGTATGGATCCATTTAGTTGTCTTAATGATGTAAGTTCTGTATTTGTTTTATGATTAAATGACAATTAATTAGGTATCTGCCACAGCTGGTTTATCAATATTTCTAAAATGTTCTTTTATTCTGCTTTCCAAATGATATGTGGTTTTAGCAATATATGAGAGAGCGATGTAACCGCCAAAACATAAAAATGTGGTGCTCTCTAAAAAGTGGTTACTATTACTGCTATTGTTCTCTTCAGTAATATTGGAGACCAAGAGGATTAATCACTTCATTGTCAGAAATCCAGCATTGGCTAACAACATCTTTTACAATTTGAAATGTTATCCTTTTTAAAAAAGTTTATTGTCTTATAGTCACCTAGAATCTGTAATGGTGATGGCCATAGTAAACACTACTGAGAATATGCAAGAGGTTATCTTGTGAAACTGGTTTAGATATTGGAAATAATTTAACAATTACAAAAGATAAGTTATAGTGTAAATATTTAATATATTTTTCAATGTTTGAAGGTGAATGGAAATGCTACAGTTGTCAGCGGATATACTCCTCCAGAACAACACTAGCTGCACACAGATGCACCAGTAAGAAGACAACTCAGATGTATCATTGCCAAGTGTGTAGCCGAGAGTTTCTGCGGCAGAGTTACCTCAATAAGCACATGTTACTGCATAGGGAACGGCATCCTTGTGGTACTTGTGGCAAGAAACTGCCCGCAGGCGAGGCCCTTACGCTGCACCAGGGGTACTGTTCACAGGTAATGCTTCCTTGTTTCTGGGGTGCTTGGCAGCTGGCGAGGCCCTTACGCTGCACCAGCGGTACTGTACACAGGTAATGCTTCCTTGTTTCTGGGGTGCTTGGCAGCTGGCGAGGCCCTTACGCTGCACCAGGGGTACTGTTCACAGGTAATGCTTCCTTGTTTCTGGGATGCTTGGCAGCTGGCGAGGCCCTTACGCTGCACCAGGGGTACTGTTCACAGGTAATGCTTCCTTGTTTCTGGGGTGCTTGGCAGCTGGCGAGGCCCTTACGCTGCACCAGGGGTACTGTTCACAGGTAATGCTTCCTTGTTTCTGGGGTGCTTGGCAGCTGGCGAGGCCCTTACGCTGCACCAGGGGTACTGTTCACAGGTAATGCTTCCTTGTTTCTGGGGTGCTTGGCAGCTGGCAAGGTCCTTACGCTGCACCAGGGGTACTGTTCACAGGTAATGCTTCCTTGTTTCTGGGGTGCTTGGCAGCTGACGAGGCCCTTATGCTACACCAGGGGTACTGTTCACAGGTAATGCTTCCTTGTTTCTGGGGTGCTTAGCAGCTGGCGAGGCCCTTACGCTGCACCAGGGGTACTGTTCACAGGTAATGCTTCCTTGTTTCTGGGATGCTTGGCAGCTGGCGAGGCCCTTACGCTGCACCAGGGGTACTGTTCACAGGTAATGCTTCCTTGTTTCTGGGGTGCTTGGCAGCTGGCGAGGCCCTTACGCTGCACCAGGGGTACTGTTCACAGGTAATGCTTCCTTGTTTCTGGGGTGCTTGGCAGCTGGCGAGGCCCTTACGCTGCACCAGGGGTACTGTTCACAGGTAATGCTTCCTTGTTTCTGGGGTGCTTGGCAGCTGGCAAGGTCCTTACGCTGCACCAGGGGTACTGTTCACAGGTAATGCTTCCTTGTTTCTGGGGTGCTTGGCAGCTGACGAGGCCCTTATGCTACACCAGGGGTACTGTTCACAGGTAATGCTTCCTTGTTTCTGGGGTGCTTAGCAGCTGGCGAGGCCCTTACGCTGCACCAGGGTTACTGTTCACAGGTAATGCTTCCTTGTTTCTGGGGTGCTTGGCAGCTGACGAGGCCCTTACGCTGCACCAGGGTTATTGTACACAGGTAATGCTTCCTTGTTTCTGGGGTGCTTGGCAGCTGACGAGGCCCTTACGCTGCACCAGGGGTACTGTTCACAGGTAATGCTTCCTTGTTTCTGGGGTGCTTGGCAGCTGACGAGGCCCTTATGCTACACCAGGGTTACTGTTCACAGGTAATGCTTCCTTGTTTCTGGGGTGCTTGGCAGCTGGCAAGGTCCTTATGCTGCACCAGGGGTACTGTTCACAGGTAATGCTTCCTTGTTTCTGGGGTGCTTGGCAGCTGGCAAGGTCCTTACGCTGCACCAGGGGTACTGTTCACAGGTAATGCTTCCTTGTTTCTGGGGTGCTTGGCAGCTGACGAGGCCCTTACGCTGCACCAGGGGTACTGTTCACAGGTAATGCTTCCTTGTTTCTGGGGTGCTTGGCAGCTGGCGAGGCCCTTACGCTGCACCAGGGTTACTGTTCACAGGTAATGCTTCCTTGTTTCTGGGGTGCTTGGCAGCTGGCGAGGTCCTTACGCTGCACCAGGGTTACTGTTCACAGGTAATGCTTCCTTGTTTCTGGGGTTCTTGGCAGCTGGCGAGGCCCTTACACTGCACCAGGGTTACAGTTCAGAGGTAATGCTTCCTTGTTTCTGGGGTGCTTGGCAGCTGGCGAGGCCCTTATGCTACACCAGGGGTACTGTTCACAGGTAATGCTTCCTTGTTTCTGGGGTGCTTGGCAGCTGGCGAGGTCCTTACGCTGCACCAGGGGTACTGTTCACAGGTAATGCTTCCTTGTTTCTGGGGTGCTTGGCAGCTGGCAAGGCCCTTATGCTACACCAGGGGTACTGTTCACAGGTAATGCTTCCTTGTTTCTGGGGTGCTTGGCAGCTGGCGAGGTCCTTACGCTGCACCAGGGGTACTGTTCACAGGTAATGCTTCCTTGTTTTTGGGCTGCTTGGCAGCTGGCGAGGCCCTTACGCTGCACCAGGGGTACTGTTCACAGGTAATGCTTCCTTGTTTCTGGGGTGCTTAGCAGCTGGCGAGGCCCTTACGCTGCACCAGGGGTACTGTTCACAGGTAATGCTTCCTTGTTTCTGGGGTGCTTAGCATCTGGCGAGGCCCTTACGCTGCACCAGGGGTACTGTTCACAGGTAATGCTTCCTTGTTTCTGGGGTGCTTAGCAGCTGGCGAGGCCCTTACGCTGCACCAGGGTTACTGTTCACAGGTAATGCTTCCTTGTTTCTGGGGTGCTTGGCAGCTGGCAAGGTCCTTACGCTGCACCAGGGGTACTGTTCACAGGTAATGCTTCCTTGTTTCTGGGGTGCTTGGCAGCTGGCGAGGCCCTTATGCTGCACCAGGGGTACTGTACACAGGTAATGCTTCCTTGTTTCTGGGGTGCTTGGCAGCTGGCAAGGTCCTTACGCTGCACCAGGGGTACTGTTCACAGGTAATGCTTCCTTGTTTCTGGGGTGCTTGGCAGCTGGCAAGGTCCTTACTCTGCACCAGGGGTACTGTTCACAGGTAATGCTTCCTTGTTTCTGGGGTGCTTGGCAGCTGGCGAGGCCCTTATGCTGCACCAGGGGTACTGTACACAGGTAATGCTTCCTTGTTTCTGGGGTGCTTGGCAGCTGGCAAGGTCCTTACGCTGCACCAGGGGTACTGTTCACAGGTAATGCTTCCTTGTTTCTGGGGTGCTTGGCAGCTGGCGAGGCCCTTACGCTGCACCAGGGGTACTGTTCACAGGTAATGCTTCCTTGTTTCTGCGGTGCTTGGCAGCTGGCGAGGCCCTTACTCTGCACCAGGGTTACTGTTCACAGGTAATGCTTCTTTATTTCTGGGGTGCTTAGCAGCTGGCAAAGCCCTTACTCTGCACCAGGGTTACTGTTCACAGGTAATGCTTCCTTGTTTCTGGGGTGCTTAGCAGCTGGCAAAGCCCTTACTCTGCACCAGGGTTACTGTTCACAGGTAATGCTTCTTTATTTCTGGGGTGCTTAGCAGCTGGCAAAGCCCTTACTCTGCACCAGGGTTACTGTTCACAGGTAATGCTTCTTTATTTCTGGGGTGCTTAGCAGCTGGCAAAGCCCTTACTCTGCACCAGGGTTACTGTTCACAGGTAATGCTTCTTTATTTCTGGGGTGCTTAGCAGCTGGCAAAGCCCTTACTCTGCACCAGGGTTACTGTTCACAGGTAATGCTTGCTTGTTTCTGGGGTGCTTGGCAGCTGGCGAGGCCCTTACACTGCACCAGGGTTACTGTTCACAGGTAATGCTTCCTTGTTTCTGGGGTGCTTAGCAGCTGGCAAAGCCCTTACTCTGCACCAGGGTTACTGTTCACAGGTAATGCTTCCTTGTTTCTGGGGTGCTTAGCAGCAGACGAGACTCTCAAGTCTGGTTCACAATAACCAGAGTGATAACCAAAATGCAAACTTAAAATAAACGTATTATAATCTGAGCATTCACAGTTAACACTAATCTTTCCCAAGTCCCACCTTTTTCATTTTTCTTCCTAGGCATATTCTATTAGATCCATATTGTGCATTTTAAAATCCACTATATAAATTATTTAAGGTGGCCATGACATACAACAGCTGCTAGAGCTCTCTCTAGTCACAAGCTGGGAAAATGAAACTGGAAGAAATTCCAACAAATGTGGGTCCTGATTCTCTCAGATCCATTGAGTGTTGCTTCTTCTAGTGAAAGTGACATCTGTAGTTTGTTTATATACAACAGCTGCTAGAGCTCTCTCTAGTCACAAGCTGGGAAAATGAAACTGGAAGAAATTCCAACAAATGTGGGTCCTGATTCTCTCAGATCCATTGAGTGTTGCTTCTTCTAGTGAAAGTGACATCTGTAGTTTGTTTATATACAACAGCTGCTAGAACTCTCTCTAGTCACAAGCTGGGAAAATGAAACTGGAAGAAATTCCAACAAATGTGTGTTCTGACTCTCTCAGATCCATTGAGTGTTGGTTCTTCTAGTGAAAGTGACATCTGTAGTTTGTTTATATACAACAGCTGCTAGAGCTCTCTCTAGTCACAAGTTGGGAAAATGAAACTGGAAGAAATTCCAACAAATGTGTGTCCTGGCTCTCTCAGATCCATTGAGTGTTGGTTCTTCTAGTGAAAGTGACATCTGTAGTTTGTTTATATACAACAGCTGCTAGAGCTCTCTCTAGTCACAAGCTGGGGAAAATGAAACTGCCAGTTTTGAGCATGTAACCAACTGAGCTGTCAGACTGAAGTGATGCAAGCAAGCACACCTGTGTGGGTTTACATCTTAATGTGCAGCCCTGCCCTCGCAGACAACAGTCACCTGTATTGCTGGTTTTCTAAATATACAAGAAATGTAACATAGGACTTGCATAATTAATATTTATTTATGCCAGCAAGCTTACTGCTGCTGTTTTTAAGCACACAAGCCATATGTGGGCAATGTTTAAGAGGTTGAATCAGAAACTGAAAAATTCAATGCCATAGCTGGGATTTGAACCACAGATCTTCTGCTTATCGAGTTGCTGCTTTAACCATTAAGCTACCATGGCCAACTTGCCAGTACGACATTAAATTTCCCAGCTAATGCCCAGCGGAAGATCTGTGGTTCAAATCCCAGCTATGGCATTGAATTTTTCAGTTTAATTACCATCTAAAGGTTACTTAAACCCGGGACATAAAGTACTTACAATTGTAAGTCGCCCGTGGGGTGTTTATCTCTGATGTGAGATTCCCTTGTGGTTAACCAGGAAAAAGTACGAATCAGCTGGGGAATTTAATGTCGTACTGGCAAGTTGGCCATGGTAGCTTAATGGTTAAAGCAGCCGCTCGATAAGTGGAAGATCCGTGGTTCAAATCCCGACTATGGCATTGAATTTTTCAGTTTCTGATTCAACCTCTTAAATAGGATTTGTGTGTTTACTGAGTATTTTGTGTAATTCCTTCTTAAACCTACTGTTTATATTAAGATGGATTATCCTTCATATATGGTTTACAATCTACTCCACCTTTTAAATTATAACGGTTAGTTGAGATTGTACTGAATGCTCCTTCACTTCCTGTTGTTGGTTTGTTTAAAGGTGTTGGTATATATATGTCTATGATGCATAACAACTCACGGTATGTTCTGTTGTGCAGGAGAAGCTGCTGGAGACAGCAAGAGAGGCCACGTGTCCCAACTGTAGTACGACGTTTGTACATGTGTTGACATACAGACAGCATGTTCTGGAGCACACACACCCGCTCCTGTGCCAGCAGTGTGGTCGAAGGTTCTCCACCAACGAAACCAAAGTGCTACACTGCTGCACCAATAAGATGCTGCAATGTGATTTGTGTCTCAAGAGCTTCTCACACATGTCCGAACTTGTGCAACACAATGCAGCACATGGTGTCCCCCAGTTTCACTGTTACGAGTGTGGCAACAGCTTTCATCACAGCGTAAGTCTCATATCATAATGCAACTTGAAACCGAAATTATGTCAATATATATTTGATAATAGAAAGAAACAAAAGGAGATTCTAGTCAATAGTTAAGGGGAAGACGTAATAAAGCTGAATAGATTAAAGTCTCAAGAATGGAAGCCTAGGCAGATTTAAATGAGTGATAAGGTTACAATTGTTGTTTGTACGAAGCCATAGTGATTCCGCAGGCTGATTCCTACCTTACCATGACGTGCTCTAAAGTTAGCCAATGGAAATTGCTTCCTTCGTGTTGCTCACGCAAAACAAATGCAATGCAACACACACTCGTCTTGAATCTAGCCGAGAGTACACGTGCAATTTCTGAGTTGTACGTAAGCTGGCGCATATACATAATTTGGCGGTTGCTAAAGGGTGACAAAGTTAAAGTGTTATAATGTTGTAGTTGAAGTTACAAAGTTACATTCTATTTAAATATTGTCGGCAGTTCTCTACAAATCTGCAAATTTGCCAATAAAGTTGAATGTTGATTAATTCTTCGTTTGGTTCCATTCCTACCACAACTCACGCATACCCTGTAGCTTAAGACCTCTTGCTAGAGCTAGTCCGGACACCAAACACGAGATCTTAGAGGTCTTAGAGGCGACGTCTATGTGGATAATGACCACAAGGTACCCAAGCTGAGCAGAACATTACTTTCACTTACTGGGTCTAGGGGATATGTGGATAGTGACCACAAGGTACCCAAGTTGAGTAGAACATTACTTCCACTTACTGGTGTCTAGGGGATATGTGGATAGTGACCACAAGGTACCCAAGCTGAGTAGAACATTACTTCCACTTACTGGTGTCTAGGGGATATGTGGATAGCGACCACAAGGTACCCAAGCTGAGTAGCACATTACTTCCACTTACTGGTGTCTAGGGGATATGTGGATAGTGACCACAAGGTACCCAAGCTGAGTAGCACATTACTTCCACTTACTGGTGTCTAGGGGATATGTGGATAGCGACCACAAGGTACCCAAGCTGAGTAGCACATTACTTCCACTTACTGGTGTCTAGGGGATATGTGGATAGCGACCACAAGGTACCCAAGCTGAGTAGAACATTACTTCCACTTACTGGTGTCTAGGGGATATGTGGATAGTGACCACAAGGTACCCAAGTTGAGTAGAACATTACTTCCACTTACTGGTGTCTAGGGGATATGTGGATAGTGACCACAAGGTACACAAGCTGAACAGAACATTACTTCCACTTACTGGTGTCTAGGGGATATGTGGATAGTGACCACAAGGTACCCAAGTTGAGTAGAACATTACTTCCACTTACTGGTGTCTAGGGGATATGTGGATAGTGACCACAAGGTACCCAAGCTGAGTAGAACATTACTTCCACTTACTGGTGTCTAGGGGATATGTGGATAGCGACCACAAGGTACCCAAGCTGAGTAGCACATTACTTCCACTTACTGGTGTCTAGGGGATATGTGGATAGTGACCACAAGGTACCCAAGCTGAGTAGCACATTACTTCCACTTACTGGTGTCTAGGGGATATGTGGATAGCGACCACAAGGTACCCAAGCTGAGTAGCACATTACTTCCACTTACTGGTGTCTAGGGGATATGTGGATAGCGACCACAAGGTACCCAAGCTGAGTAGAACATTACTTCCACTTACTGGTGTCTAGGGGATATGTGGATAGTGACCACAAGGTACCCAAGTTGAGTAGAACATTACTTCCACTTACTGGTGTCTAGGGGATATGTGGATAGTGACCACAAGGTACACAAGCTGAACAGAACATTACTTCCACTTACTGGTGTCTAGGGGATATGTGGATAGTGACCACAAGGTACACAAGCTGAACAGAACATTACTTCCACTTACTGGTGTCTAGGGGATATGTGGATAGTGACCACAAGGTACACAAGCTGAACAGAACATTACTTCCACTTACTGGTGTCTAGGGGATATGTGGATAGTGACCACAAGGTACACAAGCTGAACAGAACATTACTTCCACTTACTGATGTCTAGGGGTTATGTGGATAGTGACCACAAGGTACACAAACTGAGCAGAACATTACTTCCACTTACTGGTGTCTAGGGGATATGTGGATAGTGACCACAAGGTACACAAGCTGAGCAGAACATTACTTCCACTTACTGGTGTCTAGGGGATATGTGGATAGTGACCACAAGGTACCCAAGCTGAGCAGAACATTACTTCCACTTACTGGTGTCTAGGGGATATGTGGATAGTGACCACAAGGTACCCAAGCTGAGCAGAACATTACTTCCACTTACTGGTGTCTAGGGGATATGTGAATAGTGACCACAAGGTACCCAAGCTGAGTAGAACATAGAACATTACTTCCACTTACTGGTGTCTAGGGGATATGTGAATAGTGACCACAAGGTACCCAAGCTGAGTAGAACATAGAACATTACTTCCACTTACTGGTGTCTAGGGGATATGTGAATAGTGACCACAAGGTACCCAAGCTGAGTAGAACATAGAACATTACTTCCACTTACTGGTGTGTAGGGGATATGTGGATAGTGACCACAAGGTACCCAAACTGAGCAGAACATTACTTCCACTTACTGGTGCTTTGCTCCTCACTGTAGCTTTTCTACCTGACCTAATGACCTTACCTTGGTCATCTCTTGTTCTCTTCCAACCCCGATGCTATTAGGGTTCCCAAGGGCTAAGGAGTCTTTATTTTTCCAACCTTTCTATTTCTCTATAAAATCTTAACCCCTAACATGCTGACTTGTCATGGCATGTAATACGTCCTCTGGTTGGTAATCAGAGGATATGGTCAGTGAATTTATATTGATAATTCTCCCGGTCAGGTCGGTGAGACAGATGTGGTCCTCCAGACATTCTGGGGGTTGTGAGAGAGCGATGTAACCGCCAAAACATAAAAATATGGTGCTCTCTGAAAAGTGGTTACTATTACTGCTAATTTCTCTTCAATATTAAATTATGAAATATGACTCAAGGGTAAAATGTTCTGGAGTTAAAATAGTCCCCAATCTCCTGGCGGGGACTACTTCTCGAGAACCAAAACACTATATTAATAGAAGATCTAACATCAGAATTCTTCAATGGAATGCAGATGGTCTCACCCAAACCAAAAGAATAGAGCTCAATAAAGAGATATTCTATAAATGGCTAATAAAAGATCCTCGATTCAGCATACAGAGAGTGACATGTAAACGTGTGCAATATACATAATTAGCTGATTTATTAGTTGTAGCCTGTACAACCATTGTAATTACCAACATGGCAAATACAATAAAGGTGTAATTATTATATATTTATGCCAACAAACTTACTGTTGGTGTTTTTAAACACAGAAGCCGTGTGTGGGCAAAGTTTGAGAGGTGGAACTGGAACTTAAGAATTCAGTACCATAGCTGGGATTTGAACCCCAGACCCTCTACTTACCAGGTGGGTGCTCTAACCATTAAGCTACTGTGACAAACTGCCAGAATGGCATTAAATCCTCAAACCAGTTCGTATTTCTCCCGGTAAACCACAAAGGCAGTCTCACATCAGAAACAATTACCCCAATGGTGACTTACTATTGTAAGTACTTTATATCCCAGGATTAAATAACCTTCAGATGGTAATTATTATTTATTTATGCCAACAAACTTACTGTTGGTGTGGGCAATGTTTGAGACGTAGAACTGGAACCTAAAAATCCAATGCCACAGCTGGGATTTGCACCACAGACCCTCCTCTTATCCGGCGGGTAAACAAACTGTTTTGAGAATTTAACGTCATTCTGGCAAGTTGTCAAAGTAGCTTAATGGTTAGAGCACTTACCTGGTCTGTGGTGTGGCTAACTGTGGCATTGAATTTTTAAGTTCCAGTTCTACGTCTGAAACAATAAATGTGTATTCTTAATTGTTGATTACTTGTTTAAATCTGACAAAGCTGATATTTCTGTATTGGGAATCGTATGGACAATTGATTTGGAGTGGGTGGGAGGGAGAACTTCACTCCTGTACATTTTTTGGCCAAACTGCAGACATTGGTATGTATAGGCATTAAGCAAAGTGTGATCTGTTTCAGGAAAGATACATGAATCACATGTGTAACATGGAAGAAGAGGAAGCTACTAGAGGAACACACAAGAAGAAAAAGAAGAATACGAGTCAGACAGAGACAGAAGAGGAGACAAGTAGCAAATCTGGAGGACTTGTATGCGATGTGTGTGGGGACGTGTACAAGACAATACACAGCCTTAAAGCTCACAGACAGCTGCACGGTACGTAACCACCAAGCTTAATGTTGGTAGTTCCCAGGACTCACACGGTAAGTAACCACCAAGCTTAATGTTGATAGTTCCCAGGACTCATACACAGCTGCACAGTAAGTAACCACCAAGCTTAATGTTGGTAGTTCCCAGGACTCATACACAGCTGCACAGTGAGTAACCACCAAGCTTAATGTTGGTAGTTCCCAGGACTCACACGGTAAGTAACCACCAAGCTTAATGTTGGTAGTTCCCAGGACTCACACAGTAAGTAACCACCAAGCTTAATGTTGGTAGTTCCCAGGACTCACACAGTAAGTAACCACCAAGCTTAATGTTGGTAGTTCCCAGGACTCACACAGTAAGTAACCACCAAGCTTAATGTTGATAGTTCCCAGGACTCACACAGTAAGTAACCACCAAGCTTAATGTTGGTAGTTCCCAGGACTCACACAGTAAGTAACCACCAAGCTTAATGTTGATAGTTCCCAGGACTTACACACAGCTGCACAGTAAGTAACCACCAAGCTTAATGTTGGTAGTTCCCAGGACTTACACACAGCTGCACAGTAAGTAACCACCAAGCTTAATGTTGGTAGTTCCCAGGACTCACAGACAGCTGCACAGTAAGTAACCACCAAGCTTAATGTTGGTAGTTCCCAGGACTTACACACAGCTGCACAGTAAGTAACCACCAAGCTTAATGTTGGCAGTTCCCAGGACACACACACAGCTGCACAGTAAGTAACCACCAAGCTTAATGTTGATAGTTCCCAGGACTCACACACAGCTGCACAGTAAGTAACCACCAAGCTTAATGTTGGTAGTTCCCAGGACTTACACACAGCTGCACAGTAAGTAACCACCAAGCTTAATGTTGGTAGTGCCCAGGACTTACACACAGCTGCACAGTAAGTAACCACCAAGCTTAATGTTGGTAGTGCCCAGGACTCACACACAGCTGCACAGTAAGTAACCACCAAGCTTAATGTTGGTAGTTCCCAGGACTTACACACAGCTGCACAGTAAGTAACCACCAAGCTTAATGTTGGTAGTGCCCAGGACTTACACACAGCTGCACAGTAAGTAACCACCAAGCTTAATGTTGGTAGTGCCCAGGACTCACACACAGCTGCACAGTAAGTAACCACCAAGCTTAATGTTGGTAGTTCCCAGGACTCACACAACTGCACAGTAAGTAACCACCAAGCTTAATGTTGGTAGTTCCCAGGACTTACACACAGCTGCACAGTAAGTAACCACCAAGCTTAATGTTGGTAGTTCCCAGGACTTACACACAGCTGCACGGTAAGTAACCACCAAGCTTAATGTTGGTAGTTCCCAGGACTTACACACAGCTCCACAGTGAGTAACCACCAAGCTTAATGTTGGTAGTTCCCAGGACTTACACACAGCTCCACAGTAAGTAACCACCAAGCTTAATGTTGGTAGTTCCCAGGACACACACACAGCTGCACAGTAAGTAACCACCAAGCTTAATGTTGATAGTTCCCAGGACTCACACACAGCTGCACAGTAAGTAACCACCAAGCTTAATGTTGGTAGTTCCCAGGACTTACACACAGCTGCACGGTAAGTAACCACCAAGCTTAATGTTGGTAGTTCCCAGGACTTACACACAGCTGCACAGTAAGTAACCACCAAGCTTAATGTTGGTAGTTCCCAGGACTCACACACAGCTGCACAGTAAGTAACCACCAAGCTTAATGTTGGTAGTTCCCAGGACTTACACACAGCTGCACAGTAAATAACCACCAAGCTTAATGTTGGTAGTTCCCAGGACTCACACACAGCTGCACAGTAAGTAACCACCAAGCTTAATGTTGATAGTTCCCAGGACTCACACACAGCTGCACGGTAAGTAACCACCAAGCTTAATGTTGGTAGTTCCCAGGACTTACACACAGCTGCACAGTAAGTAACCACCAAGCTTAATGTTGATAGTTCCCAGGACTCACACACAGCTGCACGGTAAGTAACCACCAAGCTTAATGTTGGTAGTTCCCAGGACTTACACACAGCTCCACAGTAAGTAACCACCAAGCTTAATGTTGGTAGTTCCCAGGACACACACACAGCTGCACAGTAAGTAACCACCAAGCTTAATGTTGGTAGTTCCCAGGACACACACACAGCTGCACAGTAAGTAACCACCAAGCTTAATGTTGGTAGTTCCCAGGACACACACACAGCTCCACAGTGAGTAACCACCAAGCTTAATGTTGGTAGTTCCCAGGACACACACACAGCTGCACAGTAAGTAACCACCAAGCTTAATGTTGGTAGTTCCCAGGACTCACACAGTAAGTAACCACCAAGCTTAATGTTGGTAGTTCCCAGGACTTACACACAGCTGCACAGTAAGTAACCACCAAGCTTAATGTTGGTAGTTCCCAGGACTCACACACAGCTGCACGGTAAGTAACCACCAAGCTTAATGTTGGTAGTGCCCAGGACATACACAGCTGCACAGTAAGTAACCACCAAGCTTAATGTTGGTAGTTCCCAGGACATACACACAGCTCCACAGTGAGTAACCACCAAGCTTAATGTTGGTAGTTCCCAGGACTCACACACAACTGCACAGTAAGTAACCACCAAGCTTAATGTTGGTAGTTCCCAGGACTTACACACAGCTCCACAGTAAGTAACCACCAAGCTTAATGTTGGTAGTTCCCAGGACTCACACACAGCTGCACAGTAAGTAACCACCAAGCTTAATGTTGGCAGTTCCCAGGACTCACACACAGCTCCACAGTGAGTAACCACCAAGCTTAATGTTGATAGTGCCCAGGACTTACACACAGCTGCACAGTGAGTAACCACCAAGCTTAATGTTGGTAGTGCCCAGGACTTACACACAGCTGCACAGTAAGTAACCACCAAGCTTAATGTTGGTAGTGCCCAGGACTTACACACAGCTGCACAGTAAGTAACCACCAAGCTTAATGTTGGTAGTTCCCAGGACTCACACAGTAAGTAACCACCAAGCTTAATGTTGGCAGTTCCCAGGACACACACACAGCTGCACAGTAAGTAACCACCAAGCTTAATGTTGATAGTTCCCAGGACTCATACTCAGCTGCACAGTAAGTAACCACCAAGCTTAATGTTGGTAGTTCCCAGGACATACACAGCTGCACAGTAAGTAACCACCAAGCTTAATGTTGATAGTTCCCAGGACTCATACTCAGCTGCACAGTAAGTAACCACCAAGCTTAATGTTGATAGTTCCCAGGACTCATACTCAGCTGCACAGTAAGTAACCACCAAGCTTAATGTTGATAGTTCCCAGGACTCATACTCAGCTGCACAGTAAGTAACCACCAAGCTTAATGTTGATAGTTCCCAGGACTCACACACAGCTGCACAGTAAGTAACCACCAAGCTTAATGTTGGCAGTTCCCAGGACACACACACAGCTGCACAGTAAGTAACCACCAAGCTTAATGTTGGTAGTTCTCAGGACTCACACACAACTGCACAGTAAGTAACCACCAAGCTTAATGTTGGTAGTTCCCAGGACTTACACACAGCTGCACAGTAAGTAACCACCAAGCTTAATGTTGGTAGTTCCCAGGACTTACACACAGCTGCACAGTAAGTAACCACCAAGCTTAATGTTGGCAGTTCCCAGGACATACACACAGCTCCACAGTGAGTAACCACCAAGCTTAATGTTGATAGTTCCCAGGACCTACACACAGCTGCACAGTAAGTAACCACCAAGCTTAATGTTGATAGTTCCCAGGACTTACACACAGCTGCACAGTAAGTAACCACCAAGCTTAATGTTGGTAGTTCCCAGGACTTACACACAGCTGCACAGTAAGTAACCACCAAGCTTAATGTTGGCAGTTCCCAGGACATACACACAGCTCCACAGTGAGTAACCACCAAGCTTAATGTTGGCAGTTCCCAGGACATACACACAGCTCCACAGTAAGTAACCACCAAGCTTAATGTTGATAGTTCCCAGGACCTACACACAGCTGCACAGTGAGTAACCACCAAGCTTAATGTTGGTAGTTCCCAGGACATACACACAGCTCCACAGTGAGTAACCACCAAGCTTAATGTTGGCAGTTCCCAGGACATACACACAGCTCCACAGTGAGTAACCACCAAGCTTAATGTTGATAGTTCCCAGGACTCACACACAGCTGCACAGTAAGTAACCACCAAGCTTAATGTTGGCAGTTCCCAGGACATACACACAGCTCCACAGTGAGTAACCACCAAGCTTAATGTTGATAGTTCCCAGGACTCACACACAGCTGCACAGTAAGTAACCACCAAGCTTAATGTTAGTAGTTCCCAGGACTCACACACAGCTACACATTAAGTAACCACCAAGCTTAATGTTGGTAGTTCCCAGGACATACACACAGCTCCACAGTAAGTAACCACCAAGCTTAATGTTGGCAGTTCCCAGGACATACACACAGCTCCACAGTGAGTAACCACCAAGCTTAATGTTGATAGTTCCCAGGACTCACACACAGCTGCACAGTAAGTAACCACCAAGCTTAATGTTGGCAGTTCCCAGGACATACACACAGCTCCACAGTGAGTAACCATCAAGCTTAATGTTGGTAGTTCCCAGGACTCACACACAGCTGCACAGTAAGTAACCACCAAGCTTAATGTTGGCAGTTCCCAGGACATACACACAGCTCCACAGTGAGTAACCACCAAGCTTAATGTTGGTAGTTCCCAGGACATACACACAGCTGCACAGTGAGTAACCACCAAGCTTAATGTTGGTAGTTCCCAGGACACACACACAGCTGCACAGTGAGTAACCACCAAGCTTAATGTTGATAGTTCCCAGGACTCACACACAACTGCACAGTAAGTAACCACCAAGCTTAATGTTGGTAGTTCCCAGGACACACACACAGCTGCACAGTAAGTAACCACCAAGCTTAATGTTGGTAGTTCCCAGGACTCACACACAGCTCCACAGTAAGTAACCACCAAGCTTAATGTTGGCAGTTCCCAGGACTCACACACAGCTCCACAGTAAGTAACCACCAAGCTTAATGTTGGTAGTTCCCAGGACTCACACACAGCTCCACAGTAAGTAACCACCAAGCTTAATGTTGGTAGTTCCCAGGACTTACACACAGCTGCACAGTAAGTAACCACCAAGCTTAATAAAACTGTTCACATCAAATCTCATAGATTGGAAATTTATAAGAATAAACTGCCATTAGCTGGTTGTATGTTGTAGAATAAATTGCCTAAGAATGTAATATCAATTTACTGTAGAAACAGATTTCAAAAAGAATTAAAAATATTTTACTCAAGAGAGCTTTACTAAATTGACAGATTTTTAAATAGAAGATAATATCCTATATTATTAAAATTAGTACATATTATTTTAGATGAAAGATGTTAGCTAATGCTGGATTTCTGACAATGAAGTCATTAATCCTCTTGCTCTCCAATATTTTTCACTGATGGATGGGGCACTAGAAGTGGCCAGGCATATTTGAAGGTGGTCTCGATCCATTTCCTCTTGCAGATCACATAGAGGACAGAGTGGTGAAGAATATATCCCAAATCAGTTCAAATGTTTTGCCAGACAATCATGTCCTGTAATCAACCTGAAGGTTTCACTTGCCGTTTTTCAAGGATACTCAGAAATTACTGTTTGAATGTTTTTGAGTTCCCATCTTTTATAGTAATATTTTGCAATGTTTGTTTGAATTAAGAGTTGACTAATCTTTTAGCTGCATAAAATGGTAGATTAACTATAGATTTCTGCACATTGCCGGTACCCTTTTTTGCAAGAAAATCAGCTTTCTCATTACCACTCAGTCCACAGTGAGCTGGTATCCATTGGAAGACTAGGTGTTTTTGAAGTCCTGTTAGATGGGTTAGGATTTTCCAACATTCTATAATTGTTTGGTTTTTTGGTGACAACTTGGAAGTAATTGCTATAATTGCCGCCCTGGAATCTGAGAGAATAACTGCTTGATGAAAATGTGGAATTTTATACAAAAGATTTTGTAGGGCCATTTGAATTGCTTCAATTTCTCCATCAAAGTTTGTAGTTCCATAATTTAAAGATTTGTAATAGGAAAAGAGGTGACATGTGACTTCAGCCCCTGCTCCATCTTGGTTTAATATCAATGATCCATCAGTATAAATATGGAGCCATTCGTGTTCTGGAAATCTAGTATGTATTGTCTTTAATGCTAATAATTTTAGAACACTAGTTGGAGTATCACTTTTCTTAACTTCTTCTGTCAGGTGTAAATAATATGTGATGTCTAATGTATGTGTTGGATTGACGTTATATATGAAGTTTTCCTTTGAATTAGGAAGGTCTACATTCAAGTCTTCTGCTCAGGGTTGCCAACCCATACGTAGTAATTATGGGGGCATAGGATAATTTGAATGTTTGTACTCGTGGTTACCAACCCATACGTAGTAATTATGGGGCATAGGATAATTTGAATGTTTGTACTCATGGTTACCAACCCGCACGATAATTTTGATACTGGCAAAATATCATTTTCACTAGTTTGTCACACCAGCGACATGATATTAATTACAAGTAGTGACACCACTTTTGCCTGTCTCATGTCCTTTCTCCACCCTTATAAGGCAACCATTTCATATCCTATTGATCCTTATTCCCTTTATCCTCTTGTTGCCAGTGTATCCAGATCTGGTAATCTCAATGAAGGAGGCACTGTTCAACTCAGAATATGTGATATTCCGTGTAAAATAAAGAACATGCCTGAACCTGACAGTTTCTGGAGTGCTGTTAAACACATGTCACCTTGGTGGAAATACTGATTTCAAAGAACTTGCAGAGGTTGCATTATCAGTGATTTCATTGCCCCACAGAAACACTTCTTGTCGAAGAGTTTTTTCCAAACTAGGTGTAATAAAAACCAAAATTAGAAACAGATTGGTGCTAGATACGGTGGTACCACCTTAGACTGACTAAGGTAGTGATTGGCTCGCAGGCACCAAACATTTTTAGCCAATCACCACCCACCCCCACTATGTAAGAGCACCAATGGTCGTTGCTTCCACATGGGAACTCTGACCAGCACAGGCAATGAAACATCTTACCCTGAAAATGCCAAGCGCAATACATGGCAAAACATTGGTTTCTTAAATGCCTTCTAGACCATGGCCTACAAGCCTGGAAAAGATAAAACTAGCTAATAGTCAGCTGGAGTAGGCTTTCCCTGTTTTACTATCACTAATTTATCCTCATATTTCAACTGCAAGAATGGTTGTTCCACTAATTATTTTACTACACATTGTTCATACATTTTGAAGCACTAGAACTAGCAACTATCTTGTGTTCTGTACGCTGTGCAAATAAATAATAATACAGCTGTTGAGGACTGTACCAATAGTACAATTAAAAACACGCTTTTTCTTGCTTTCAACTGCACGTGCTTATTGCTATGCAGCGGGTCGTGTTCATATGGCACATTTTGCACACTCATGTAAGTATAGCGACACATGATTCTGAAGCCTTGGCGTGCTTATTCCTGCATTCTGCCACCCCACCACTCTCTTCCCACAGCAAGCATCCAAAGCCCTACTCTCCCCTCTGTTCAATGGTAGAGAACAAAACGTATTCCATTCAACTCACTAATTCTTCACAAGGGAAACTGGCTAGTATTGCAATTATTATTAAAATTACTATTAATTCCTAGTTTACTTCAGATATTTGCTTTGGTGATAACTTTAACCTCTTGAGCGATAGCCATTTAAAAGCTCCTCAGGCCGAGAACGGATACCCAATATCCAGCGCAGGGCATTTAAATTGTTAAATGCGCTAAAAGTGCTTCGTAAATACACAGCTGTATTTTGCGTAAATTTTAAGTTATTTTAATGAAACAAAAACTGGTATAAAACTCATTGTATGCAGTATACATGTACATCATCAGCAATGTTGAGTTGCATTTACATATCGTTGAAATGGCACTATTTGTTTCACTGTGGCGAAAAGCTAACTTTGCTTTGTCGAACGCATCTAATATAATTTCTCGGAAAGAAACAGCAGTGGACCCATTGTATGTGTGAGCTATGCATCAGCAAGTCACAGCACAATGTGAAATAGAACACTACTGTATGCGTGGTTTATGAGTCATCAGAATAAAGCAGATTTGCAATTTTTCCTTACACGTGTTTGTAACTTGGATTTAGCAGGCTCCTTTCATTTCTTTCTTGAAATACATACGTATACTTTCCTGCTTGTAGCTGAAGTGAGAAGCTTTTGAGTGTTACATCTCAGAGCTAAAACATGGCATCAACAAGCAGTGTTGCACAAAGGTTAGCGAGTAGTGGAAGTGTAAGGGCTTCTGAAATTACACACAATAATGTAGAGGACTTCTTGCTGTGTGACAGCGATTTGGATATTGATAGCAAATTTTCTGAATTTGAGGGGGGTGTGGAGGATATAGGTACGAGTAGCAGTGAGGAAGAACGTGACCAACTTCCTTCAGGTGTTCGTGAAGAGTCAGCATTGTGGAGTGCTGAAAACAATTCCAATACAAACAGGCACATCTTCACGAGCACAGGGTCTGGTGTTCAACCCCAGGCTCAGCTGACTTCTGACAGCCAACCAATTGACATTTTTACAAAATTTTTTACTACCGACTTAGTGTCTCTCATTGTTTCGGAAACAAATGTATATGCGTGTAAGGTGAAGGAAGATCTGCTCTCTAAAGGTAAATTAGGGCCTAAGAGCAGAATTCAAAGGTGGACAGAAGTAACACTCAATGAGATTTACAGGCTAATTGGTATAATTATACTTATGGGTGTTATTCGTAAACCTGCATTATACATGTATTGGTCCACAGATGACATGCTAGCTACTCCTTTTTTTGGAAAATGTATGTCAAATAACAGGTTTACTTCACATGGTAATTATTATTTATTTATGCCAACAAACTTAGTGTTGGTGTTTTTAAACACACAAGCCATGTGTGGGCAAAGTTTAAGAGGTAGAACCGCATTGAATTTTTAAGTTCCGGTTCTACCTCTTAAAGGTACTTCAATTTTGCGGTTCCTTCATTTCACCTGCACAGAGAATGTAAATGACAAACTCCACAAAATTAGGCCTGTTTTCGATTATATTATTTCAAAATTTAAAGAAAATTATGTGCCTGGTGAAAAGGTCACTGTTGATGAAAGCCTAATGCTTTGGAAGGGCCGCCCAGGTTGGAAGCAATACATCAAAACAAAAAGGGCTAGATTTGGCATAAAGAGTTTTGATGTTTGTGAAAGTAAAACGGGATATCTTTACAATAGCTGCATTTACACTGGTCAAGGGACTGACAATACTGGAGACAAAGATTTGGGCTTATCTGGCTCCATAGTAATGCACCTAATGGAACCTGTGCTTGATCAGGATAGGACTGTGTACTTAGATAATTGGTACAGCTCTCCTAAATTATTCATGGCCTTACACAAAAGAAAGACTAATGCAATTGGAACAGTATGTTCAAATCGTATTGGTTTGCCAAAAGATGTGAATACGCAGGCTCTAAGGAGAGGGGAAATGGAGGTGCGTCAGCTCCCATCTTTGACCTACCTTGCCTGGCAGGACAGGAGGGTAGTTACGGCATTATCCAATTGCAGTTCTCAGATTTTATGATTGACACTGGAAAAACAGATGCCCATACCAAAATGTGCATTTTCAAGCCTGACGTTATCCAGGAATACAATATGCACATGGGCGGTGTCGATCTAGTAGATCAGGTATTGCAAGCATATCCCTCTTTACGAAAAACAGTGAAATGGTATAAAAAGGTATTTTTGCACCAGCTGGATATAACCATATACAATTGTTTGGTAATTTGGAGAGCTCTAAACCCACACAAGACAAGACCTACCTGGACTTTCGACTATCAATAGCTCGCAGCCTAATTCAATAATACCAGGTTGAGAGGCCTCTTCATACTGGGGGTAGAAAATCCAAAACCCCTGCACCCCTCAGACTTCAAGGAAAACATTATACTAAAAGGATACCGTCAACAGCAAAGAAGTCCTGCCCATCTCGAAGGTGTTTCGTGTGCCGCAAGAAGGGAATCCGCAAGGAAACTGGGATGACCTGTGGCGAATGTGGAGATGTGCCCTTGTGTGTTTATCCCTGTTTTGAGGCATATCACTGCAGAAGGAACATATAAAGGTAAGCCAGTAAAGCGTATAGAATTTAATTAAATGTTTCATAACAGGGGAAAATTAAAATAAGTTGAGTTAGATAGAGGATAAATAAGGGTTAAATGCACAAACGCACAGGACGTGTATACACGGCCATATCGCTCGTCCGTCATTTTAAATGGACGTGATTTCATGTCCATATCCCTGAAGAGGTTAATAGCCCACAATATTCATCACTGTTACATAGTACACCAAGTTTGGTGTCTTTGCAACTTTTTATTTTTGAGTTAAGCTTTTCACACAATCACACTAAAAAGATTTTCTAGGGATGTTCTGGACCTTGTAACACAGTTGGCTCAACTGGCTTCAGTGTTATTAATGTGGATATAATTGTGAATGTGCAGGTGAGCGCAGATTTGAGTGTGAAGTCTGCGGCAAGAGGTTTCACAGGAAAGATATACTCCAGGAACACCACACCGTGCACCGGGCACCACAGATCCCATGTCCCATATGTAACAAGAAACTCAAGACCAAGAAGTCTCTGGACGTTCACATGCGGTGTCACACTGGGGAGAAGCCCTACAGCTGCGGGGAGTGTGGAAAGGTAGTCTATTCAGTCACTGAGCAACTTTTGCTTCCACCATAATAATAATGATGATATTGACGACGACTTTGACAACGATGATGATAATAATAATAGTAGTAGTAGTAGTAGTAGTAGTAGTAGTAGTAGTAGTAGTAGTAGTAGTAGTAGTAGTAGTAGTAGTAGTAGTAGTAGTAGTAGTAGTAGTAGTAGTAGTAATAATAATAATAATAATAATAATAATAATAATAATAATAATAATAATAATAATAATAATAATAATAATAATAATAATAACAATAACAATAATAATAACAACAACAATAACAACACCAATAACAAGAAGAACAAGAACAATGATAATAATAAAGTACTGGAGGTGGGATGTGGTCAGTGTCCCAGTTCCTCCCAGCCGGTTTTGTGAAGAATAATAGTAATAATAATAATCATCCTAATCATAACAATAGTAACACTAACAGTAACAGTAGTAGTAATAATAATAATAATAATAATAATAATAATAATAATAATAATAATAATAATAATAATAATAATAATAATAATAATAGTAGTAGTAATAGTAGTAGTAGTAGCAACAGTAACAGTAATAATAATGATGATCATCATGATGACGATGATGATGATCATGATGATGATGGTAGTATTGACGATGATGGTGGTGGTGGTGATGATGGTGATGACTAATCACTCTATCTTCAAACACTTCCCTAATTTTGTTCATGGACTCCTCTGCTGTATGGGCAGTAGCAGAATCTTGTTGAAACCACCCATATGATTTCCCTTCTTCTGTCAGTTCATGATAAAATGGGGTCAAAATGTCATTTTGGCACCTACCTTCATTTACAGTCTGCTTGTAGAATATTGGACCAATTATGCATGTTGCACACCAAACTCCAACTCTACGATCTGGAACGGTTATTTGTATTATTTATATACGGGAGCAGGGGCTGGTGGGAGAGAGTTCCATGATATCCTAACATGACGAGTCCTTAAATATTGTTTCATTCACCCCGCGTCAGCACCATTTTGTAGCTATGAGACTCAAAGTAATTTTTATCAACTTTCTCTATGTACCTCAGGGCGCAGTACAGATCAACACCTTGTGAGGATGATTAAATTCCGTTTCCACTTTAAATACTTATTTATTATTCCTTTATATCACAAATAATAACACAAATATTCTGGATTGGCATCTTTTATCTCATCTGCTGCGGGGTTCACACTACCCGAACATGGACTTCGCCATTTGCACGTGACGTCAAACCAAGCAGTTGAACAAGCAGACAATTGAATATCAGTCTTTGCCATCTATAATAGCTATTTACAACTTTAGAAGGCCTTTCCGCTGCCCCTATAATTTTGCATTCAATGACTTCAGGGGGCTTATGCAAAAAAAATATTGCCTCAGATCATAATGAGGGATTTCTTGAACACGATGTGGATTTTCAGAGGCCCAGTACTGACTGTTATGAGTGTAGACACGACCATTTAGGTGGAACCACGCCTTTTCGGAAAATAACAGAAGCTGTGGGTCAATTAAAGCGTTATTCACTGATGAAAGAAACCATTCACAATAATGCATTCGTGATACTAGGTCACCTTGTTTTAAAGCTTGGACACTTGTACACTTATACAGTTTTAGTTTTAAGAATTTATTTGCTCTATGTGCAGAAGACTGAAATTCCCACCCTAATTTTGAGATGGATTTGAGTGGTGAATGTTGAAAACGTGCACCTGTTTTGTCTGACTTTTCTTCTGTTAAAACTGTACATTTACGTTTTTGTTTTTTATTTGCCACAGAACCAGTGGTTTTGAATTTCTTCACAATCTGGTGTATTGTAAATGTGGAAGGGAATGTTTGAATATGTGCTGTGTGAACAGGGCTTGGTGATTCCTATTTATACTAACTTGTAGACACAAAGTGGCTGTTCATGTTGCCCTCGTGCACAACGGCAGCTGGTAGTGGAGGAATCCACAAGGTCGCAAAACCCTGTAGCTATAGGAAGTTAGCACACAGCTCCAAAGCAAAATCTGTTGAAAATACTGGTACAGGTCATCTGACAGTGGTGCTTATCTTGTTTACACTGGAAAAACTCACTGCCTGTCTGTTTATGTTGTGACTCACTGGGGCCAGCCGACCTCTTGATAACCTTCTCCTTAGCTGCCTGAATAAGTAGTAGCTTCCTGATTCTGGATTTATTTTTTAACATTAATTTTATGTTGCATTCTTAAATAATTTTGTTCTGTTGTTTAAAAGATAATGGATTTTGAAGGAGAATGTTTGTGCAGGAATTCTTCCAGAAGGGCAACCTGTTGAAGCATGCAGCGGTACATAACCCGCTGGCCAGGAGACTGCTGACGTGTGACCATTGTAACAAGAACTTCACGTCACGTGAATATCTGTCACAGCACATGTTGGAACATACCCAGGGTCGGATACATCAGTGTGAACTCTGTGACAAAGGCTTTGTCAAGGTAAACATTTCCTTCTCACCATTTAAATACGTAGATTACATCTTTATTCATCCTTTTTGATCACATACATGATATAGAACATATTTAATTTATATGGTTACTCTACAAACACACACACTTAATGCTACATACTCTCTATGTACTCCTTTAATGAATACAAATAATATCTCATTAATAACACCTGCACTTTTGTTTGAAATTTGTCTATGGTAATGGGTTCCTTTGTCAGGTGCTGTTGTACATAGCACCATCGTCATGTATTGAGATTCTATGGTGGCAGATGATCTTCCTTAATATACTGTGACAAAATGACAAATCAACAAATCCCAGTCCTTACACCTGTGTAACAAAATGACAAAATCCAGTGTGGTTAGTTTCCTATCAGTTTGTCCTTTAAAGTTTACAACAAATACAGTTTTCTTCTTGTTATTAACACAGTCTACAGTCTTTTATGCTATGACAACTCATAACTTTTACTTCTGTAAATTTGCTGTTCTTTAAGCATCTTCACTTTCTCTGTCTCTCAGCCCTAATGACCTAGTTGTCGACGGGCCCTTAAACCCAACTCACTCACTCGACACTCATTAGATGTTTACACAGAACAATGTATCTATCACAATGACACAGACATGCAACTTTCTTGAAACTTGTGGAGAAAGCTCCTTATGTGTAGCTGCTTCTATTCTTGTTAGTCACATACATACGAGGCAGCCTGACCTTACCCCTTGGCCCGCTCAGTGAATGGTGTGAAATACCTTGGCCCCATCTGCCCTTTGTTGTGTGCCCAGCCCAGCATTAAAATGTAATAATAAATCTAACATATGGAAATATTAAAATATATAAGTGAAACAGTTTTTTGCACAATATTCTTTTGTCTTTAAACAACATATTTATCAGCACCACGACTCCCCGACCGTAAGGCAACTACTTGAATTTTTAGGGATGCTACCTTTCTATCAGGATAGCTCTTCAGTTGGCCCCTCAGGCAGCTAATGAGGCTGAGTGCACCCCGTACCAGACCTCCGAGCAGGGGAAAAATCCCATGCCGGTACTGGGGATTTAACCCAGGTCCTCCATGCCAGAGGCAGGCACACTACCAACTGTGCTACTGAGGCGTGCCAACTGATACATTTGTATCATGTACAAATAAGGTAATATGTCCTCCTGAGACAGTATTAGTAAGTGATGTGAAGTTCAAAGGCATACATTCAAATGAAAATGATTTAGATTAAGGAATACCGTGACAGTACTATGGTTGATTGTAATATACAACAACTTACATGCAAGTGAAAAATGCGTCTGGTCGTACTGCCACATGTCGGTAAAGTAGTGACAGTTGTGTATGTAATGTTACAGGAACACATGCTGAAGGCCCATATTAGACAGTACCATGGTGGACTGTGTGTGCCCGTACTGCCACATGTCGGTAAAGTACTGACAGTTGTGAATGTAATGTTACAGGAACACATGCTGAAGGCCCATATTAGACAGTACCATGGTGGACTGACATTTGTGTGCCCCTACTGCTACATGTCGGTAAAGTACTGACAGTTGTGAATGTAATGTTACAGGAACACATGCTGAAGGCCCATATTAGACAGTACCATGGTGGACTGACATTTGTGTGCCCGTACTGCCACATGTCGGTAAGGTACTGACAGTTGTGTATGTAATGTTACAGGAACACATGCTGAAGGCCCATATTAGACAGTACCATGGTGGACTGACATTTGTGTGCCCGTACTGCCACATGTCGGTAAGGTACCGACAGTCAATGCGAAGGCACCTGGAGAAGCGACATACTGACATGCAGCAGGAATGGGATGTACAAGGGTTCCTGGATAAGCTAGAAGCAGGTGGCAACACTGAAGTGTCCACATCCCTTGTGGCAACATCACAGCAGACCAGTCCAGTTATTGGCAACATGGACATTCTACAGACGGACACACAAGGGGAAGGTGAGACTATCTCCAACATACACATCACTTACTTTACTCACCATCATTTATTTTTGTATAACTCGTACAAATTGTTCTTCATGAAAGCTTAATTCTATCGAGTTAGTTTTGATCAAGATAATACAGAAAGTTTCATTACACTTTTCATTATAGTAGATATACATCAAAGTGATAGAGAGGAATCTGAATTGATAGTCGCATGTTTAGGAGCTATACCCAATCAAGCCTTAGAGTGTGTACAGACATCAACATTACACTGCAGCTCAATGTTTGGAGTAAATGAAAAGTGTGTTAACATACTGTGACATTGCTTCAGGCTTCTGTGTAGAAGCATCCCAAATGGAAGCAATTATATAACCTTAAAATAACTGTTTCAGATGGTAATTATTATTTATTTATGCCAACAAACCTACTTTTGGTGTTTTTAAACACACAAGCCGTGTGTGGGCAATGTTTGAGAATTCAATGTCATTTTGGCAGGTTGTCACAGTAGCTTAATGGTTAGAGCACCTGCCTAGTAAGCGGAGGTCTATGGTTCAAATCCCAGCTGTGGCATTGAATTTTTAAGTTCCAGTTCTACCTCTCAAACTGTTTCTGTATTGAGAAAAAATAAAGATGGTGTTTAGAATCTATTATATAGCCTTTAAATAACACTGTTTGTAATGAGTAGAAATAACATTTTAAATAACTGATAGGTAATGCAAGATTACGTTTGGGAAAAGCAATTTATTTCAGAAACAACACATGTCCAACAACTGTAAGTATTAAAATTATTATATAATTTAAAGATAACACCACTGAGAATAGTATCTGGATATAATTAGAAGCTTTAGCATACAAAGCGAAATTGAACTGACACAGAAAAGGGAATAATCTTATAAATAAACATAGTTTTCAGTTAATATTTATTTATGCCAACAAACTTACTGTTGGTGTTTTTAAACACACAAGCCGTGTGTGGGCAAAGTTTGAGAGGTAGAACTGGAACTTAAAAATTCAATGCCACAACTGGGATTTGAACCACAGACCTTCTGCTTACCAGGCGGCTGCTCTACCACTGAGCTATTGTGACAAACTGCCAGAATGGCATTAAATTCTCAAATCAGTCCGTATTTCTCCTGGTAAACCACAAAGGCAGTCTCACATCAGTTCTACCTCTCAAACTTTGCCCACACACGGCTTGTGTGTTTAAAAACACCAACAGTAAGTTTGTTGGCATAAATAAATAATAATTACCATCTGAAGGTTATTTAATCCTGGGATATAAAGTACTTGCAATAGTAAGTCACCATTGGGGTAATTTGTCTCTGATGTGAGACTGCCTTTGTGGTTTACCAGGAGAAATACGAACTGGTTTAAGAATTTAATGCCATTCTGACAGTTTGTCACAATAGCTCAGTGGTTAGAGCAGCCGCCCGGTAAGCGGAAGGTCTGTGGTTCAAATCCTAGTTGTGGCATTGAATTTTTAAGTTCCAGTTCTACCTCTCATAGTTTTCAATTTTTCTCAAAATCAACAGGCAAGGATTGGTGTTGCTTCTGCAATCAGTGATTCAGTTAATCTATTATTGTGTTTTCGCATAGTTGCCTGATTCCATTTTAAATTGCAGGTGGAGAGATATTACTGACGGTGTCTAGGATTCCTCTGGTTGAAGGGCAAGAGTCTGAAGAGCAGACAGATATCGGCAGTCAGATGGAACTGCAAGTAGAGACAGAGGTGCAAGCAGATGAAGTTCCTGTCGGTAAGGTTCACACATACTAGCCGCATGTGTTTCAGATTCTGGCTGTGACATTGAATTTTTCAGTCCTGATTCTACATCTCATACTCCAGTTATTTAAACCTAGTTCACAATTATGTAACAAAGTGACAAAAGTCCAGTGCAGTTACTTTTTGTCACTTTATTCTCCTCTAAAACTTTTGCACAAATACACAATTCTCTGAGAGAGGTAAAATTGGAACTGAAAAATTCAATGCCACAGCTAGGATTTGAATCACCCACCTGGTAAACAGAAGATCTATGGTTCAAATCCCAGCTGTGGTATTGAATTTTTCACTTCTGATTCTACCTCTCAAAGATTGCCCACATATGACTTGTGTGTTTAAAAACACCAACAGTAAGTTTGTTGGCATAAATAAATAATAAACACAATTTTCTTCTTGTCGTTAACAGTCTATAGTCTTTCGTGATATTACAGCTCACAACTGTTGTCTTCTTGTAGCCTTAACACACAATGTTCTGTCTTTCTTCACTTTTTCTGTGACTCAAACAGTTGACTTTTATGATACAATCACTCAACACTCATCAACTGCTTTGCTATCTTACTTTCAACACAATGTATCTCTCATGGCATTTGTACACACATGCACAGATGCACACACACACCGGCTAACTAAAAACTGACTGCCCTTGTTGCCTCGACTCCTTATATAGTGAGGATGATGTAACACAGATCTTGCCAGCCACTGTATAGTTCACAAATAATCTCGAAAAGCCCTTTGATGTGTTGCTCTCATTGTCAGGTGTTCACAACCAATTGTGTGTTTGAACCTGACCTTGAGTCCCTTGACCCTGACCGTGCTGCGTCAGGTATACCATATTACATCCATACTGTGCATATTAGACCCTTCAAGGTGCTTGTGACCTAGCTCCATCTAGCCACAAGCTGGGAAAACTACAGCATTTACCAGTTAACACGATTGCCGTTGGCAATACATTCCAAAGGTTAAAAAGCTGCTCAGATGGCCATTGCAGTCAAAGGCAGTATATAAATGGAACAATAAAAAAAAGTCTTACAATATAAAAAATGTGATGTGTTGCACTCACATGACTTTCTCTACTCTTTACCGACCATTCTTACAAACTCTTTTTCCTATATCTTCTTCATATTAGTTGAGATAAACATTTGTACAAATTATCTTATTGTTTATCATCTTGTAGGTACAAGGGGAATATGGGAATACACTAGGCTTTGAGCGATAGTCAAATCTTTTAAAGCTTTTAAATTCTGTTCTCTTTGCACGGTTAACATAAAGAAAATAAATAATGATGTTTCATTTGACAGAAGTATAAGTTCTCAAAAAGTCACACAAATAACAAGTAATATCTCCGAAATGGTTCACTCTACAAAAATAAATTATTTGGACATAAATTGTGTTTTAGCAAGGTCTACATTTTTTGTATAGTAAGATTTGGTCTTTCTCTTACGGTTTACGAGTTATTCAAAAGTCATCCAGAGTAAATAGGACTACATGGGCTATAGAGAGAAAATTCAAAATATTTTCCACATAAAGGGTAGTTTAGGGTGGGACTATTTTCTTCAAAATGTTTGTCTTGCATCCTTGAAAGATTTAAACTTAAATAACACCTTTGATTTTCAACCGACTTTTTCTTTTTTACTTATGTTGTTCACACACAGACCTTTTTCTAGAACTACCTTTTTTGAATTCAGGGGACATATATTTCCAGTGAAATGTTGACATTGAATGTTTGGATGAAATACAATACTTTCCCTACTTAATATACGTAGTAGAGAGAGTAAACTGCACATCTTGTTAAAGTGCAATTAATGGTAAATATTTGTTTGTGGAGCCAACCATATCTGAGATATTCCTTTTTATTGGTTTGAATTTTCAAATATACTTTATACAATGATGTGCACTAATTTGTGTACTTTCTCCCCTGGTAAGTAGGGCAAGTGTTGTATTCCACCCTAAAATTCCATGTCAAGATTTCACCGGAAATATGTTTTGAGACTCCTAAATCCAAAAAAAGCATTTTTAGAAATAGGTCTGTGTGTGTATCTGCCTGTCTGTCAGTCTGTGTCTCTATCAATCTGTGTGTCTGTCTGTCAATCTGTGTGTCTGTCTGTCAGTCTGTGTCTCTGTCAATCTGTGTGTGTCTGTCAGTCTGTGTCTGTCTGTCAGTCTGTGTCTGTCAATCTGTGTGTCTGTCAATCTGTGTGTCTGTCTGTCAGTCTGTGTCTCTGTCAATCTGTGTGTGTCTGTCAGTCTGTGTCTCTGTCAATCTGTGTGTCTGTCTGTCAGTCTGTGTCTCTGTCAATCTGTGTGTGTCTGTCAGTCTGTGTCTCTGTCTGTCTGTCAGTCTGTGTCTCTGTCAATCTGTGTGTCTGTCTGTCAGTCTGTGTCTCTGTCAATCTGTGTGTGTCTGTCAGTCTGTGTCTGTCAATCTGTGTGTCTGTCTGTCAGTCTGTGTCTCTGTCAATCTGTGTGTGTCTGTCAGTCTGTGTCTCTGTCTGTCTGTCAGTCTGTGTCTGTCAGTCTGTGTCTCTGTCAATCTGTGTGTCTGTCTGTCAGTCTGTGTCTCTGTCAGTCTGTGTATCTGTCTGTCTGTCAGTCTGTGTCTGTCAGTCTGTGTCTCTGTCAATCTGTGTGTCTGTCTGTCAGTCTGTGTCTCTGTCAATCTGTGTGTCTGTCTGTCAGTCTGTGTCTCTGTCAATCTGTGTCTGTCTGTCAGTCTGTGTCTCTGTCAATCTGTGTGTCTGTCTGTCTGTGTCTCTGTCAATCTGTGTGTCTGTCTGTCAGTCTGTGTCTCTGTCAATCTGTGTGTGTCTGTCAGTCTGTGTCTGTCAGTCTGTGTCTCTGTCAATCTGTGTGTCTGTCTGTCAGTCTGTGTCTCTGTCAATCTGTGTGTGTCTGTCAGTCTGTGTATCTGTCTGTCTGTCAGTCTGTGTCTGTCAATCTGTGTGTGTCTGTCAGTCTGTGTCTCTGTCAATCTGTGTGTCTGTCTGTCAGTCTGTGTCTCTGTCAATCTGTGTGTCTGTCTGTCAGTCTGTGTCTCTGCAATCTGTGTGTGTCTGTCAGTCTGTGTCTCTGTCTGTCTGTCAGTCTGTGTCTGTCAATCTGTGTGTCTGTCTGTCAGTCTGTGTCTCTGTCAATCTGTGTGTCTGTCTGTCAGTCTGTGTCTCTGCAATCTGTGTGTCTGTCTGTCAGTCTGTGTCTCTGCAATCTGTGTGTGTCTGTCAGTCTGTGTATCTGTCTGTCTGTCAGTCTGTGTCTGTCAATCTGTGTGTCTGTCTGTCAGTCTGTGTCTCTGTCAATCTGTGTGTCTGTCTGTCTGTCAGTCTGTGTCTGTCAATCTGTGTGTCTGTCTGTCAGTCTGTGTGTCTGTCAGTCTGTGTATCTGTCTGTCTGTCAGTCTGTGTCTGTCAATCTGTGTGTCTGTCTGTCAGTCTGTGTCTCTGTCAATCTGTGTGTCTGTCTGTCAGTCTGTGTCTCTGTCAATCTGTGTGTCTGTCTGTCAGTCTGTGTCTCTGCAATCTGTGTGTGTCTGTCAGTCTGTGTATCTGTCTGTCTGTCAGTCTGTGTCTGTCAATCTGTGTGTCTGTCTGTCAGTCTGTGTCTCTGTCAATCTGTGTGTCTGTCTGTCAGTCTGTGTCTCTGTCAATCTGTGTGTCTGTCTGTCAGTCTGTGTCTCTGTCAATCTGTGTGTCTGTCTGTCAGTCTGTGTCTCTGTCAATCTGTGTGTCTGTCTGTCAGTCTGTGTCTCTGTCAATCTGTGTGTCTGTCTGTCAGTCTGTGTCTCTGCAATCTGTGTGTCAGTCTGTCAGTCTGTGTCTCTGTCAATCTGTGTGTCTGTCTGTCAGTCTGTGTCTCTGCAATCTGTGTGTCAGTCTGTCAGTCTGTGTCTCTGTCAATCTGTGTGTCTGTCTGTCAGTCTGTGTCTCTGTCAATCTGTGTGTCTGTCTGTCAGTCTGTGTCTGTCAATCTGTGTGTCTGTCTGTCAGTCTGTGTCTCTGCAATCTGTGTGTCTGTCTGTCAGTCTGTGTCTCTGTCAATCTGTGTGTCTGTCTGTCAGTCTGTGTCTCTGCAATCTGTGTGTCAGTCTGTCTGTGTGTCTGTCTGTCAATCTGTGTGTCTGTCTGTCAGTCTGTGTCTCTGCAATCTGTGTGTCTGTCTGTCAGTCTGTGTCTCTGCAATCTGTGTGTCTGTCTGTCAGTCATTTTTAATTCTATCACCACATTATGATCACTGTTAAACCTAAATTCCAACGTTTGTCTAATGACTTAATATTATTGTTATTTGTCTTTTTGTTTACTTTGTCAATTTGGCGACTCACAAATGTGGGAAGTTGTTGATTTGTTTCAATAAAATATACATTTAAGTAGTTATTGAGCAGACAGCAAGTGTAATTAACAATGATTTGTCACTAAAACAGCAAGAACTACTTACAAAGCTACATACTAGGTCTGTTCAAAAAATCCTGGAACACAATTTTGTTCACAACATTTTTCTGTGTTTAGCTTTTACTTATTGTGCATGGTCTCCTCCACAATTGATACATGGCTCCCAACGCCGTTTCTATTTCCAGAAGCAGTCTTGGTACACCTCTTTCTGGATTACGCGAAGTGCCATTGTGAAGAATGAACTTTGGTCTCATCACAGTTATGATGCTCTTAAGGAACATGTTGTTGTCACTTGCATGGTCCAAAAGCTCTTCACAGATTGCGAGGCGATAGTCTCTCTGGTCTTGACTCATGAGCTTGGGGACGAACTTGGCGGCAACACAACACATTCCAAGATGCTGTGTCAGGATTTCATGACATGATCTAACTGAAATATTGCATTCTTCTGCAATCTCTCGGACAGCCAGTCTTCAATTGGCATGCAAAATTTTGTTGACGTTCCTGACATGAGCTTCGTCGGTAGATGTTGAAGGGCATCCTGAACCAGGGTCATCTTAACTTCCATGCGGCCATTTTTAAACTGCATGAACCATTCGAGTATGGCTTAAGTACTCGGCACGGTAGGCTTCCTGCATCATTTGGTGTATCTCTGTAAAGGTTTTCTTGAGCTTCATGGTAAAGTTTAATGCAGACATGTTGCTCCTCTAATTCTGCCATCTCAAATTTTGCGAACTGTGCAACACAACTTGTATTCAGTACAACACTGAATAATAACTAACAGACATGCAATAATGAAACTTCTGGCAGGCACACATTAAACATAGGCATGTGCAGGGATGCAACTGCATTTTGCTCCAACACTCCATTGGCATGAAATCATGAATGTTTTGGAATTTTTTAAACAGACCTTGTAAGCATTAAGAGGATAATTTGTCATTCAGATAATTTTGTACAGAATAAATTGATTTTGAACATAGGTACTCTTTAGCAGCATTTCTAAAGTATTGAAATTGTCAACTTTTTCCTTGAGATCATTAGGAAGAGCATTTTTATTGTTTCATAGTATAAACCTTTCTGGAAGCAAGAAAGTTTTGCACTGGGATGATGGATGTTATGTGTTTAACTCATGAATTGCATTGTTTGTGGATCAGTTGCACATAAGGAATTTTAGGTTAGGATTGAGAATACATACATGCAGGGTATGGTTAATATATTCAATACAATTTGCACAAAAATTTCTGGTGTAAAATTTCGGGCCATACAAAAATGCTTACACTTTATAATAAATTTCAAGCCACAGGAAGCGTTCAGTATAAGAAACCTAAAAGACAGCATAGACTTCATACCAAAGAAACATTAGAAGACATGGGACATTGTTTGGAGACTTCTCCCCAAAAATCAATTAGGCGTCTCACAACAGGCAGACATTTTTATCATCATGTGCAAAGACAATACTAAATTGTTGAAGTTAAAACCGTATAAAATAACTGTGGCACATGTTCTTCAACCAGGTGATCCTGTAAGTAAGTACATTTTGTCAGTAAACTCTCAATAGCATATACAATGGCAAAATTGACCCACATTTAATATCTATCACAGACAAGGCTTGGTTCCACCTTCATGGATATGTGTGTACACAAAATAAGCATTATTGGAGCTCTGAGAAACCTAATATTGTTCATGAAATGAATGTTGTATGGTTGCATCTATGACTTTCTGTGATAGTCGTAGATGGCAAGTGCTGAATATAGTACAGCCAGTTCATAATTCATTGACTCTCCCAGTACATGGTGTTATTTTACTGTACTGGTTAATGTGTTTGTTTACAGGCAATGCTTTCATCTTCAATGGGACTGTTACACAGGAAGATATTGGGAACAGCGAAGGCAACATATTACTCTATGTGCTGGATACGGGAGATGTTGCTATAGACCCAGGTTACTGTGCTGGAGTGGACTGATGGCATGGATCATACATGAATAATACAGAGTCTTCATTTGGACGCATGGCCGGCCTAACAAGAATTTAGTTGTCACTGAGAAATGCATGCAAATTGTAAACAATAACCACAGAAAGTGAGTGAGAAGGCTCTGAGGTAAGTGTGAGGTTTGCATTTGGGAGATCCCGGGGACAAATCCTCTGGGCTGACCAGTCTCACTGCGATTTTTGTGTTTTCCTCAGTCACCAAGGTAAATCCCTCATTAGATATTTAATACCATAACCCAAAGTTCCACCTTATGTCTAAAACAATAATATAAATGAAAAATGGATGGTAATAGTTGATAAATACTGGAAGTTGATGACAGTGTTGTTGGAATCACTTTAAATATGGATTTTGAATTGATTAATAACAGTAAACAACACTCACTTTTAAATTTTTCCGGTGCACATTTCAGAGGCTAGCTTTCCATAAAATTCATCATAGAAACAGATGGGCAACTTCCATTTTTAGATTTAAAAATCATAAAAACAAAAAACAGAATAATCTTTGACATCTACAGAATACCAACACAATCAGATAATTAATTATATCAAATGCAATAGCTTCAACCACACAAACAAGCAGCTTTCAACAGTTTAATTTACAGACTAGAGAACATACCACTTTCAACACAGGAATATCAAACAGATCTTAAAGAAATCATTAGAGTTGCACAAATTAATGGCTTCCGGAAATCTTGGATAAATAAAAAAGTTAATATAACAAAAAAGAAGAAACTAGTAAAAGAAACAACCACCCTAAGCAAACTGAAAGAAGAAATGTCATTCAAAAAATTCACATACCACCCAAAGACATTTGACAAATTCAAAAAGATTTTTGAAGAATACAATATACAATTGGCTCCAATTAGCAGATATAGTGTTAAAAATGTACTTGGCTCAAAAACTAAAGACAGCATTGCAGCAAATAAAAAATCTGGAATGTACCAAATAGTGAAGGTTTTTAGTTGCTTTTATATATTCAGGTAGACAATCACTTACTTGTAGTTGTAGATAAACAGGAGCGCTTTCGTGGAGGTTACGTCCACATCCTCAGCCAGTAGCAACTGTTTATCTACAACTACAAGTAAGTGATTGTCTACCTGAATATAAAAGCAACTAAAAACCTTCACAATGATCAGGACATCACTATATATAATGCTTCTCCTTTTAATAAAAACTTAATATGTACCAAATAGAATGCTCCAATCAGCAGATATAGTGTTAAAAATGTACTTGGCTCAAAAACTAAAGACAGCATTGCAGCAAATAAAAAATCTGGAATGTACCAAATAGAATGCAATAACTGCAACCAGGTTTATATAGGAAAAACTAAGAGCAATTTGGGAACGAGAACAAAAGAACATTTCAGAGGTATAAAACACAAACATTTAGAAAAATCAGCAGTTGCCACCCATTTTTGGAAAGAAAATCGCGACATTAATCTGTATCCAAAATTATTGAAACACATATCAGGAAACCAAGAATTGTCAACGTGGGAACAGATCTTCATCTGGAAAAACAAAGACCGAGTTTTCAGTTTTGATATACCACAAGGCGATCTGTTATACAAGTTCCTAAAACCACCACCAGAGCAGTCTACTGGAGACACCAGCTCGAGGAACCAGCCTGTATAGTTCAGTCAATGTCCGGTTGATAATATACCACAAGGCGATCCATTATACAAGTTCCTAAAAACACCACCACAGCAGTCTACTGGAGACACCAGCCCCAGGAACCAGCCTCTATAGTTCAGTCAATGTCTGGTTGATAATATACCACAAGGCGATCCATTATACAACTTCCTAAAACCACCACCAGAGCAGTCTACTGGAGACACCAGCCCCAGGAACCAGCCTCTATAGTTCAGTCAATGTCCGGTTGATAATATACCACAAGGCGATCCATTATACAAGTTCCTAAAAACACCACCACAGCAGTCTACTGGAGACACCAGCTCGAGGAACCAGCCTGTATAGTTCAGTCAATGTCCGGTTGATAATATACCACAAGGCGATCCATTATACAAGTTCCTAAAAACACCACCACAGCAGTCTACTGGAGACACCAGCCCCAGGAACCAGCCTCTATAGTTCAGTCAATGTCCGGTTGATAATATACCACAAGGCGATCCATTATACAAGTTCCTAAAACCACCACCAGAGCAGTCTACTGGAGACACCAGCCCCTGGAACCAGCCTCTATAGTTCAGTCAATGTCCGGTCGATAATGGAGAAAAGCTAACCTCCGAAACATATACCAGGAAAATTTAAAAATGAGTGTTGTTAAGTGTTCTTAATCAACTCAAAATCCATATTTAACTGTTCCATGTATTCACAGATAATGTAAGCAGATATACTGGATGGCACTCTAGTGCCAGATGCTGTCATACAGTTGCCCTGCACTGCTCCCTTTGTGGACTCCTGTCAAAACAACGGGTATGGTATAGGGATGATGGCTATGTAGTTAAAGCTACTTAAAGGAAATAAAGAAAAAATTAAAATACCAAATAAAAAATATAATCACAGAAGATAATTATTATTTATTTATGACAACAAACTTACTGTTGGTGTTTTTAAACACACAAGCCGTGTGTAGGCATCTGAAGCTTATTTAATCCTGGGGCATAAAATACTTGCAATAGTAAGTCATCATTGGGGTAATTGTCTCTGATGTGAGACTGCCTTTGTGGTTTACCAGGAAAAATACGAACTGGCTTGAGAATTTAATGCCATTCTGGCAGGTTGTCACAGTAGCTTAATGGTTAGAGCACCTGCCTGGTAAGTGGAGGGTCTGTGGTTCAAATCCCAGCTGTGGCATTGAATTTTTAAGTTCCAGTTCTATCTCTCCTAATCACAGAAGATTTTGATCTGTATTAACGTGCTATATAAATAAAACCATGTGGCCCAGTAGAACAATAATTAACATTATCAATATATAAATTAACTTTACTCGCATTATCTCAACTTCACTTATCTTATAGGGTTTTAATTTTAAAGCTTCCCAAGATGAGGTTTATGAAATTCCTGATTTCCTCACAAATTCCTCAGAGATTTCTTTGAATTTGATTCTAACTTTTCTTCAGTGATGTCATCAAGGTTTACCTGTATAAGAACATGGTTGTTTCTTATAAAGAATAGATCCTGTTTGTTTTTGTTAAACTGTTCACTGAGGCGTACAAACAACAGGCAGGGAATGTTTGTGTGTGTTCAGTACAGTGTCAACTGATCAGAAATTCCCTGTATTACGGCCATATGTCCAAACAGAGGCTTAATAGTATCATTAACAAGTGACTAGAGTTGCACTGCTCCTCAAGATAGCATGACATTATCATTGTTTTATACCATCTGGTGACAGAAGCATCAAACTAGGTGCCGTCCCTGCTTCTTTCCCAGTACAGCAACTAAACACGTCAACATGTGCACTTATTTCACATGTTCAGATAATAATTAGGTAAAATGTGATTCATACAAAATGGTATTATGTTTGTATAATATTGTATCAATAAATAATTACAAAATATCTGACTTTTACATTTACATAACCGTCTTTACAATGCTCTTCTAGAAACTGCTGTAAGGAAAGCTCATTGTTCTGTTCTGCTTTGTAGTACAAGATAAATATTTGTAGAAATAGTTTCATTATAGATTTCATTGTAGTTAGAAGGGGGATACAGGAGAGTAAAGTGCTAGGCAGCCAAATGTTTGAAACTGCGCCTCCAAATGCTTGCCTTGATATATCACACTCTTTCCATGAAATTATGAGGAACAACTGAATGGTGACAGCACCTCAGAAATTGACCAAGTGTTGAATAAATCAAATCATTGCATATCACAGAAATGGCTGATGTCACAAAAAATCTCCTAGGTACAGGAAAGGGCACTCCCAAGTTCCTGAGCCATGCTCTCGACTGGGCCTATGCCAAATGCCCTTCCTGAACACAGTCTGATGGATACCATCATGCAGATCGGCGGATGGGGAGGTGCAAAGGTGATTGAGTTATGTGTAATTCCCAACCCCTGCCTGTTCATCATGTGGGACTGTGTTTGTATCTGCTGTGGGGAGGGGCCACTGAATGAGCTGATGCACTCCTGAAGGCGATTGGGTCCCTCTGTCTATAAACTGGTGACCAAGGTCCTGGCCAGGACTCTCACCTAAGTTAGGATGACACCCAGGATATGAGCATGCCATCAAAAATTTGGAATGATGGAAGATATAATTGCCATGGAACAAAATAAAAAAGCCAACAAGATGTTTAAGTACAGTGTAAAGGAGGTAGTGGAGTCGTGTGGTCCGTGGTATTTGGTTATTTCAAGAACTGAGAAAGGTAAAAAATGTATATTGGTGAGCTCGTTGACCTGAATAAAATAGCTGGTCCAGTAGTCGTGCACTAGATCTTGCATGGCACATTCCTGGTTGGAGTGAATTCAGCAAGAATGTTAGCCAACTGTCCAGTGTGGGCTGAGGAACATGGGACTCTGAGCTCCTCGCGTAGTGTGATCAACAATGTTCAACATAAAGAAAGAGTACATCTCCCACAATCGTCCCAAACCTGCTCAGGTGCTTTGGACGTACTGGTGAGAAGCTACCTGCTTTAACTGTGGAGATGTCTTGCATGATGGTACCCATACTTCATCTCCATCATGTGTTAAAACCTCCGTTGTGCATGCACTAATAGAAAGTACTTTCAAAATATCACAAATCTCAATCCAGATATACAGCAAACAATATCAGATTGGCTTATTCTATTCTGCACCTGAAGACAAAGTTGTGACAGGGAATTTCTGAACTATAGCACACAAGATACCAATCTAAGAGGACCATTCTTAATGAAGTAGCAAACCAATTATCTTTGGAATTCATTCATACCATAGAACCAACTTATTATCCTTGTGCAGGCCAGACACTAGATAACCTAAACATGTTGCAGACCTATGTTCTTTTCTGTCTGTACTTACATATGAGCTTTGTTCAGGCCGTTTTCCTGTACTATTAACAGTGTACTCAAATTCTAGAACCAATTATGTTAGTAATAGCAACTAAATAAGTCAATGCAATTGGAATTGCTATACATACACTTAGACAAAATTACTGATTTAAATATTTCATTGAAAACTCGTGAGATTGACATAGTTGTTAATACTCTCACTGAATATGTTCAACACACTGTAACTGGTCTAGCAACAAGTATGAAAAAGCTACATCCAGAACAGCTATATGGCTTGTCGTAAACTATGGGGAAAAACCAAATATCCACCATATAAGATAACATATAACCATGTCACCCGTAAGATCCACAAATTGCTTGAGGAACAAAATACTGCTGTCCAAAATATTCTATCTTTAGATACTAGTGACAGCTTCCTCTGGAAGAAAACTAACACCTTAACAAAACAAATGGAAAATATACCACCACTTCATATTAATAATAAATAGTATGCTTCATCAGAAGAAAAAGCTTACACTTTCTCATAAATCCTCCAAGAACAATTCAAGCCTAACCCTTGAGAAGACTTGGTTTAATGAGAAAATAATAGAAGATATTTCTAAACCACTACAGCTATCTCCCAACACTATACCTTTTATCCAGTTCAAGTTCACAATGCAATTAACAGAATGTCAGCAAAGAAATCCCCTGGTCATCTTGTGGTTATCCTATCTTTGTTAAAAGCTTTTCCAAAACAGACCTTTGTACTCATAACAGAAATATACAATGCAATAATTTGAGTAGCCCACTTTCCTATAACGTAGAAGCATGTCATAATAATAATGATACCAAAACCAGGCAAACTAAAATTGAATCCATATTTATATCACCCTATTAGTCTCTTAACCACCTTTTTCAGACTGTTTGAACATTTGTTTCTTCCTCATATGCTTAGACCTCTGCAGCCCCTCATTCCACACACAGCTTGGCTTCAGATCTAACCATTCTTGTTCTCAACAGCTGCATCGTATGGTGGATATAATACTTGATATTTTTAAAGAAAATTCCATCTGCTATAGTTTATTCCTGGATACTGAAAAAGCTTCTGGCCACGCCGTAGCCGAGTGGTTAGACCATTTGCTTCTCACCAGAGTGGTCCGGGTTCGATCCCAGGCAACTGCATGTGGGATTCATGGTGGACGAAGCAGCACTGGGACGGGTTTCCTCTGGGTTCTCCGGTATCCCTGCCATCTCATTCCACTGGTGCTCCATCTTCATTCCATGTATCATCAATGTCACCGTCTGCAGTGCCGTATGTAGTAAAAGCAGGCATTAAAAATTACAAAAAAAAAGCTTACGACAAGGTATGGCATGTAGGATTGTTACACAAAATTAAATATGTAGTGAGTGACACCTTATATCTAATAAATAAATCATATCTCTCAAGAAGAATGTTTTCTGTAAAATGCAAAGGATTACTATCTTTGAAAGTGGTACTGGCTGGAGTTCCACAAGGAGGTGTGCTTGCTCCATTTCTATACCTAATATACACCTCCAATTTTCCAAAGAGTGATAATCTAATTGTATCACAGTATGCAGATGATATAGCTATTGTTAGTAAAGATGACAGAAATAGCAATTAATAGTCTCCAAAAATATGTATTCAAAGTAGATAAATGGTGTAAAAGGTGGAGAGTGAAGATGAATCCAAAAAGGTGCAGTTTAGTTACATCTGCCTACAAAACAAAAATTAGCAAACACACAATCAAATTAAATAATGAAGACAGTCCTCAAGTTGAGTGTGTCAAGTACTTAGGACTAACATTAGACCAAAAATTTATTTGGAATACACACATCGCTCTAGTTTCAAAACTGAGGCACAGACTTCATAAACTCAAATATCTCATCAAAAACAGTTCACCTCTACCATTGCATCTCAAAAATCTAATCAAACCTATCTGGATGTATGGGTGCTCTATTTCACAACTCAAAAGAATGCAGACTTTCCTAAAGCAGATGCTCCTTGGTACATCCACAATTTTGCACTTCATAAAGATCTTTGCACTTGCCAGTTATTTCCTCAGTGGTCCGTGTGTGGATGAAATAAGCATTGTACCTGTTTTGAAGTCCTCTGGACAATGTTCCTTTATCTGCCGTTTCCTTCAGCGTCACGTTGTGGTTGCCCTGGCTATTTTACGGCGAGGCTCAGCTAGAATATGGACTCCGCCTAGAATTTTGTACACTAGGTGGTTGTTGATCTCCGGGAAGTAGAGAAGTGAAGAAAACACTGATGCTAGACTTGAACTGAATTTACTTCGTATTCCAACACATCTAGGCGCTCTGGTCAAGTATCATCACAGCTCAGCGCTCCACACGGTTCTCATGTTGCTTTTTCACCTTATCTCGAAATTTATGTCTAGTATTGTCTTTCGGCACTACACACTGTCCGCAAACAAATCTCTTGAGGACCGCCGCTTTTGCGCGACAACTTCAACGCAGGTTTCGTCTCTGTCTGCCTTCCTCGGACTGACTGGGCTTCATTCACAAATTTTGGGTATTTATATGTTATGCCCCCACTTGCAAGGTTCAGCTTGTTTCCTCTTGATTAGATACTGTTTTGCATGTCCCAGCTTGCAGCAATACAAAGGGTGGATCATGCCCTCGCAATTACTCGACAATTCCCTCTAAAATTATGCGTTTCTTTCTCAGCCCCTGAATTCCACTTGACCAGAGACCATATATATAAATAAAATATTACATCATGAATACACAATTTACACGTACATGATTCACATTTCCATGGACACACATTAAATTAACCCTCATTAAATAGTGTACAAATTAAAATTTGTCCAGGCTCAGGGGCTTTATTCTGTGTCACACTCCTACAGTTGAATCTATAATCCAGTCCTGCTACACTTGGCTGTTCACATAAATCATCAATCACCAGAAATCTTTATTGAAAGAGATTCCCCAGAACATGCCAAAAGAATTACTTTCCTGTAGACTGAAGAGAAAACGCCATACAGATCTCCGCTTATAAAATATTGTAGGTAGTGTTTGAGAGGTAGAATCAGGACTGAAAAATACAATGCCATAGCTGTCTCAGGCGCGGCTGCTCTGACCACTGAGTTACCATGACAGCTTGCCAGTATAACATTATATTCCCCAATTGATTCTTATTTTCCCGGTAGATCACTAGAAAATCTCACTTCTGAGATGAGTACCCCAAGGTCGACTTCTAACCATAAGTACTTTATGTCAGGGTTTTAAAAAACTTTTAGATGATAATAGTTGGTTGGTATATACTTGTTTACAAGAGACTAAGTTCCTCTGCAATACTCCTTTAAGATCGGACGGTACCCTCCAAGTACAGCATGATCGTAAACCAGACGGGGGTATTCCTGCGCACTGGGGTACTATGATGCTCATCGGAGATGATATATTCGTGGAATATGTACCTTTAAAGTCTGCCAATCAATCAGTCACTGCAAGGCTTGAATTGTCCGTTTGCAATATTTATCTGCCTCCGTTTCAAGGTTCGCATTAACGGTGGGGGGATAGGGGATTTCCCCCTCTAGTTAAATAATTTCCCCAGTTCATCAAAGAACTCCTTCCCTGCCAGGGAAGCATTTTTACTTTCTCTACTGGTAAGTAGGGGAAGTATTGTATTCCACCCAAAAATTCGATGTCGAGATTTCACCGGAAATACATGTTTTGAGGCCTCCTGAATCCAAAAAAAGCATTTTTAGAAAAAGGTCCATGTGTGTGTCTGTGTGTCTGTCAGTCTGTCAGTCTGTGGGCAGCATAACTCAAAAACGAAAAGTCGGTTAGAAACCAAAGTTGGTATTTAAGTTTAATGTCTTTCAAGGATGCGACACGAAGATTTTGAAGAAAATAGCCCCACCCTAAACTACCCTTTACATAGACATTTTTTGGAAAATTTTGATTTTCTTGAAAATGGCTCTAACGGTTTTGATTAAAATGTCACATGTTTGAGATATTTTTATGACAAATGAAATGTATATCTTGAATTTTCTGGCTATAGCTCATGTAGTCGTATTTACTCTGGACGAATTTTGCATAACTGGTAAACCGTTAGAGATAGACAAAATCTTGCTGTACAAAAACTGTAGATCTTGCTAAAATACACAATTTATGTCTCAATAAAATTTCTTGTAGGATGAACCATTTCGGAGATATTCCTTGTTATGTGTGGGAGTTTCAGAAAACAGAACTTTAGCAAAATGCAACAATGTTGTTCATTTTTTTATATGTTAATCATGCAAAGAGAACGGAATCTCAAAGGCAAAAAGATTTGACTGTCGCACAAAGCCTGCTGTATTCTAATATCTCCCTTGCACCTACAAGGAAATAAGCAATAAGATAATTTGTACGAATGTTTATCTTAACTAACATGGAGATATAGGAATAAGAGTTTGTTAGAATGGTTAGTGCAAGAGTAGAGAAAGTCATGTGAGTGCAACACATCAGATTTTTTCTTTTTACTGTATTTACTATTAGTGCTCTTTGAAAATACAAGAAGACACGGAACACTTATGATGCAGACTGTACATGGCAAGAGTGTGAGCATTGCGTAAGCAAACGTATCACATCACAAGTAAGCTAAACAATAAACAATTCTCAGGTTTATTAGTTGAGTTAGCATCAGGGTCACAATTCTAGCAATTCTGCATCAGTAATGGCGATTGAGGCTTGCAAAATTAAGTTCCTTCCAACTCACTGTTCTATTGTTCGTCAGCATGGATAAAGTTGTGACAAGAAAATGCAAAGTTACAGAAAGTAATGACAGTCCAGCTTGAATCTCAGGCTTCAGCTTCGAGTAATATTAATTCCAGAACTTCTCAAGTAAAAACTGTATCATTGGAAGTAACATGTATTAGCGAAAATAGTGAGAATAAGTGCACTACATAAATCGGGGGATGTTTAGACAAAACTAGATTTGAAAAATGGAAAACAAAAAGCCCCTGACTTTCATCACTTATAATGTGCCTGTATTGCTCAAAAATACAAAATCACGGTGTTCTTAAAGACAAAATGCATATTGCTGCTGTTGCTACGTTATATATAATTGTTGTTGTTATTATTATTACTATTATTATTATTATTATTATTATTATTATTATTATTATTATTATTATTATTATTAATATAATAATAATAATAATAATAATCATCATCATCATCATCATCATCATCACATTAAGCACTCACTTTGTTACTAAGTTACATAAAATCAAAATACTAAAAGAAAATTATAAATGTACATGTTAGAATTGAAGAAACTCCATTTCAGTGCACTTTTATAACAATTTTGAGTTGCAGTTAATAATCACAAATTGGCGGAGATTCTCAAACAAAAATGACTGTCTATTGTCTGCTAGTACTGACTTATAAATGGAAAAGTTCCTCTCTAATTCAATGGAAACAATTGGAGCATACAGAAAGCAAGTAATATCTCCTGGATTTAACTCACAGTTAGCAAGAGAAAACTTCACCAGACAAAGCACTGCCAATTGAACACAATGTTTTGTGCCCTCTGTTCTTGTCTATACACTTCTTTATTTTCATTGCCACTTTGCCATATGCATGGCTCAAATCATTCACTACTTTATCCACTATTTGTAGCTGTTCCATTAATGTCACTTGGGATTTTTCCAGAGAAGTTATTGCATCAGGAAGGAATCTAAAATTGTTGTTTATGTAAGAAAGTTTATCCGCAATTGCTTTATCAGCTAGCTTTATCAGTGGGTCTTTTTGATTGACATAGACCCAGCATTATCAAAAAAATCAACTACTTTCTTCACAGTTTCAAAATTCTTGCAATAATAACTACAAGCCTCGAGCTATGTTCCCCATCTAGTCAAAACAGGTGAAAAGGGCAGTTGACTTTCTGGAGCTTCTGCTTTGAATGTGCTAAACATGTCATATGCACCATTTTTGGGTAGAGTGCACTTAAAGAATCAGCAGCTTTCATCATATAGGGTGGTGCGTCTGTTATAAAAAGCATTACTTTGGAATTTTGAATTCCATTAGGCCAAAGTATTCTCAATGCATGGTCAAATACTAAGCTGATGATTGAATAGTTCACTTTGTCCAGCTGCTCAAAGTGTAATAGAAATTGTTCTCTGAGGCTTCTAGAACAACAATAACATTCGCTACATAACGGCTTACAGAGTCTGTTGTGTTGTCGATGGATACGAATATATTCTTTTCTCCAATCCTTTTTCTTATTTGTTGCAAAGTTTTGTTGTAGCACCGATCCACATAGGTTCTTCTCAATGTTCTGGGATCTGGAATTAATTTCCCGTTTCCTCTTTTAAGAAAGTGCACAGCTTAGGATGATTCAGCTTGTGAAGTGGAATATTGGCAGATAAAAATGCTTCACATAATTTCTCACAAAATGGCAAAAATGTTGAACGAGTTTCGCCCAGAAGCATCTGCTGTAGGCTTACACTGGATTTATTTTCAAGTAGTTGCAGGCCACGTTTATGCTTCTCCCATGACGTATATTGTTCTACCGTAAATGTTTTTTCAGCAGCCACTCTCACATCACAGATCTTGCAGAATAATATATGACCGTTCATGGAAAAAATATTTTCTACATATTTTGAAACAAATGCCTTCAATTTAACATTATTACTTCCTTTCACTTTAGGCATTTTGCTCTTATGGTGCTTGTACAGGTGCTAGGAACAACTGATCACCTCACTTAACAGCACAACAATGCCAGTTTACCTGGATATAGGAATTTCCTTGGGAGTGTGGGCAAGTCCATTAGCTACACTCCTTGAAAAATAGGGGTAGGAGGTAGCTTAAGTTCTAAGAAATTGAATTCCTAGAAGTGGACCAGTTCATAATTCACATTCCTTGAAAAATAGGGGTAAGAGTTTAGCATAGAATTAGCTTAAATCCAAGAAATTGTATTGACAAGGAAAAGGACTTAATTTTAAAAAAATGAATTAAATACAAATAATCTCCCAATCTTCCAGAAAAGTGTTAAAAATGCTCAAAATGACCTAAAAATTGTCCAAAAATGTCTTATCCGTAAAAAAGGTAAGAAAATGCACAAAAATGCCCTAACAAACTGCTTTTATTTAACTCGTTAGTCAATGCCATACCTTTCCATATATTCAAAGAATGTTTCAACCTTCATATGCAAAAGATGCAAAATCATTAATTGCCTTGCCCAACTAATTTTTCTTAGCATTGGACAGTTTATACAGAAAAGGAATTCTGAGTACTTGTTTGGGACTTTTAAGCTTCAGAGGTTGGCACCATTGCTTTCAGGGCAAATTATATTATGACGTAATACATATTCAATACTAGCCAAATTACTAACATGAATGTAGTGTTAATATACTTTCTTGGTATCATTTTATTGTAAATATGCAACACTGTATCTTAAATGGTACAGATAGAGCTAATTTAGTTCATAAGTAAATTTCATTTAGAATCAATTTAAATTACAAAATTCAATTTAAGAGTAAGGAGCGTGTGCGTGTGCGCGTGCGAATGGCAGCATTGTTAGCAGTCAGACAGTTCCAAGAAACATTATCGCAGGCGTTTTCCCCATCCCCCCCGGGCGCCGCCCGGATTGTCATTCCTCTCCACACCCCTCCGCCTATAGTCAAGACGTCCCCGCACCTCCCCTCACCGCTGGCAGTATCAAGAACACGCGAACATTCCCGGAGGGATGAGCCACAGTTCGAAACTATATCCGTAATGAAAACATCGGCGCTCTTCCGCATATTAGCGATGTAAAAACATTTTCCACGAAACAAAATGAGTAAATAGAAACAAGAAGTGTACGAATATATTTTGGAATGACGTCTAATGTCAAGGACATTTGAAGTAATGCTTTTGATATAATGCTACCTTTTCTTTCTTATTTTTAATTATTGGGAGGGCACTGTCCTAGAGTGCTCCATTGCCAGCCGCCACTGATCCAAACTAGACTACGGATTCATCGTTTATTCTTCAGCACGACCATCAGTGACGGCTATTGAAGTGAAGCAGGAGAAGAGGTTTTCACTTGAATATAGCAGTATTCCAGTTTTGTTAATGTTGGCATTATTACTGCCATTCTAACAGTTTAGTCACAATTTCAACTGCTAGCAGCCGTGGCAGGGTCAGTGACCTACCTTTCTTTTGTTTGGAACTTACAGCCTGGAAATCGGCAGGTAACTAATTAGTGGGGGTTGGCGGGCCTGCAGATCAAGTGAAGCAGTGTGTATTGTGGAAGAAATTGCTGCATTAAACAGCTTGGTTGACGTCACGAAACGATGAGCTACGGGGAAATGTACATGTTTCAGGCAAACAACAAATATTTTCACTTGGGTAGAGGGGATGGTTCCTGTTTTCGCGCCTTAGAAGACAGAAGTGGTTTACCTCGAGGAACTCCTGGTGTTTTAGATAACTGCAAACGGTATAATTTACGAGTTTGCTAGACTCCAGTGTTTGTAATATTTAAATTACGGAATATAAGTGTTCTGTTATGAATCCAGTGAACGATATAGTTTGCACTTTATTAGAAACCGCATTTTCCAGGTGGAAAGATGAAGACAAGAAAGATGTTTTAAACTTCGGGTGGCCCACTAATATCATCGATATACCCATTCAAGGAGAGGACACGAAAATTGGGAAGTTTTATAACATTAAATTCAAAAATTCTTGGTTCGATAACTATTCTTGGTTATGCACTAGCCGTAGTTTGCAATCGCTATTCTGTTGGCCTTGTTTACTTTTTAGCAACAAAAATAGCGTGTGGAATAAAGAGGGATTCACAGATTTCATTAATATATCCGTTCCCTTCAGAAGCACAATGATTCGTTGGAACATTTAAAATGTAAATTACAATTAGACACTTTTGGAAAAAAAAAAAAACAAGAAGAAGAAAAAGAAACACAATATGTGATGCCCTTTAAGAAAACAGCAGACTTTTTCAAGTGCGTTTCAATGAAAACGTGAGATTAAATAGGCTTTTCCTGCAGTTGATCATTAAAGCAACGTTGTATTTAGGTAAGCAAGAGTTTGCATTCAGAGGTCATGATGAGAGTGCGCTTTCGCTAAGCTGGAGAAATTACAAAGAGCTTGTGTCATTAATATATGAAAGTCCATTAGATAACCAAATCCACTATAATAAAACTAAAAGTGTATTCAGCGGTGATTCTAAATCTATACAAAATGAGTTATTGGATGTACTTCGGAATACTTACAGGGCCATATTAGAGCTGAAATGAATGTGTCAGATTTATTCTGTTGAAGTTGATGACACTACAGATTTTGTCAACAGTCTCAGTGCTCTATCATTGTAAGGTATGTGAATACAGAGAGCACATTGGTTGAACGAATTTGCGGATTTCACGATGTGCGTGCTGAAGGTCCGCAGAAACATTGTTCCTTTAGCTTTATTATGAACGTAAATTAGTTGTACAATGTTACGATAGAGCGAGTGTTGTGTCAGGACATTTGACTGGACTTCAAAAAAGAATAATTTTGTACATTGTTTGGCTCAACGTTTAAATTTGATTTTAAAACAAAGCTATAGAGCCATTTCTAAGTGTCACCTTTTTTTTTTTTTTTTTTTTTTTTTTTTTTTTTGCGAATGTTAGTGGTATTCCATCATTTTTTCACTGTTCGGCCAAACGGCCGTACGTGTTGGATTCCGTTTTGACCAAAAGAACACCAACATTAACTGAGACAAGGTGGAGTTCCAACTCAAAGGTCACCCATATAATGGTTCAAAGTTGACAAAAGCTGAAACGTGTATTTGAAGTTCTAATAAACGATGTAGATTCAGATGACACAACAATCGCATCTAGTGAAGGGTTTCTCAACAAAATGAACAATTTTCAATATACCATTCTGGCAGTGGTATTCGATGATATTTTCAGTTTAACGGACATTTTGTTTGATATCCTACAAAAAAAGTCTCTCGACATTAACTACTGTTTTACGAAAATCCAAAATACCAGTGACTTAATAAAAAGCAGACACAGTGAAGAATATTTCAGAACACTGTTTAACAAAGCACCACAACTCACCAGTCTGAGTACTGCAAGAGAATCAGCTGACAATTCTTTCCAAAATTCTAAGCTCATTTACTTTGAAATTCTTGACAACATATTGATGCAAATAAGCGTTGAGTTTCAGCATTGTGAGAAATTGCAGTTCCTCTGTCTTGTCGACTCGTCAAAATTTCACAATCGTTCCGTCAATTTTGCTCCAAACGCTCTCTGCCAGTTGCAACAGTGTTGCCCTCAATTATTCAGTAAGCTCTGCTTGTTTTACGCAGATCATTTGATCTACAAGGATTTTACACTCCAAGAAGTGCTGTGCTCATTGCAGAAAAATCGAGATGTGTTTGAGGAAACCTACAAACTTTTCTCCCTGGTTCTAACAATTCCCTCAATCAGTGCATCCGTTGAAAGAACCTTTTCTTGTCTGAAAAGAATCAAGACTTGGTCAAGGAACACCACTTCACAAGAACGGCTTTCATTTTTGGCGATCATGTCCATTGAGAAGGAGCTACTACTGTGCTCCTGTGATGTAAAAGGTTGAGAAATAAATGTTCGCCAATTCGTAGAAAATTGCGATAGTTTTCCGAGACCACTAACTACAATTCGTTTCGAAGTAGACCCAATAAGCTTCGGCCCGTGCCCTGTTCTCATGACTATGTGCACCAACATTTTTTACTTCTAATACATCTTTTCTTCCTACTGAGACAGACAGACTCGTGGAAATATATCGCAAACCTATACTTAATATGGCAATCGCTAAATTAATATTTGCGTCCGCCATGTTTATTTCTCACATGAACTGTCATTTGTATTGGACCAAAATGAATCATAGTGTGACAAACAATGTTTCTTTTGTGTACAGTTGCATTGGATAGAAAAATTTCGGTCAAAAATGTTGGACCCTGTGACACCGACTTTGCAATGTATTTTCAGCATGCTTAAGTGAACCGCTTCGCCTAGTTTGTAACACTCGAGCCGCCCCTGACGACCATCTATGCTAACATTGGGGTATTCGCATTGCAGTAGAAGCTTTTCCAACTAGCCCAGTTGTGAACCTTTACGCCAAATCGGCAGAACTTGCTCTGCAATACGTGAGGTCCTCTTAGGTGTATGAGCAAACACCCAACGTTCGCTTCCTTTTTCAACATCAGTCCTAAGCCAGTGGGATTTCGTTTCCGACAGCTTCTTAAGCGGGTCGTTATTGAAATGTTTCACAAGGGGGAGACGGCTACCCCTCTTTGTTGCGTGTAGATCTTGGGATGACCGTATACCGGAAGTCCACGATTATTATCTCCAGTATCAGCACTTGTGTGTTACAAGTTTTGTCAAGCTACACTGACCGACGTTTGGGATCTAAGAGCACCAGCGATATTGGATGTGTTTATGCTTATGGAACCAAACCACATACATTCGGTTTACACCGCAGAGGTGTACGCAATATGCCGAGCCGTTTTGTATTATGTGTGCCGTCATAAATCGCGTGACTAATTTTGAGTGGTTCCGTTACTGCACTTGAGAGCCTCCGTGACCTTTACAGCTATCATCCTGATGTAAAACGTATCCTTGTTCTACACGCTTCTGGCGTTGAGGTGGTGTGTGCATGGATTTCTGGCCACGTAGGTTTGCCGGGGAATGAAATGGCTGATTTAGCAGCAAAGACGGCAACTACAGAACCCAATATTACCATCTCACGTGTTACTTCGGAAGACTGTAGGCTCGAAGTGCGGAGAGCGGTGCTGTCGTCCTGGCTCTCCACGGTAATAAGCTTAGAGAAGTGAAACAACTTCCTATAAACTGGGTTACTTCCTCTCGCGTATCTCGTCGCGAGGAGATGGTTTTGCCTTGGTTACGCGCTGGTCACATTCACATTGTTACCTTTTTAAACGGGACCCTGCTCCCCTTTGTCCTTCTGTCGGTCCGTCTCTTGGTGCTATAGTGTGTTTCCCAAGCGCAACTTTGATACTCTCTGCAGCTGTCTCTCAGATTTCCAGAGCTCCTGGCGGACGATGACCTAGCGGTCGAAAGGATTTTGCAGTTTTTAGCAAAGATAGATATGAACCTGAGCAGTTAAAACTTTAGATATCGAAACTTCATACTTTTCAATCTTGTTATAACCTCTTGTTAAATCTTGTTTTTGCCTCTTTGTTTGGTATATTTGCTTTGGTCATATGTTTTACAAGGGCGCTGATGACCAAGTAGTTCAGTAGTCCAGTAGTTCAGTAGTCCATCCATCCGTCCATCCATCCATCCATCCATCCATCCATCCATCCGTCCGTCCATTCATCCGTCCATCCATCCGTCCGTCCATTCATCCGTCCGTCCCTCCATCCATCCATCCATCTATCCGTCCATCCATCCGTCCATCCATCCCTCCATCCGTCCGCCCGTCCATCCATCCGTCCGTCCGTCCGTCCATCCGTCCATCCGTCCGTCCGTCCATCCATCCGTCCGTCCATCCATCCGTCCATCCATCTATCCGTCCATCCCTCCATCCATCCGTCCATCCGTCCATCCATCCATCCGTCCATCCCTCCATCCATCCCTCCATCCGTCCATCCCTCCATCCGTCCATCTATCCATCCCTCCATCCATCCGTCCATCCCTCCATCCGTCCATCCGTCCGTCCATCCCTCCATCCATCTATCCATCCATCCGTCCATGCGTCCATCCCTCCATCCATCCGTCCGTCCGTCCATCCCTCCATCCGTCCATCCATCCGTACATCCGCCCATCTGTCCATCCATCCGTCCATCCGTCCGCCCGTCCGTCCATCCATCCGTCCATCCATCCATCCATCCGTCCGCCCGTCCATCCATCCGTCCGTCCGTCCGTCCATCCATCCGTCCGTCCGTCCATCCATCCATCCATCCATCCATCCGTCCATCCATCCGTCCGCCCGTCCATCCATGCGTCCATCCGTCCGCCCGTCCATCCATCCGTCCGTCCATCCATCCATCCGTCCGTCCATCCGTCCGCCCGTCCGTCCATCCGTCCGTCCGTCCGTCCGTCCATCCGTCCGTCCGTCCATCCATCCATCCATCCATCCGTCCATCCATCCGTCCGCCCGTCCATCCATGCGTCCATCCGTCCGCCCGTCCATCCATCCGTCCGTCCATCCATCCATCCATCCATCCGTCCGTCCATCCGTCCGCCCGTCCGTCCATCCATCCGTCCGTCCGTCCGTCCATCCATCCATCCGTCCGTCCGTCCGTCCGTCCATCCAACCATCCATCCATCCGTCCGTCCGTCCATCCATCCATCCGTCCGTCCGTCCGTCCATCCATCCAACCATCCAACCATCCATCCGTCCGTCCATCCATCCATCCATCCATCCATCCATCCATCCATCCATCCGTCCGTCCATAAATCCACATCATCATTATCATTATTACTATTATTATCATCCATTACGAGTTAAAACCGTGTTAACTGCTTTTAATACACAAATAAATAAAACTATTCCTCTTCATTTTCCTAAAGCAAATGTGTTCTGTTGCTGAAATAAAGCTAAGGATCTCCTTATCATAAAGGACAGCTAAAATTGCCACCTCACTCACCAATACTTATACCTGGGTATGAACTTATCGCCTGCGATATCCTCCCCTTAACTTTCCCTCCATCCGAACGTGCCGATTGTTCGACTATCAAGGCAAGAATACGCGGCAAACGTTGCCAGATTTCTGTTGGAAATTAAACACTGCATGATCCTGTAACATTAAATCGTAGGTAAATTCGTTTGAATTATGATAAAAAGGCATTGCAGCATTGTTCACTCAAAGTTCGCGCGACAGTTATGAAACAATAAACCATTTATATCCATTCGTGGAGAAACTAGAAGACCCGAAATATTTGACACAAATGCTTTTTCTGCTAAATGGCTCTTTTTTACAATAATTATACTGGACATAGGTATTTGTTGCTCTCAGCTCATCACGTATGTTAACGCTTGTCCGAAGCAATACCTTCCACGTGCTAGGCTAGGTGTAATGTGCGTCCTGCTCATGTTGGTTACACATGCTTGTATATGCATTTCAACTAATCTAAAGGAAATGTTCCTTGTTAATCAGGCAACATACGAGCCCTATCATAAACCAATGTGTTTATCCTCAGACAAGCCAACTATTGACTTTTTCGCGAAAATAAAAGCTGTCTATAGGTAATTTGAACACGGAACCTTATCTTCTGAGGTTTCAATACTGATATCAAGTAACGACCGCAGAAACGGAACCAGTTTGGACTATACGGATGAACGGACACATAATTGGAGAAATTGAAACTACACTTTCAGGAAATGTAGGCCAAAGTTTCCAGCGAATTGCGGACTTGCTACTAAGTGCAGTTGGTTAACAGCAATAGTTCAAGAAAGGCGAGAATTGTAAGCTGTTCACAGACAAAATTATTAATACATTTTAGATATATTTCATGCACATCAATGGAAAATTTTGAAGTGGAAAGATTCTGGTAATATAGTTGACAACTCGTGCTCATAGATTAATTCAAATGTTCCTTTCTGTTGCGAAATTTTGATATAGCCATCTGACACTATACATCTGGCTATTTGACCTCTCCATCTTAGATTCTCTGTTTGGACAAAATATTTGAATTTCTGATTAAGGAATTGTAGATAAATTACGCGACGCCACAACTGTAATTGGTCATTGAATAAATAAAGAGAAAAAGAAGATATAATGAAAAATTCTTAGACTTTGGGCAACGAACTCCGCTGATTGTGTAATACTTTACTCTTTGTTTACAATCAGTGACGGATTTCCCCAACATGTCAAAGTCATGGTCTTCCGCAGAGTATCTTTGCTTCCCGTTTCGTAGAAACTAACCTACATTCATAGCTGTCTAAACTAAAGGCTGTGCTGTGATATAATGCTAGGTTTATCAAACGTCCATTAGAAGATGCATGTTTGTTTAAAAGCTTAAACTGCAGCAGTGGCGGAATATTAAATACGGGAAGGAATCAGAGAACAGCTGTGGATTCTTGAAGGACACGCATGAAAATAAACATTAAAACTGGGGCAAGGACAAGGAACAAATCGTCTTGGTAATTATGTTAAGCACTACAATTATATAGTCTTTAGTTTTTAAAAGTTCTATTTTTAGGGAGACCAACAGTGCATTTGATTTCTAGAGTGTTTTAAATCGTGTAGGAGGAACATATGATGTTCACCAAATAAGGTTGAATGATGCTATTGGAGTTATTTTAGTGTGACCTAACACTTACAATTTTCCTGAATTTCTTGTGAACAGATATGTCAGACGACAAAGACCAGAATGCCAAAGCTGAGTTGAAAAAACGTTTGACACCAATGCAGTATTATGTTACTCAAGAAAAAGGAACTGAGAGGTATGAAGTTTTCTTATAACTTGCAGAAATGGCTGACAGTTATTGCTTGACATTGTTACACTTCGCAGCGTTCAGGGTTTTAACTGTACTTTCGTTAAGTGTTCTGTTATAAGGAGACCTTTATTAGCTATTGTGTCCTATTGTTGTGTTATATAACAGATGGCAGCCTGTATTCAAGTGCTCTTGTAACTTTGCAACTAGGAAAATGAATTAGATAGTTGTGTGGAAGTAAGAGCAGAATATTGCTGACAGTTTTTACATTCCTATCAACTGATTTTGGAATTAATTATGAGCTAAAAATCTCTCACATGGAAACATGAAATGAGAGACTGGTAATAGTGCTTTCCAAACAATGAAGAATTAAATAGTTAAGTTTTTTAATAAGACAATTTTTCTATATCCAGTCATGTAAGTGGGGGATTCCTCTTGCTAAACGTTACTTAGGACTCGTTTAAACAAAGATGCAGGTAGACTAGCAAGAATGGAATGCCACAAATCCTTCAGGAGTGAAATAACCTAACTAAATCCTAACATTTTCATTAATTCACACCAGGAAGCAATACCCTCTGTTTTAAAGATGTCTTATGATAAGAAATGTGGAACACAAAAAGTTCTTAGGTGTTACATTCACATGACTTCTCTACCCACTCTTACAAAAACCTGGGATATTCTTTAGTTTAGGTGACGCGAGCACTTGGTCAGAATTTCGGCAGTGTGTACGAATGGTAACGAAAGTTGCCGAAGTTGCTGTGTTAATTCAGCGCTGCCAACAGCACAATTTCCCCAGGAGTTTGTTGCCAATAGTAAGTTTGAATGTTTTAGTGGGACCCGGCAGTATGTTGGTGACCTTCTTAGAAGCAAGTTGTGAGAGTGCCATGGATCGCTTCATTACCATAGTAGATTTAGCGCCTCTGTGCTATAATGAGGAGGAATGCATGCAATTTCTTTACGACGAGGGCCTGCTGAGAACCCGAATGCTATGCAGGGAATGTGATGCCGTGTTACACCCCGTGAGGAGAATATTATAATATAAATATAATAACTATAATATATAATATAAATGTAATAATAATAAATAATAATATAAAAATAAATAAAGAAAGAAAGAACGAGCCAGCGTTTCGTGGACCCAGTAACAAGGCAGTAACGATAATGTACACAATAATTTCCACAACAATAGTATGGAGTCGCACTAGCAATATATCTGTGCGAGTAAAATAATGTACACAATATCTGGCCGGCAAGTGCTGCAAAGATGTGAGTGCATTTGTGTTTAATGTGTTGGCAATCAAAAGTAGTGTAGTGTAAAAATCAATGTTGGCAGATGTGAAAATCGTCTGCTAGTGACAGCTAGCTCATGCAGCGAAACCTAGTGGCGATTCTGAAACCACTGTCGGTGCATGCTCAGTAAGTAACTTCAGACTTAGAATCTGGCCAGAAAGTGGCAAGTAACCTAATCTAAAGAAGAGCCAATGTTCCTCAATTCAGTTTTTTGTTTAATTAAGAAAACTGCTATACAATAGTCTGTAGCGGGGCTTAAGGTAGACAATACAGCAATGTCAAAAAATGCACAAATCAAAACTTACATTTCTGCAAAATATGATAAGTCTGTACAAAATTGTGCTAGTAGAAAATGTTATAAATTATACAATTAATGAGGGTTTTAAAAGTGAAATATGTGTATCTTGAAGACAAATGAAGTCCTCTATATTATTTCTTAAAACTAAATGTTGTACATATAGATGTAGACATCCCATATCATATGTACAATTTACGAGCACCTGCTCACCCATTTAAGTGTAATGTGACGAATAAAGTATAAGTATAAGTAAGTACACTACACTAAACTTCACTATTGATTTGCATATTTTGCATTACATTATTTCACGTTACAATACGTTAGTTTTTATGTTTACTGCACACACTGAATGCCTTTTTAAAATGTAAGTCATGTAACATAACAGAACTGCATTAACAAATTAATTGAGTCAACTTCTATAATTTTGACAAGGAGTATTTCTTTTTCAGAGAAAGACAATTTGAGTTAGATATAAAGAATGATTTTATGATGATCATTTACATTGCTGTTAGTATGAAAACACTTAAGTTCCTGTGTTTGCAGCTTACCTGATGATGACGCTAAACTGTTCTTTTTTGTATTGTTGCACACGCTACACACAAATAAAGGAATAGTGTGCTCTGCGCCACTTACATTACACTTTCCACTAATTGTTTATTTAGCATGCTTATTGTACTATCAAGTTTTGTTTCTTATTTATGTCCATTTTTAGTTTCACTGAAACTAGCACTTTGTTCACTTTTCTCCATTGCACCTTTGTGATATGTTGATGGTGCATGTACCTCACATTCAAGGGGTCCCAAGTTCGAATCTTGGGGTGAGTTACCTGGATAAGGTGTTTTTTATGTGGTTTTCCCTTGTCTTAAAAAAGATGAATGTAATCATTTTTACCCCAAAAGATGAAGGAGACCGTACAACCCTGGATGACATCCTGCAGGGAGTCATTTTAGCTTGCGTGGACACATTTTGCATGGTGGTCCCATGCCTGTCTGTTCCACCTGTGGCCCATGTCCTCTGCAATACACTCGAGCACCTGGGTTCCACTCTGAAGTCAATCTTAGGCGACGACCCAGTAGTTTTCAATACTTGTCACCAATGTTGGCTTCGGTAAGCAAGTTTAACTTGCATTTTATTTTCGACTTTTAGGACGTTTTATCTTGTTTTAACAGCTTACCTTTTTAGATCATTTTTGGTTTAAATGGTTTTAACTTCTTACCTTTTTAGATGAGTTTTTATGTTTTAACTTTTATCTGTTGTGACTTTCCTGTTTTAAACATTTTACTCTGAGTGTTAACCGGTGGCGAGTTTTTCTGTTTTTTATCTTTTTGATTTCGGCCCCTAGTGACCTAGCTGTCATTGGACCCTTAAACCCTACTCGCTAACTCATTTCATTCGTCCTCTGCCATCTAACTGGTTAAAGGGCATTCAAAGAAGTGTATCCATCACTTATTAAGAAGTACATACAAAGTGCACATTTAGCAAGAATGTGTGAACTTCACAGACCAATCAGTGATGAGCTTCAGTACTGTTTTTAAAATTCATACTTTTTCCATGAAAATTACAGGGATCATGTTGGTTCACTCTTAATAGCTTCAATTTTCCTTGATATAATGTTACATATTTACCAAAACACATGGAATGGATTTTCTTGTACTTTTAACACTATATTGCACTATTTTATTGCACAAGTATTAAAGTACGCCTTTTGGGACAATAATTGACACACACAATTTGTTATTTATAAGTCTCTAAACTGCACTTATTGAGGCAAGGTGCACAAAGTTGAGCAATCTAACAAAATTATGGTGATGCACTTAGCCCAAGGCATCATGGGAGTGTTCCTGTTCTGTCAAGCTGTTACCAACATTGGCACTCGAAATACAAGCACGTGGTGTTGCAAGTTCCCCATTTGCTGTATATGTTGGGTTTTCTGCCAGTTCTTCAGTTTCCCCCACCACTCATTCCACCATCTCCTCTATTATCACATTTCATATCATCCTTTTCCTCACTCTGATACTTCCAGATGTTCACTCTGTCCAGTCCATATGCTTGTGTGGTCCTAGGCACAGGCTTGTATGAAATTCAGTCCTCCATACGGGGAGGGTAATCGGATGAAGAAGAAGTAGTTTTAATTGTAAAAATGCCTTTTTGGACTCAAGGGCCCTCAAAACAAGCACTTACAGTAAAGGTTACAGCAGCCAGTTTTGCAAGAAATACTAAAAGGATGAAAACCATTATTTGTAATAAAAATGGCAATGGAATATGTTGCAGGGCATTTACAGGCAAGTACTACAAAACTAAAGATGCAGGTGTGTACTTGTGCGTAGTCTGTGGGGAGGAGCTGTTCTCGTCAGAAACAAAGTTTGAGTCAGGATGTGGCTGGCCAGCGTTCAACGATGTGCTGGACAAGGGGAAGGTTAAACTGACACAGGACACGTCTCATGGTGAGTGTCGCGAAACAATTGCATCCTCCCCAGCTGTGTCTTTGTTTAATACTTTAGTTCCAGTTCCAGTTTCACCAACCTGTGTTCAATTTTAACACACTATTAAACTGGTTTAACACTGAGATTAACATAAATTGCATTTCATTCAACAGTATAAGTTTTTAACTTTGTGTTAAGGCATTTAACAAATATTAGAAGTTAGGAAATGACCGCCACAAAGCAAGTTCTGGTCACGGTGTTGATATGTATGATTTTTGTAATGCCATTCGTAGTCATTCATCATTACTGAACTTGAAAACTTCCAAAGGGAACAATGTTTAAAGTAAAATATAATAAATATTTTATTTGTTAATGATGCTCACAATTGCTAGGATCATATCAGTGCTGCCAGTGTGCTACAATTTCATCCCACAGGGGTTATTTCATATATTACTGACATAGGGCTGTCGCTTTTAGACACACTTAAAAACCATCGGTCTGGCCTGGGTTTGAACCTGCAACCTTGGGATCAGCAGGCCACACCTGAACCATCCAGATCAAGAGGAGCAAGTGTCTATGAATGTAAACAGTCGAATAGCACTGCAGCATTGTGATCACCAACTTCTCAAAGACAGTTGTTTTATAGTTGCATTTAACGTTAAGATATTAGTTAGCAATTTGCTGTAAAAGCTGAATGAAATGCAAGAGTTGTAAATTATGTTAGCAGTATTTTTAACATTGGTTGGTGAAACTGGCCGTTTGATGCATTTGCCAACTTGCTTTATTATAATTCACTATTGCAATTGCTTACAAAGATTAATGCAAACTCAAAATGTTGTAAGAGATAGAACTGGAACTTAAAAATTCAATGCCACAACTGGGATTTGAACCACAGACCTTCCATCCCAGTTGTGGCATTGAATTTTTAAGTTCCAGTTCTACCTCTTAAACTTTGCCCACACACGGCTTGTGTGTTTAAAAACACCAACAGTAAGTTTGTTGGCATAAATAAATAATAATTATCAAAATGTTGTATTAATTCAGCAGTCAGACCAAAGCAAATCGTATGGGTTTTTGCTTTGTAATTTAAATATTTCTTAAAATGTATTGTTTGCTCTGTACAGTGTATGTGAACAAATGATTCATTTCTCTTGAGGCTGTTAACAGTAGCCAGAACAAGAACAACAAAGTTATAATGTGAGGCTTCACAACTAACGGAAACTAGGTCCCAAGAACAGGAAAGAAGATTTGGTGACTTTTAACTTTCTGACTCCTGGATTGGAGATATTATATCCATATTGTGCATATTACACTCTTCACTGTAGAAATTATTGAAGGTGGTCATGGCTCTCTCTGGTCATGAGCTGGGAAAATGAAACTGGAAGAAATTCTAGCAAACGTGTGTCCTGCACACCTTGGTAGCATGATGGTTAGTGTGTCTGCCTCACGTTCAAGAGGTCCCGAGTTCAAATCTCGATAAGGGTAAGTTATCCGAGTAAGGCTTTTTTCTGAGGTTTTCCCTTATTCTGAGAAGATGAATGTCGGGTTACTTAAAGCTCTATGAATCTTGGGCTCATTTGACCATAATTTCACCCATTTTATTCATTCACTGTCAGATATGACATTACATTGGAGGCCGTTAATAAAAAAAAAAGGGTGTCGTAACTCTCTCATATCCATTGAGTGTTGGTTATTCTAGTGAAAGTGACATCTGTAGTTTGTTTATATACAACAGCTGCTAGAGCTCTCTCTAGTCACAAGTTGGGAAAATGAAACTGGAAGAAATTCCAACAAATGTGTGTCCTGACTCTCTCAGATCCATTGAGTGTTGGTTCTTCTAGTGAAAGTGACATCTGTAGTTTGTTTATATACAACAGCTGCTAGAGCTCTCTCTAGTCACAAGCTGGGAAAATGAAACTGGAAGAAATTCCAACAAATGTGTGTTCTGACTCTCTCAGATCCATTGAGTGTTGGTTCTTCTAGTGAAAGTGACATATGTAGTTTGTTTATATACAACAGCTGCTAGAGCTCTCTCTAGTCACAAGCTGGGAAAATGAAACTGGAAGAAATTCCAACAAATGTGTGTCCTGACTCTCTCGGATCCATTGAGTGTTGGTTCTTCTAGTGAAAGTGACATCTGTAGTTTGTTTATATACAACAGCTGCTAGAGCTCTCTCCAGACACAAGCTGGGAAAATGAAACTGGAAGAAATTCCAACAAATGTGTGTCCTGACTCTCTCAGATCCATTGGGTGTTGGTTCTTCTAGTGAAAGTGACATCTGTAGTTTGTTTATATACAACAGCTGCTAGAGCTCTCTCCAGACACAAGCTGGGAAAATGAAACTGGAAGAAATTCCAACAAATGTGTGTCCTGACTCTCTCAGATCCATTGAGTGTTGGTTCTTCTAGTGAAAGTGACATCTGTAGTTTGTTTATATACAACAGCTGCTAGAGCTCTCTCCAGACACAAGCTGGGAAAATGAAACTGGAAGAAATTCCAACAAATGTGTGTCCTGACTCTCTCAGATCCATTGAGTGTTGGTTCTTCTAGTGAAAGTGACATCTGCAGTTTGTTTATATACAACAGCTGCTAGAGCTCTCTCTAGTCACAAGTTGGGAAAATGAAACTGGAAGAAATTCCAACAAATGTGTGTCCTGACTCTCTCAGATCCATTGGGTGTTGGTTCTTCTAGTGAAAGTGACATCTGTAGTTTGTTTATATACAACAGCTGCTAGAGCTCTCTCCAGACACAAGCTGGGAAAATGAAACTGGAAGAAATTCCAACAAATGTGTGTCCTGACTCTCAGATCCATTGAGTGTTGCTTCTTCTAGTGAAAGTGACATCTGTAGTTTGTTTATATACAACAGCTGCTAGAGCTCTCTCTAGTCACAAGCTGGGAAAATGAAACTGGAAGAAATTCCAACAAATGTGTGTCCTGACTCTCTCAGATCCATTGAGTGTTGGTTCCTCTAGTGAAAGTGACATCTGTAGTTTGTTTATATACAACAGCTGCTAGAGCTCTCTCTAGTCACAAGCTGGGAAAATGAAACTGGAAGAAATTCCAACAAATGTGTGTCCTGACTCTCTCAGATCCATTGAGTGTTGGTTCCTCTAGTGAAAGTGACATCTGTAGTTTGTTTATATACAACAGCTGCTAGAGCTCTCTCTAGTCACAAGCTGGGAAAATGAAACTGGAAGAAATTCCAACAAATGTGTGTCCTGACTCCCTCAGATCCATTGAGTGTTGGTTCTTCTAGTGAAAGTGACATCTGTAGTTTGCTTATTTACAACTCAAAACTAGCTATTGGCTCAAAAACAGCAACTACAACTACAACTATATACAACTGTAGAGAGCTATTAGTAAAAGTATGAAGCTTGGTATGACTAGAGGCATTAAAGGCAGTAACAGATGTGGACCTAGAAAATGTTTGCTCCAACACATTTTAATGTTATACAACTTCCATTATGTTTGCTGAATGGGAGCAGGTGAAAAAAATATTATTGGTCAGTTACAAGCAAATGAGATGCAATGTGCAAAATGTGCTTTCCAGTTTGCAATTGAGCATTTCCATTCTTGTTCTGAAAGTATTGGAAACGAAAGTACATGCTGTTTTGCTTTCTGTTGTGGTATGTGACTACGATCTAGATGAGCATTATTTTTGTATATTCTCACTTTTGTATATTTCTATTTTTCTATATTTTTATTTTTGTATATACTTATTTGAAATTAAAACTATGTAACCCTCCATTAGCTCCATTGACAACAATAAAGATGATGATGATGCATTTTGGGTTATTAACACTGGTTTACAAACAGCCTGGCAACAAGAACGGAAGGGCATATTATTGATAGAAAGTGGAAGACGATATTGCATATTGGGAATTCATTTGTTTCTAGCTGACCAGTGATATTTTTTCTTCCTTGCGACTAGAGAGAGCCCTAACGGCTGTTTAATGACGAGGCTGCCTAGAATAATTGTGTGCACTATGAATGATAACATGTTGTGCTCGGCCAGAAGGAGAAAGTTAAAACTTGGCCAAGTCTTCTTTCCCATTGGTTGTGAACACACTCATTTGAATACATGTATTTCAACTTTGTTGTTGTGGGTGTTGTTACTGTTACTGGTGCTTTAAGGACTATAGAGGATAGTTGTGCATCCAAGTTAGACACAAACAGAAGTTGCTCCCATATACACAATACAGGTGAGCATCAAGTATGGACTTCATAGCTTACATGTGTGTTTATAGCGATGACTGCTGCGGTTAATGTACAGACATAAGAGAAAGTGAAGTGTCACAACTGTTTTGTAATGGTTGTTCAAATAGCTTTGCTTTCAAGGCATTTGTTTTCGTAAGAACACTTTAACTTGGCAGGGCGTCACAATCAAGACGTTCTTGGTGTAATGATGAGCCATTGACGACATTCATCATCCTGGGAGAATTGCAGGCTCCCAAAACGTCGATGGCTCATCACTACACCTGGGACGAAGCCCGAGAATATCTTGAATATGTTCATTGCCAGGAAAGTTTCAGATTTTATTTTAGGCCCTCATAGGTTTGTGAAACTGTTGGTTTGTTATTTTTAGTAGATATTTAATGAGAATTTCAGTGGCCTGTTCAAAAGGAATGTAAGAAGTTGTGAGGTTTTAAAGAGGCTACATCTGCATTGTCTTGCCATGTTGTAAATATATGTGTGTATTATTAGAATAGAAGCTTGATAGTAGCTTCTGTATTTGGTAGACTTGCATGTGTGGTCAGGGAAAATGTCATAGCATCTGTGCAAATCTAGAGTTAGATACTGCATGACCTTCTCCCTTCACAGTAGCAAACAAGGGACCCTTCACAATGAAACTTGTGCATAATCATAGGAGCTTGTCCCTTTGCCACATGTTCACACACTCGCTTTCATCTACAAATATCTCAGAGACTATAAGTTTCACTTATCTTAATATTTGCCATAAGTTCTTGAAATTAAACACAAACTAGTTCCGTGGTATATCTAGTGCATCATTAGTGCTACTCTTGTTTATAGTGGTTGTTATCATTATGAATGCTAAATCACGTAATATTTCTATCTGTTACCAACCACTGAAAACAAAAAAAAATTAACACAATCAATCAGCGGTAATTCAAAATTCATCAGATTGTCCTTATATTTAAAAATGAATATATTTTCCCAAACCATTAAATCTATAGGTCCATTTAATTGTTTTAATAATTTAACCCCTGCATTTATTTCATGATTAAATGATCTACCACAGCTGATTTATCAATCCGTTTCTATTTAATATTTCTAAAATGTTTTCTTATTCTGGTTTCCAAATGATGTTTAGTTTTACCAATGTAAACCCTATCACAGTCCAAACAGCTAAATTGATAAATGTCAGATTTTATAATTTGGAATTCTATTCTTTTTAGAAAAATTCAGCAAATTTTTTGTATAGGTCGTGAGGTGAGACATGAGCAATTGTTGCACATAGGGGAAGCTACTTTCCCTCCCTCCCTCCCTCTCTACAACAGCTGAGAGGTGGGGGGAATAGATGCGTCATTTTGCCACAAATGAATAAACACTACCACAACAGTGTGCAGCTGAAACAATTGCAGTTCACATGAAAGTAATTGTTGACACATAGCCAAGTACTTTGTTTCTTATAATGCTAATTGTTATACATATATAGTGTCATTAGCAATATGCACTAAAGCTGTGCTCACAAAGTTTGCTCCTTCATGGATGGAAACATTGACTTCTGCGCATAGATGATTGTGCAATTTCCCCCACATGAGTCTTTAAGGTGAAGAGTTGCCACTGTGCAGCTAAGGAAATTGCTCTTGTCTTGCCTCATTACCTATATTATATTTATTTTGAGGAATCAAATTTATACCATGAATGTGTAAGCTTCCACGGCTTGTGTGTAGATCAGTGCACTAGGCTTCCAGTGAAGGCCGCGTCATTTTTCTGGAGATTCCCGATGTTTCGCTCATCCTGTTGTGAGCTTCTTCTGGGCTGTTGTCAGCTTTGCTCTGATGCTCTCTCTTATATACCTGATGCTCCCGTCCCCTGTCTCTGATTGGTCTCTTGGCTCTGCCCCTTGCCTTCCATTGGCTGTGCTGGTGAGGAGGGTTTTCCATGCATTTTGCAGCTGTTTTCTATTGTCTCTACTGATAATGTTCTTTTCTTTGAAAATCTCTATACTTTCGCGAGTCAGGCTCTGCGAGAAATTGTTGCAGGTAGGCTAGGAGTTCTGTTTTATTGTAGTCGATGTGGTGGCCAATTGTAATCACGTGTTCGGCTAGTGTGAATTTTTCGGGTTGGTTTAGCTTTAGGCTGCGTATGTGTTCTTTTCTGCATGTTATAATTTATCTACCAGTTTAGCCAATGTAGGCGTCTCCACATTCGCATCTAATTCTGTATACACCGGGGTTTTGGAGCGTACTAGCAGTATCCTTCACTGGCCGGAGAAACTATCAGAGTTTCCTGGTTGAGGTGTAGCGTGCATCTAAGGATGGTCAAGAACTGGTTGGTTACGCCTTGGACGTAGGGTAGGGTGGTCCATTTTAAGTCGTGTAACTGTTGTAGTGTTTAACGCCCGCTTTTACTACTACGGCACAGGTGGTGACACTGATGATACATGGAATGAAGATGGAGCACCGGTGGAATGAGATGGCGGGAGAAACCAGAGCACCCGGAGAAAACCCGCCCTGACGCCGCTTTGTCCACCACAAATACCACATGCGGGTCCCTGGGATCGAACCCGGGCCACCTATGTGGTAGGCGAGCGCGAAGTCGTGTAACTGACCAGATCTTGACCATCGTTAGATGCCAAGTGCACTGAAAGTTATACCATGTTCTTTAAAAAAAAAATTTATTAGCCCAAGGATGTAAGTAAACTTTTTAAAATTACAATCATCTTTTATTTTTCTGAGGGCAGAAAGATGTTTAAATTTGTCTGTTTTTTATGTATTAAGTATGTGTTAAAACCAGTAGTTACTGCAATGTTAATAATGTGTTTGCACTCTGTGTTAAATTCCTCTAATTAAGGAGTACAACATATTTGTTTTGCTTCCAATGGTTGGCAACACAGAAATATTAAGCGATTTTGCATTGGTTACGATAGCGACCAACATAAACATGAATGGCACCGATGATGCGATAGATACATCACAAAACTAGTTTGTGTTTAATTTGAAGAAGTTGTAGCAAATATTAACATAAGTGAAGCTTATAGTCCCTAATATATTTGTAGATTTATATTGCTTCACTGTTAATAGCTTCAATTTGTTCATTCTACTAGATTAAATGTTTATGTCGCTCTCAAACATGAGAAAGTAAGAAATTAATGTACCAAATAATACCCATATACTAAGCACCGTTTGCACATGAAGTGTGCTTTTAGAACTTATCCTACACAGTAAGTGTAACACTTGACAGGCGTATGCAAATAACATGCACAATTTTAAAATGTCATTTTGTTGTAGCGTTGTTTTGAAGGTTGAAAGAGACATCTAAACGTTTTCTTCATCTTGAGTATAGTTTTGGATTTAGGGTTTTAATGATATAGTAATGTATGGTTAATGTTTAGTGCAAACTAAAAGTGATACAACTATATTTGAGGAATAATATACAAAATAAATATGTTCAAATTTGCATCACAGGGAGTATTTGAGATATCAAGCAATTTTGATTGTTTACAAACTATATTTGCAGAAAGTTAGATATAGAGAAGGACAAAAATTAAGTTTTCTTTTGCACTTGGTTTGAACAAATCTGTGATTATTCGAAATTTGAAGTCAGTATTTAGCACTGTTAAATGGCCAGAACACAACTGTTTAACCAAATCATGATTCTGCAGTACTTCAGGACTTTTCAAGACAAGTTTTACACAATTTTTTTCTTTGAAATATTAACTATAATTTGGTGTTTTTGAGTACCCTTAAGAAAACAAATTGGTAACATTGGTAACATAAGAGCCATTTTCACCAACCAAAGCTAGATATTAATAGAATGTTAAACAGATTTAACACAAATTCTGTTTCATCAAACCATATTAGCTGTAACAAAGTGTTAGTTAACATTGCTGTGCTACTGTGTTAAGGCATTTAACAAGTTGGAACATGGCTGCAGCCACTAAGTGTTGTGAGTTTGCTGTATATTGCATTTTGTAATGGTTTTCCTAGCAAAAGAGCAGTTGTGCAGTGGAATAAATTTGAAAACCTGCAAATGGAGGAATTTTTGAAGTGCTGATGAGCATAGTTTTATGGAAAATAAGAGAGGTTAGAAGCATGCGCTACTTGAGGTTTTGTGCTATAATCACTTGGATTTATTGGTAGGTGACAGTGTGGGCATTTTCCAAAGCACCCCATTAGTGTCTTTATTTAGCAGTTCATTTGTTTGGGTCTGCTTGGTCCTTCATCAGCAATAACGCACTTTTGTCCACTACTAGTTTTAAACCATTCCAGATGCTCTTTAAACCTCAGCACCTTGCGTTAACCTAAACATACCAGGAGAGGTAGAACCAGGACTGAAAAATTCAATACCATAGCTGGGATTTACACCACAGATGTGCGACTGCTTTAACCACTAAGCTACCATGGCCAACTTGCCAGTACGACATTAAATTCTCCAACAGTTGTAAGTTGCCCTCGGGGTATTTATCTCTGATGTGAGATTCTCTTGAGGTCTATTGGGAAAAGTACAAAAGTCATACTGGCAAGTTGCCATGGTAGCTCAATGACTAGAGCAGCCGCATGTGAAGCAGCAGATCCTGGTTCAAATCTCAGCTATGGCATTGAATTTTTCAGTCTTGATTCCACTTCATAAACATTGCCCACACACGGCTTGTGTGTTTAAAAACACCAGCAGTAAGTTGGTTGGCATAAAACAAAAACTCAACATACCTATTATTTTACAATGTGATACCTCTATCACTTTTTTTTTAATTGCCAAAAGAAGTATTCCATTAAATATAATAATATTAGTAACAATGAAAATAATTTTTTGTGGTTAACAATGGCGATTTTAATCTCTGAATATCCCCTAGATTAAAACCATGAGGATACTCATGATGTATTCAAATCTTGTTCATTGAAGCACTAAGAAATGAACAGCAACAATAAATAATAAATGTTAGAACCATTGTTTAGATGTTTGTGGCCGTGTGAAATATCCTGAAAACCTAGCACCACACTTTGGCACTTGCAATATCATTCTTAGATGAAACTGATTTATTACTTTCTTCTCCTGAAATCTCATAGCTATCTTCAGAACTTTCAGACTCACTAATTTCAACATTTAACTCTTCTTTACTCTCCATTTTCATAAAGTGTCGGACAACAACATATAAATTGCAAGTACAGATTGTAACAGAGACCTCTAGTGTGAATAAAATGTGTGGAAAAACATTAATGAACTGGCTGATTCTAAGACACCTGTTGGCAGAAATATATATGCAAAATATCAGACCGCAGTGAAATCTAGAGAAAGAATCAAGGGACTGCTAAAACACGAGACAGAACAAGCAAATTCAGCCTTTTAAAATGTATGTCGCTCGGAAGTGAAGTGTGAGTATACTTGGCATTTTATTATTTTGTCAAAATTAAAAACATGAGTATACCTACTTGGGCTTTTATGTTAAGAGGTTAACATATAATTGCCACAGTTTCTTATTTGACCTAAGAGAAACACATGAGTTTCAATTAAATTACCCACAAATTTTCTGCGAGGCTGTATCTTTTAGTATCAGTCCCGCAGATTTTTCACACTGGATAACACTTCTACACTTAGTAACCATTTTTGTAATTAACACTTTCCAGAGTGAAACATTTAGTTCCTCTATTTGTAGATTTTTTAGTGGAAATTGTGATTCTAACCTCAATCAGGAACATCACAAGGCAATTAATTTCCCATGTATGTAACTATTTGTCTGTTATGACACAGAGAGTGCTGCCTGCAATATGTGGACAAAAGTGCATCAGAACGCATTCAAAACCCACGAGTACAATCATTGCCTTGTAAAAAATTATTTATTGTTGTATTTGACATTAACAAGATAATAGCAAATGATTTGCTGTAAACGCAGTTTAACATTGTGTTAAACTTTTAACTAAATGTTATTAACTAGATGTTAGTTTTGTTAACATGGTTGGTGAAATTGACATAGGATTAGTTATATTGTGCATAGTTTTATTTAATACTGAGTGTATTTGTAGAGTATATGTATTGTTAACATTTGTTGAATTAACTACTGTGTGATGTAGAGAGAAAAAGAAGGCATTATTTAGTAGCATTTTGATTGCATGAAACATTTGGCATTGTACTGGACAAGACGTGTGCTCTATTTCTTTTAATTTTCTGTCACTTACATATTCTAGCTAAAAGGAAGTATTGTGTTCCACCCAAAAATTTGATGCTGACATTTCACATTTGAGGCCCTCCTAGAGAAAGGTGCAAGTGTAGGGTGATTTCACCACTTTAATGGAGTAAAGATTGAATGGTGAAGCTGCCTCAGTTCTGTCCAGTGGTGGCAGTTATTGTATATTCAAGACAGGAATTGCTAAAGCTTCCTTTTTGAGGAAATCAACAAGATATAATTTTACTGGCCGATTCACTACTATATGGAATACGGTCTTCGCAACTGTGTAATGAAAAGGAATAAAACACACAGGCAAGATTGGAAGTTGAATACATGAGCATAAACACGGGAGTCAGTTGTTTATTCTTGAAGCAATATCTCGAGAACCATACATCGTAGAAAAAATTCTTTGTACAGGCTGCTTCAAAAATTCTTGCCACATACACCAAGGCACATTAGAATGTTGAATTTCCAGTAATAATTTTGAGTGCATGAAAAAGAGAAATCTCTGTTGCTTACGCTTGTGCTGTGTGTTCTGAACCAGGCAACACTGCACGACTATGATAGGACAGTCGCTCTCGAGCTCAGCCTCATGTGCCGTCTAATACTGTACGCCTTATAATGGTAACAATAATCATAACAAGAAAGTTGAAATACAAGTATTGAAATGGGAATGTTCACAACCGGCAGAAGCTTTCCCAGGCTGTTAGAATGGGAAAGGAGATTTGGCCGAGTTTGAACTTTCTCGTTCTCGTTGCATGTTATAGACACAAAATTTAATGGCGACTGATAGCTGACTATAACTATTGCTTTTCCTGTTCTACAAATACATTTTGTGGGTGTAAATGATATTTAGAGGTATCATTGGCTTTACAGCGTGATTTCACAGCGTAATTAATTATACAAGACCACAAGGCATGGCAAGTCTTGATTGAATTTAGTACCGAGGCACCTGCCATCAAATTTTGTGACAGCTATAGATTCACATTATACATATTGGACTTTTCGCTGTAGAAATTATTCAAGGCAACCATGTCATGTAACAACTGCTGAAGCTCTCTCTAGAGCTAGAAAAAGTATCATTGGTGAATTAGAAACTAATGAAGTTGCAATATGGACCTCCACTTTCTATTGATATGTCGCACATGCTGTAAGTCCAAGAAATGGTGGTCGGGGCCTGATCCTAGGCGGCCCGGGTTCGATCCCAGGGACCCGCATGTGGTATTCGTGGTGGACGAAGCGGCGTCAGGGCGGGTTTTCTCCGGGTACTCCGGTTTCCCCCGCCATCTCATTCCACCGGTGCTCCATCTTCATTCCATGTATCATCAGTGTCACCGCCTGCGGTGCCGTAGTAGTAAAAGCGGGCGTTAAACACTACAAACAAACAGGGGCCTGATCTCCGCCCGGGGTGTTTACCTGCCCTAAAGAGCCGACCGCACAATCGAGCATGTGGGAACAGTGGCTATTGTGTAGTGGTCCGGAGTCTGGACTGTTATTTCACAGCCACTCTCAGCTATTCTACTTTCAGAGGTTTTTCATTGTCTAGAGAACTATACAAGGGACCTGCTCATGCCTGGAAAGAGAAGAAGTTGTTCCAGTCGTTCTTGTAGTGAAGTGTTAGAGTTAAAACGTCTACGAAGCGTTCAGTGAATCGTGCCAAGTAGCAGTTCAGTGCAAGTTGTAATCTGACAGTTCTTTATTGTGATTGGATTTGACAGTTGTTCTGTTGCTCTGAGTTTGTACAATCCAACAGTCATACATATTAAGGCTCTCTTGGGGAAGAAAAACTAAGCAAATATGATGTTACATTCACATGATCTTCTGTACCCATTCTTCAACAAACTATTGTACAAAACCTTATTCTTGCATCTACTTCATGTTAATTGAGACAGACACATGCAGAAATGGTTTTATTATATACTATTACCTTGTAGGTACAATGGGAATACAGTAGACCTAAATGACAGTAACATGTTTTATGAGCTAGTTGCTATGTGATGAGTTTGAAATTCCAGGGCATAAGAAAATGTAACCACTTCCTATTTGAGAAAAGCATAAGTGTTTGAAAATTCAAACCAATAACAAGGAATATCTCAGAAATTGTTATTTCCATAGAAAACTTAATTTGACATAAATTGTGTGTTTTAACAAGATATACATTTTTTTGCTTGCCTACCACCTAGGCTACCCACATGTGATATTCTTGGTGGATGAAACGGCATCTTGACGGGTTTTCTCCGGGTTCTCCAGTTTCCCCTGCCACTTATTCCACCAATTGCTCCATTATCACCTTTCCAATTATCCATCATCCAATCATCCTGCATTTCATATCATCATCTTCCTCTCTATCATACCTGGTGCTGGTCTGACCACCTGCTTCCAGGTGTTCACTCTGTCTGGTCCAGAAGTTCGTCTGACCCTTGGCACTGGGAGTGTAAATCCTACATAAGCGGAGGGTAATCAGGGAAAAAAAGAAAAAGTACATTTTTTGTATAGTAAGATGTTACACTTTACCAATTATGCAAAAATTGTAAGAGGACTTCAGAGACTAATGATGTGTTTGTGTATTGTCTGGTAAATGGCTAGGAACAATACTACACAAACACGTATAGCATTAGCCTGGCACATTTAAACAAGCGATTCTTGTAGATATATAAATATATTCCATGCAACTTGGAAGTGGCTCTAACAGTTTCAATCAAATTTTGCATTCAGACAGGTTTTTACTTATTAAGTTTATCTATTTAGGTGTCAAATTACTCTAAACCTTATTTTGCCCACAATTTCTCTGTTAATAGGCCAATTTAAACAAACAAGCCAGGATATTAAAAGTCTCATCAAGAGTTCTCAGAAAACCTAAAGAAAGTTGACTTAGCTATCTAAGTCTACATGTAACAGCCACAATCTTATATATTTAAACAAGCAATTTTTGTGTGTATATATATATATTTAATATGTCCCACGCAACTTGGAAATGGCTCTAATGATTTAGATCAAATTTTGTATTCAGATAAGAGTTTTACTTATTAAGTTTATCTATATAGGTGTCATTCCTGAAAAAACGTGATTTTACACGTAACAGTCACAATTAACAGTCAGCTTATTTTGGCCATAATTTCTCTGTTAATGGGCCAATTACAACAAACAAGCCAGGATATTAAAAGTCTCATCAAGAGCTTTCAGAAAACCTAAATAAAGTTGACTTAGCTATCTTAATCTACGTGTAACAGTCACAATTAGTCTAAACCTATTTTGGCCATAATTTCTCTCTCAATCAATTTCAGCAAACAAGCTAGCGTTTTAAAGTCCTCTTCCAGGGCTATCAGAATACAGTAAGTAAGTTGACCTGGCTATATTAGTTTATGTGTTACAGATCGTCCCATCTGTATGTTTGAAATAGAAATACAACGTATTACATTTTATGGCTGAAATGATGCTGCTTATGAAATATTTATATGTATCTCTGTATCTCAGAAATGACTTAACAATTGCTACAAAAATTTTCATTTACTTAACACTTTGCTTTTCAAGTCTATCTCAATAAGTATGTTCTCCCAAAAAAGAAAGATTTCACAAAAGGGGAAAAAATGCCAAGCAAAGCTCGGTCACCCAGGCACTATCAATAAATTATACAAAACTTGGTACTTAAGTTCACCATCTTACAAGTAACCAACATGAACATTTTCAACAAAACCCTTTGGATATCAAAATGTGTCTCACTTTTCATGTTCTCAAAAATTACTAACAATTTGAGTTCAAATATCAGAAGTGTGTTTAAGATATTTTCATGACAAATGAAATGTATATGTTAAATTTTCTGGGAACAGTCTCTGAAGTTGTATTCATTCTGAATGATAAGTGATTTGGTTTCCTTATCAGTTGTTTATCAATGATCTATTGTTATTATAATTACTTCTTCATTTATTAATTCCATTTTCAATGATAATTTATCTATTGGACCCATAATGGCAATATCAACGCACACAGATGTTTTTGTGATACTGGTTATTGAAAGTTGTGGCGAACTGTAGGGTGGAGCCTTTTCTGTGCATGTGTGAGCGAGGAAGACAGAGAACAGCACAACTGGTTAAATACTGACCTGGCTAGGTTCAATATCTTCCAAGAAGCTCAGCACGGTGGTAGCACTGAGCGGGAGACCTGGGTTTGATTCTTGGTATTTGTGCAGGGATTTTCTCCCACTGGGAGCCATGATCTAGGGTGCACTCAGCCTCGTTAGGTCCCCGTAGGAGTTAGTGGCCCTGGTTGCATAGACCGCATAACCGGCTGGGAGGGACCATATACCACTTCCAGTACTGCACCCCACCCATAACACTTGTGGCGGTCAGCTGGTAGGCCTTGGCCCGGACGGGCTGTTGCTCTTCCAATGATGCAATATGAAGATTTTCAAGGAACCTCCCCCCATCCCAAACTATCCTTTGCATGTAATTTTTTTAATTACTTTTTTATTTTCTCAAAAGTAACTGTAACAATTTGATTAAGATAATTTTGTGACAAATTATATGCATATCTTAAGTTCTCTTCATTCTGAATGACTTTTGTATAATTTGTAAACAATAATATATGGGCAAAATCTTGCTTCACAAAAAAGATGAAATTTTGGTAAAGTACACAATTTATGTCAAATGCATTTTTTGTGTTAACCATTTTCACGTTCTCTACTACGTATAGTAAGTAGAAGTATTGTACTCCACTCAAAAATTCGATGTCAAGATTTCACTGGAAATACATGTTTTGAGGCCCCCTGAATCCAAAAAAAGCATTTTTAGAGAAAGGTGTGTGTGTCTGTGGGCAGCATAACTCAAAAACAAAAAGTTGTTAAATACCGCAGTTGGTATTTAAGTTTAATGTGTTTCAAGGATGTGACATGAAAATGTTTAAGAAAATTCCTCCACCCTAAAATATCCTTTATGTGGAAAACTTTTTGAAAATTTTTATTTTCTTGAAAATGGTTCTAACAATTTTGATTAAAATGCCATATGTTTAAGATATTTTATGACAAATGAAATGTATAGCAGAGGCGTGGCCGAGCAGTTAGAGCGTTGCCTACCACCTAGGTGGCCTGGGTTAAATCACAGGGACCTGCATGTGGTATTCATGGTGGATGAAGTGGCATCAGGGTGGGTTTTTTCCGGGTTCTGCAATTTCCCCTGCCACTCATTCCATCAATTGCTCCATTGTCAACTTTCCAATCATCGATTTTGGGTGCATTTCATATCATCATCTTTCTCTTTGTCATACCTGGTGCTTGGCTGACCATCCACTTCCAGGTCTTCACTTTGTCCGGTACATATAATCGCTCCACCGTTAGATCCGCACTTGATGTAAACACAAGCCATCAACAACTAACTCGCAATACGCTGAAACCAAAGCACACCATAAAATATAGTACCTTAAATATCGGCGATTATCTGTGAGTTTTCAACATGTACAATAACCCTGGTAAAGACTACTTAAATGTAACGCAATATTTCTAAAATTCTTGAGTAAATACCATTCTGTTGCAACATAAATATGAGGTATGAGTCCACATGGTGTTTATTCTGTGTTAGTCGCAGATGATAACATCAGGTTATCGCAGAGTGATACAAGGGACGGATCTAAGGCTGGATGGAGTATAGGTTCCTGCACTCCCCTACAGGCATCTGACCCTAGGCACTGACTTGTAAGTCATACATACAGGGAGGGTAATCAGGTAAAGAAAAAGAATGAAATGTATATTTTGAATTTTCGGCTATAGTCTATGAAGTCCTGTTTACTCTGGATGACTTTTGCATAACTGATAAATCATAAGAGATGGAGCAAGTCTTACTATATAAAAAATGTAGATGTTGTTGTTGTTGTTTTCTAGTGCCTTGCATCTGGCAATGAAGCCATTAGCATTCGTGCTTTCCAATACTTTTGAACTGTAGTTTCTTCTGATCTTAATGCTTCACAGGTCTTCAAGTGTTCTCCTATAGCCTCTCCTACCCAATTCCCATCCTCATCCTGCCCGTGGTGCACCCTGCTTTTAACAGATGAGGCTCTGGGGACTGAATCACAGCGGTATAACTGTTTCATCTAAAATGGAGGAAATGTCATTTACATATGTGCTGGCCTATCACAGCACAACAGCGTCCCTCAGAGGCACATGAGGGGAAGGTCGGTGGATCTAAATATCATCTATTTAGTCCTCCCGGCTAGGTCCGATGGACCCGTTGACCAACGATAGGTGTGGTCCCCCTTGCAAAATGGGGGTTTAAGTCGGGTGATGTAACTGCCACATTGTAAAACTGGTGCCCGTTAAGAAAACAGTTACATGAAAGCCACATACATGAATATGAGTCCTAAAGATAAACATTCCGGAGTTAAAAATGTAGATGTCAAAACATACAATTTATGTCCAAATAAATGTTTTTGTGGAGTGAAGCATTTCAGAGGTATTATTTGTTATTTGTGTGAGTTTTGGAATACTTCAAACTTTCACCAAATGGAAGATCGTGATTCTTTATTTATATATATATATATATATATCTCTCTTAGTCATGCAAAGAGAACAGAATCTGAAAGCCTTAAGTGATTTGACATTTGCTCAAAGTCTACTGTATTCCCATATTCCCCTTGCACCTACAGGAAAATAAGCAATAATTTATACAAATGTTTATCTTAACTAACACAAAGAAGCTATAGGAATAAGAGTTTGTAAGAATGGTTTATACAAGGGTAGAGAAAGTCATGTGACTGCGACATATCAGATTTTTTAAATATTCTTTTTTTTTTGTACTCATTTGAATTCTAAATACTTACACTTTTTTCGAGTATAGGTTGCTGTTAATTTTTGTTGTAGTCATTAAAAAAGCATGGAATTTCAAAGCCCTTGCATAGTGGTCCCTTTTTAAAAATCTAACCATCAGTTTAACGTACTGTGTTCTAATATCTACAATAAAATGTGTAGTGAAAGTTTGAGGAAATAGAGAAAGCAAATAGACACGACATATTGGTGTTGTTTGTTATCTTACAAAGATAGCTTGTCCAGTGCAGTGCTGTAGGCATAAACTGAAGTATGCATGATGTATGGTGTTACACGCTTCACTACATGATTACTCTACTCCACTCCTCTGCCAAAAGCAGCTTTGGCGAGAAATGGCGGGAATGATATATGCACATGTAAGACAGTGCAACGGAGGTGGGATATTTCCAGTGTTGCTCACGTGGTCACTTGCCATTCAAGAAACTAGCTAGAGTGAGTGACAGTAAAAGGAGCATTCAGAATGTGATGTTTTTCTGTCCTTATTGGTTACTGTCCCCCATCCAGTGTTTAACTGCAAAGTATGTGTGAACTGGATGGTACACAACCAACGGCAAATTGGCGGTAGAAATGAAATTGTGGAAATTGATGAATCTAAATTTGGATGCAGAAAGTACAAAGGGGGGCACCTTGTGGAAGGACAATGTGTGTTTGATGGTGTGGAACTTGGGGATAAAAAGCAACCTGTTAAACAAAGGAATTAGGAAACTCTCCTGCAACTAATTTCCCAGGAACAATAACAGTCAGCGACTATTGGAAAGCCTATGACACTCCAGATCACTATCCCACACACTTATCATACCACTCATTTATACACACCCTATTAAGAGGTCATTGTGTTTTTTCCATTTTTGGTTGTATTTTAGTGCCGATGTTGGCAACATATAAATACCACATTGTGGGTGCCAGTTATTGTTCCTAACAGTGCATTTTTAATTATTGTGTAATAAATTAGTACAATATAGTGTTGAAAGTGCATGTAAAGCGATATGAAGTGGTTTAGCAAATGCAAAATGTTAACTGTGTAGAGCAGGGCCTCTCAAAGCTTAAAATCACGCTGGATGCAATCCAAGGTGCAGAGCTTCCTCGTGCTCCAGAGCGAGGAAGTCTACTTGTTTATCAGTGAAATAGATACATATAAATAACCTCTAGCTTAACACCCCTTTGTGGGCCAAGGCTTACCACCCAGCTGCTGCATCCCCCACTTCTGCCCTTCAGTGGGATGCAGAACTGGAGGATGGGACATGGTCAGTAGCTCAAGCCCTCCTGGCCAACTAAGCAGCCTTCACAACCTGGGGTCATTACTTCTTTATCAAGTAGCTCCTCAAATGGCCTGTCAGGGAGTTAATGAGGCTGAGTGCACCCTGTGCCAGACCTTCCAATGCTACCTCTGTGCTATGGAGTAATTCAAAATAGATACATGGAGCAACGTGCTCCAAAGAAAGCAAAGAATGCCAAATGCCCATTTAAATGAGAGTGGCAGCTTTCTTATTGTTTTGAAAGTTGTGTCCATAGAGCCAAATACATCATGTGCAGTAAAGCAATTATCTGTTGTAAGACTCTATAACAGAGTACACATATGGTGAAATCAGAGGGGATGCTAAAAAGAAAGAATTAAAGTGGTTGTTACAACTTGGAAAAGAGGATTTTCTATTGAAAAATGAGGTTTGTACCAGTGCTTTTTACATCATTAAAGCAAAATACCAGCTTTGGTATTAAAAAGCAAGTTAACCAGTTAAACACTGCACATAAACATTGTGTAGTGAGGAAGAAACAGCGCTGAAAGTGTTCAAGGGAGAGATAGAAGCGTAAGGAAAGAGGGAGTAGAAGTTTGCACCTTGTACCAGTGCATGCACCCTGTAAGGTCCAGGTATAGAGGAAACATTGCCTCTCACCCTGTTTATGAGGGTCATCTTTTGTTTGTCATGGTTTTTACCCAGTGGTAGGGGAGCAGTGGCCACCATGTTATCTGTTGATAACTGCAGAGCCATGTTTGTGACATACTCATATTTCAGTTTGTGCTGTGAAGCTCATGTTCTATCCTTTCTTTTCATGCATGTAGTACGCAAGGTAAGCTGTAGTGACACTACCTAACACATATTAACAATTTTACAATAATTTGTTGATTAATTTTAATTTGAGACTATTGGTTGGTTTCTTATTTACAGAGAACAGTGGTGATATGTTTATGGTCACTGATAACCTTTCAATTATGGCAATTAATTCCAAACTTTCAAGTGCATTTGCAACATTTTGTGTCTCTAAATTTATACTAGGTATGTTTTTATCACGTTAGCCATAAAAGTAGTGATAAATTGGAAGGATAGAATCATATGGTTGATTCTCTGTTTCCAAACTTGTCTTGCACAAGACAATGGAGCCTAGCATTGTACCGTGGGGTGCAGGTATGTGACGGGGACCATTCAGCTGCAATATGCAACGATCATGGCCAGCAAAGCAAACGTATGTGTAATATTGGCTGAGTCAGTGAAATTTGGAATTGCTTTATTGAGTACTAAATACACATTACAAGTTTTGGCTGCCTGTGAACTAGGATCTGAGTCGTTATCATCATAGGGCAACCTATTATTTGTCTGTCATGTTGAGTGTTTGCTCCCATAGTCACTTTTCCATCTCTCCTCCTCCTAATTCACAACTTACCTGTTTACATCACTTTCACTTAAAGCTTCTTGGGTTACCAGCTGTGTAATATCTATAAAATTGTTCAAGCTTTTGGCCATATTAAACTCCATAGCCATCATCATGAAATTAATAATTAATAAATAAATGGCCATCTCAGACTCATGACCTTTTAAGTGTTCCTGCCCAAGCTGTGCTCAGTTGTAGGCTGTTGTCCCTGTTGGCTCTAATTTAATTTCAATTGCAACTTTTACAAGTCTGTCATAATAGCAGTTACTACAGTGTACAACTACGGCCTCTTCAAATAAGATTCTGTGATCATTGTTGTGACTATGCTGTGCTATTGCTGATTTTTCTGGTTGGTTGCAGTAGCTGTAGATGGTGCTCGTCATGTCTATCGTCAATTGCACGACCTGTCTGTCTGTCTGTGCACATTGGCAAAAACATGGTGTTTACAAAATGTCCTGCCAATGTGGTATACAGGACACACAGGTTGTACTTGCATGATTGAAGAGATGTGAGAAACGCAAATGCAATCTATGACTACTGCAACCAGAAAAATCAGCAATAGCACAGCATAGTCTCAACAACGATGACAGAATCTTATTGAACGAGATCATGGTTTTACACCACAGTAACCAACATTACAACAGACTCATAAAAAGTTGCAATTGAAATTAAATTAGAGCCAAATAATTTTAATAGGGACAACAGCCTACAACTGAGCACAGCTTGGACAGGAACATTAATGATTCATTTCCTGATGATGGCTATGGAGTTTAATATGGCCAAACAATTTTATAGATATTACACGACTAGTAACCGAGAAGCTTTATTAATAGTCATTGCGTGAAGGCTTCAAATCTTATTTCACTCTTATTTGTTTATTTTCTAGTTAATTCTAACCTTTCCCCTTCCCTCCTGTGATGTTTCTATTTACTAAGCCTAGTTTCACAATGCAGTGTGTCATTTCCTTGTTCTTTCCTGCTGGCTTCGTACACACATCGGCTAAGCTTGTGTCTCTTGCCTGCATGTCCTAACCCATACTTGATATTGATCACCTGTTTGTTATCTTAGGAACCGCCCCCTTGCTACACTGGCCTCATTTCCCCCTTCCCTTACTACACTACACCTCCTCTTCTCTCCTAATCTCCCTCTCATTTTGGCTGGTCATCTACTTCATCCCATAGCTGAGTGGTTAAACCATTTGCTTCTCACTAAAGTGGCCCAGGTTCGATCCCAGGCAACCTCATGTGGGATTTGTTGTGGATGAAGCGGCGTTAAGGCGGATTTCCTCCGGGTTCTCCGGTTTCCCCCGCCATCTCATTCCACTGGTACTCCATCTTCATTCCATGTATCATCAGTGTATTCTTTACCTCTCCTCTTTCTTCTTTCCTAGCCATTGCTAATAAAACCCTCCACCACAATAATCTACTTTCTTAACCCTTTATTATTCATTTCCACTGTTTTTCCTCACTAAAACTTCTATTTTGTTTACTTCTACTTAACTTTAGCCCTAAACTTTTCATTCCATCCTCCCTTCCACCCGTGACTGTAAGTTAACCTTGTCACATGGCGCAGGCAGCAGTTTCCTCTTTGTTCTTTGGTTTCCTATATACTGCTCTCTGACCCCCACTTGCCCATGACATCTTTCCATATATGTGCATTTCTCCACTGTTCACCCTTCTTCCAATCACATACATAATACCTGTGGCATGGTCTTATTGTTCAACTTCTTTGTAGTAAGTCTTGAAAGCTGGTAACCTGACGGCTTGTTGACATACTCCCATCACATGTTGCCACAGGTGCCATCTTGCATCATTCATAGGAACTTAGCTGCTTACAACTCACTGCCATTGGTGACATGTTTTACTACATTTTCTGCAAAAAATATGAAACATGGTATTTCTTGACTTACTACCTTTCCATATCACTGGTTCATTTTCTGCTAAGTATGAGTGGAATAGCACTGAAATGGAAAATTGTACCTATAACTGTACATTGCCAATTATATGTGCATTTATGTATAAAAAATTGGCAAGTTTGTTGATCTGTTTTGTAGAAGATGCAGGTCTTAAGTTCCTATGTGACTGTGAGGCTCTTATAGCCATTAGCATTAAATGCTTTAAGCATTGAATTGCAGGGATTTCTTGTACTAAGAGATTACCAGGCATTGGGATAAAAGCAAGGTTTTTAGTAGAATAAACAAAGACATGCACAATAGATGAAGCCTGGTTGCAGTGTTTAGGGCATTTATTAACCTATATTTCTTTAAAAAAAAAGGGGGGGGAGTTGATTTTCATGCAGCAGAAGCTTGCACTTATGATAGTAATATTATGCAGCAATGCATGGTATGGGGTTGTTGTTACACGATAACTTCATATAAAAACTCAAGATCTTTTGCGTCATACAGTGTAGCATGCCTGGGTATTTGCTCACTTAACAATGGGTTTATTTATACTGTTGGAATGTTATCGGTGACCAAGTTTGTATCACCACCAAGAAAGAAATGCTTGTCTTGCCTGCTGCATTGGTGATTGGTTTGATGTCTTGTTCTTCTCTTTCTCTCGCTGTCACACATCCACCCATCTTCCCATCCTCAAATCATCACTACATCATCAGTTGGAGGCAACCTTCTCTTATTAATCGCCAACCCAGGAATGATCCGTACGGAAGTGACGTGTTCGAACTGCGGTGCTCACCTGGGGCATGTGTTCAATGATGGACCGAAGCCAACACGGAAGAGATTCTGTATCAACAGTGCAGCGCTTGACTTCCACCCCGCCGTCACAGAAGAGAGCAGCGCAGCAGCGTCTGCAAACGGCCAGTAATGGAAGTGAATGAAAGTGCGTAAGTAAGGATACTGTCTACCAAAGATGTGGTCCAAGGTGATTGTACTAACTTCACTTTAATCCTAGGCACAGCAATGCTTTCATTTATACAGACTTTCACCAATGTTGTTAAAAGAGTGAATAGCAATCTTCTGGGCTGTAATAAGGCTGCAGTTGGTGTTTGTTACCAATACTGTGGAGGAGGTGGGAAAAATAATTACTTTTCAATAACAGTTCCATATAAAATACTATGTTGTAAATAACCATTCCAAGATTACAGTGAGGAGTGGCTCAGGTTCTTTCACATGCTCATGATTGTTCTGGTATTGGCAGACTGTACTCTCCTCCATTTGCAGGAACTAGGAACATACTGTTAACTAAAGTACGAGATCAATGCACTCAACTAGTGTTAACACTCAACTATTATTAAGATATTAACTTGTTTATTCATAATTAATCACTTTTTTATAATATGAAATGCTCATTGGACCCTTTGACTTATTGTATCACTCACAAATTTTTAACTTAACTTAGCATTCCAACTTAAGGAAATTGATGAGCAGAATTAGGAAGGCCATTCAAAAAGTGAGGTTACGAGGGCTCCTGTTTGATTAGAAGTTGGCTTACCTGGAGTGTAGGCTGGATCCTATTGGTCAGTTTGTTTGGTCCTGCATTTTTGTGGGCCATTTTGTTCAGTCACAGTAAATTATTCCAATGGAGAGGTTGTCGTGCACTCCTGCTTCCTCCCATTAGTGCAAGATCTCACTTATCTGTTTTTTGAATTTGCAGAACAATAGCACTGCAAATATGCATCAGAAGTTTATGGTAGTGTGTCACTGCACCCCAGAATACAGAAGACAATCACTTCATTCATCTTCCCCAGCCCCTTTTAGCTGGAAAAGCCATGGCATATGTTTCTTGGCACCTTTTTGGGGTCTTTTGAGTGGATATTATAACTAAAGGGACTACCATTAATGCAATATGCTAAAATAACTCCAAAGGGCAATTCAGAACCCAGGGAGTCAGCCTCGTGTGTGACAATGCAAAGCCCCACAGCATCTGCCGACATCATTTGGGCGGAATAGTCTCACCCCGCCTTATTCACTTGTGTTGATGCCTTTGGACTATCACCTTTTCACTAAACTAAAGCAGTTTTTGGATGGGAAATGTTTTTCCAATGATAAGAATGTTGAGGAAGCTGTAAAGAAGTGGCTGAAAGAACTGGTGGTGGTCTATGACACTGCCCCAACTACACAAATGTATCAATCTTGATGTGATTATGTTGAATGTGAAGCATCCTGTAAATTTAAATTAAATACAAGCATTTTTTGATCTTCTATAAATGTTGTGATCTTGCTTTCTGGATGGCCTGCTTAGTTAAGAGGAAAGAAAATTGTTTGAATTCAACTTTTTCAATGTAGGAATGGTAAATAATTTCAACTGAACTATTTAATACTTTTTAACCACTGCATAACACTTTTATTAATGAAGGTTTCCTGAAAATTTCAAATTCAGGTATAAACTGTGGTTCAAGGATCATTTTTAAATCGTGAAAACTGCAGTAAAAAAGAACTGAAAAGAATGGAGTTTAAAGTTCAGTGGTGGTTTATCTAGATGGAGCAGGAGCAATTACACAGTCATTTGTGGCTTTAATATAATTAATATTAGAAAACCAAATGTCTGGCATAAAACTACAAGTTATAAGTATGTTTGTTCGGTTGTGATACCAAAACCAAAGTGAATATCAATTGAAACTTTGTGCAGATGTCTTGCACAGTGTCTCTAGCATGCCCATTGATCATATCAGTTCTGAGTGCGCAAGCATGCCCAAAACAGTAGGCTTCTGAAGTGCAGCTGAGATTCATTGATGTGTGCAGTGTGTGACAGAGGTTTAGCAATGGCACAGGAACTTTGTGCAGATGTCTTGCACAGTGTCTCTAGTATGTCCATTGATCATGTCAGTTCTGAGTGCACAAGCATGCCCAAAACAATAGGCTTCTGAAGTGCAGCTGAGATTCATTGATGTGTGCAGTGTGTGACAGAAGTTTAGCAATGGCACAGGAACTTTGAGGCAGATGTCTTGCACAGTGTCTCTAGTATGTCCATTGATCATGTCAGTTCTGAGTGCACAAGCATGCCCAAAACAATAGGCTTCTGAAGTGCAGCTGAGATTCATTGATGTGTGCAGTGTGTGACAGAAGTTTAGCAATGGCACAGGAACTTTGAGGCAGATGTCTTGCACAGTGTCTCTAGCATGCCCATTGATCATGTCAGTTCTGAGTGCATGCACAAGCATGCCCAAAACAATAGGCTTCTGAAGTGCAGCTGAGATTCATTGATGTGTGCAGTGTGTGACAGAAGTTTAGCAATGGCACAGGAACTTTGAGGCAGATGTCTTGCACAGTGTCTCTAGTATGTCCATTGATCATATCAGTTCTGAGTGCACAAGCATGCCCAAAACAGTAGGCTTCTGAAGTGCAGCTGAGATTCATTGATGTGTGCAGTGTGTGACAGAAGTTTAGCAATGGCACAGGAACTTTGAGGCAGATGTCTTGCACAGTGTCTCTAGTATGCCCATTGATCATGTCAGTTCTGAGTGCACAAGCATGCCCAAAACAGTAGGCTTCTGAAGTGCAGCTGAGATTCATTGATGTGTGCAGTGTGTGACAGAAGTTTAGCAATGGCACAGGAACTTTGAGGCAGATGTCTTGCACAGTGTCTCTAGCATGCCCATTGATCATATCAGTTCTGAGTGCACAAGCATGCCCAAAACAGTAGGCTTCTGAAGTGCAGCTGAGATTCATTGATGTGTGCAGTGTGTGACAGAAGTTTAGCAATGGCACAGGAACTTTGAGGCAGATGTCTTGCACAGTGTCTCTAGTATGTCCATTGATCATGTCAGTTCTGAGTGCACAAGCATGCCCAAAACAATAGGCTTCTGAAGTGCAGCTGAGATTCATTGATGTGTGCAGTGTGTGACAGAAGTTTAGCAATGGCACAGGAACTTTGAGGCAGATGTCTTGCACAGTGTCTCTAGTATGTCCATTGATCATATCAGTTCTGAGTGCACAAGCATGCCCAAAACAGTAGGCTTCTGAAGTGCAGCTGAGATTCATTGATGTGTGCAGTGTGTGACAGAAGTTTAGCAATGGCACAGGAACTTTGAGGCAGATGTCTTGCACAGTGTCTCTAGTATGTCCATTGATCATATCAGTTCTGAGTGCACAAGCATGCCCAAAACAGTAGGCTTCTGAAGTGCAGCTGAGATTCATTGATGTGTGCAGTGTGTGACAGAGGTTTAGCAATGGCACAGGAACTTTGAGGCAGATGTCTTGCACAGTGTCTCTAGTATGTCCATTGATCGTCAGTTCTGAGTGCACAAGCATGCCCAAAACAGTAGGCTTGTGAAGTGCAGCTGAGATTCATTGATGTGTGCAGTGTGTGACAGAAGTTTAGCAATGGCACAGGAACTTTGAAGCAGATGATGCAAGTGGTAAGGGAAGTAAACGAATGTGTACTGATGGTCTCAATCACCGAGTGCATCAGGTGCTTTGAGAAAAGTGTCAGCTCACAACTTCTGTGTTAAGTTATTTGTTTCCAAACTTTCAAAGTCAGCAGTATATACCATCATGACCGAAGTGGCTGAAAGCACAGGTAACTGCCTTCTATGACCATGCTATGTTGGCACAGCAACTATGCATGTAATGTTGCAAATAAAATATTTTTGATTTACACTGTGGTTTTGGTTTCACATCTGATAAAATCTGGGGAAAAAACATAGCCCTCATGTACTAAATGTTCAAAATATAAACCTTTAAAAATGTTCACATTTTTTACCAGTACATTGCCTTATAAGAAATTCATGACTATCATCAGCATAGTCACCGTTTTGTGTCAGTTTCTATGATGCTAATGATTATATGTTCCAAAACAGCATCTCGGGTAATTTACTTTCTCAAGTGCAGGCATAGGAATTTGTAAGAATTAAATGTAGAGTAAAAGGAAGTGAAAGTGAACTGTTACTGCAGTTACAAAGTAGCCCCAATGCAGACTGTGTTTATCTGCCCATCAGTGACTCATGGGCGTATTGACACATGCTTTGAGTGTGGAGAACTAGAATCCAACTGTTTGAGAATTCCTATGTCTCTTTCTAGTGGACATTGCCCTCAATTGTAACCTGGAAGCAAGGTGTACATACTCGTAACTGTATATAATCAGAGTGTTACTTTGGAAGTGATTATAAAAATACTCGCCAAGTTGGAACTGGACATACGTATGGTTGTTTTTCCTACCTCTACAACAGAGCAAGTTGCTGATACAGCCTGGGAGATTGGTATGGCTGCCAACATAACAAATGGTTTTTTGTCTTCCTACTTTAGCTTATTTACCTCTCTTACTTAAACTAATCTGCACAGTCAGACGTGCTATTGCCTTTTATGTTATGTATAAGGAGGTGGGGCCAAGTGCCTTGTGAAAGTAATTATGTTTAGGTTATTGTAACATTTGCAGACACACAAAGGGTATTTCCAGGTTATGTACACACTAAGACAAAAGAAAAACAGGTCAGATATAAAGAATATGTGATGTGATGGGTTAAATGCCCATGTGTTGTTAAAACAAAGGACAGTAATAGAAAAGCTTTTACACACCCATTATTATTTTATATTTATTTTGGAAATATGTGTTACGATAAGTAAGAAACATTAATGGATAAAATTGTATGCTTGCAAAATTTTGAAAAGAGAGGTAGAAAGAGTGTGCTGCTTCTTTGTAAGAGCATATAGCTGTTAATGTTGAACATGCCACATGCGTTAGTTGTATGTGAAAACAAAGTGAGAATGTGGAGACTCTCTGTCTCTTTCTTTCCCTCTCTAGCAGACCCAGCTGTGTTGTGCTCTGTGAGCAGAGTTTAGTAAGTTTGTATTAATACAACATAAAATATACTCAAGTTGTGTACAGCTAAATAAAAAAAGGGGTAAAGAAGGGACACCTCTTGCATTGTGGCTAACAGCCCCACAAGGCAGGGATGAAGTGAGGGAACTGCAGGATGCCACAGGGCCACAGAGATGTGCAGAAGTCTCCTCATTTCAACACCAGGCCCTGTCGAGCAGACACCACACTGCAGGTCCAATGCTGCACAAGCATCTTGCCCCCCCCCCCCCTCTGATGGTGCTCAGCTGCTGCCTTGTGCCAAGAACAGCAGTTACCATGTGCAAGCATCTGCGCCATCTACCCGACACTTCAACACTACTCATCTGAAAGCACACCTGGAAGATGATAAGGAAATGGAATGAAGGGGAATGGTGGAAAGAAAACCATGGCATAAAATGAAGTGTCCCACTATTCACCAAGTGAAAACAAAACCATGGAAAAACCCCAAGTCATAGAGCACGGCCACTGGAGTCAAACCTGGGACCTCACATACATTGCTGAGGTGCCACCTGGCTCAGTTTGTGTATGACTAACAGTAAGTGTGACCAGCGAGTCTCCACAAGCTGCAGGTCATTAGCAAACTTTGCAACAACTGTACCCATTTGATGTGCTGATCACAAAATGAAACTAGAGACCCTTGCATCTTTTGTCTGAGTGTATACATGTAGTTGGCAATACAGTAAGAAAGCAGAAATTGGTTATATTTGAGACTGAACACCACTTGATTCATGTTAAAATATTGTACATATGTAACATAGATATGATGTAGAAGTAGACTTCTATTTAAAGCATACAAGAACACCCAAATGTAAACTGGGACACAATTGGACTTATGAGGATAGTCCTAGAAATAACTCAACTCACAGACCCTACCATGGTGACTGTCAGCTCAAGTACCAGAGTTCCAACACATCCTGTATTGTATCATACAAAGTAATGAATTTAGGAAATTGTTAACTTAGTCTGGCTTGTATGTTACAATATGTTTGTCCAAGCAATTTATAAATTACTGTTCATGTAGTTTTAACAAAAAATGTTTGCATAAAAGTTCTGATGTGTTTCCTCATCCAATAGCTGGTAGACAAGATCAAAGTTGTGCAGACTTGTTCACAATGACTCACGAAGTCATGGAGATAGAGGTTATTTCTGGGGTTCCCTCATATGTGCACTCTGGGGAAAAGAAACATCAGAAGTATTTACTATAGCTTGTAGACGAGATCAAATATGTGCAAAGTTGTTCACAGTGATTCACAGAGTCATGAAGATACATCATTTCTGGGATTACCCTTGCATATACACCTAAAACAAACAAGAAAATCATGAGAAATTTAAATTGATGCATGGATTTAATGCCACCCTGCAGAGAGGTGCAACAAGGTGAATCTTCTAATTTGTTGAGCAAGTGGGGATTGTTCACTTTGGACATTTTCCACATGGATTTAGATCTGAGAGTCAACCAGGCCAGTTAATTATTGTCATTAACCGACTTGCAATGGATTGCAAGCAATCTATGTTGCAAATTGCATACTGCAGCTTACAAATCAGATATTCATTACACCAGTATGTTATGTACTGTTGGGTTTACTCTAAAGGCATGTTGCGGAACGAATGTGTATGTTTACTATGAAGGTAAGTCATAAAGTAAGTTTCTCTTGCTTTTATTGCTGCACTGTTCCTTTACTTTTCAACGTTCAAGGATTCTGTAGATCATAGTGTGGTTCTGTCAATGGAAAATGGCATCCTCAGTGAAGTGTTTAACTTTTTAGTTATCATCTGCTCTGTGGATGTTAGTCATGAAGAATGGAAACTGAAGGTATAGTGCATGGGCAATGAACCAAAGCAGTATACTAGAGGATAAACTCAGGAAAGAAAACTCATATACCCCAGTTGGTTTCTAAATAGTGAAGCAGAAGAGCTTACTTTTTGACTTACTTTAGGAGTTGTGGTAATGGTTAATGTATGTATAACTTGCAGTTCATACTCAGTGGAAGGGGAGTAAAAGTCCTCAATACGCCAGGGACATTTCATTGAGCATGTTTACAAAGGAACAAAATAGAGTTCTGGCTGTAACAATGTACTGATGGAAGAAAGTACTGCTCTTCTGTCATTCATCTTTGCATATAGTGACATCTACACTCCTTCCACCAAGTAATGTTTTTATTACTTTACATCACTCAGAAAGCTTTTGTAAAACAGAAAGTTTAACAAAATATTTTAAATATTGAAATATTATTGCTTTTATATTAATTTGTTTGTGACTGTAACATGAAGATAAATGTTTTGATGATTTTTCAACTTGTGCAATAAGTAAAGTTTGCTAATGTAGACAAGGAATATTAATAAGGTGCAGAATTCACCCAAAGCAAGAAGAAATCTAACTGCTGAGAAGAAATTGTTTAAACTTATTTTGATATGCATTTTCTGCAGGCAAGTGACTTTTAAACACTCTGGCTGTTTCATGTATAGAACAAGTTTCCCTAAAATGCATGGGGTGCATTAAATGGTCAGTATCCAGACTCAGTGCAAACTGCAAGTGTAGAGAAAGAAAAGTTGGTTTAACAGTTTCCTAATGAGTTAACCCTTCCGGGCCCGCCCCAGTGGATTCAGTAGAAAACAGGCTCACTGCTATCTACATAGCAGTTCCAAATGAAACCACTTGGAATGACACAACATCATATTTTTTACACTACCAGAACTGCATTTGAAGACGCCATTTTGTTTTCCTTTGAAGTGTCATGCCAGTCATGTGTGCCACCCTCACTTTTCATGTATTCTTTGAACGGATGGAAATGATTCTGAATGAATAGCACAATAGTTGCTGAGATTTGGTACAAGTAAACTCATAATCACTGTTTATAATCCAATATTAATGTTCAGAAGTGAGTATTGTACTATGTTAAGAAAGTTTGCAAAACAAGACTCACACCGGATGCTTCTACTTCTCCTATCATCAACCAGGCCTAATGTGTCACCAGTTATCTCACCTGGGTCCACCACATCCTAATCCATAGGTGAGTGAGAGTACCCAGTGGGGCTAGACATGTCACCAGATATCTCACCTGGGTCCACCACATCCTAATCCATAGGTGAGTGAGAGTACCCAGTGGGGCTAGACATGTCACCAGTTATCTCACCTGGGTCCACCACATCCTAATCCATAGGTGAGTGAGAGTACCCAGTGGGGCTAGACATGTCACCAGATATCTCACCTGGGTCCACCACATCCTAATCCATAGGTGAGTGAGAGTACTCAGTGGGTCTAGACAGGTCACCAGTTATCTCACCTGGGTCCACCACATCCTAATCCATAGGTGAGTGAGAGTACCCAGTGGGGCTAGACATGTCACCAGTTATCTCACCTGGGTCCACCACATCCTAATCCATAGGTGAGTGAGAGTACCCAGTGGGGCTAGACATGTCACCAGATATCTCACCTGGGTCCACCACATCCTAATCCATAGGTGAGTGAGAGTACTCAGTGGGTCTAGACATGTCACCAGATATCTCACCTGGGTCCACCACATCCTAATCCATAGGTGAGTGAGAGTACTCAGTGGGTCTAGACATGTCACCAGTTATCTCACCTGGGTCCACCCCATCCTAATCCATAGGTGAGTGAGAGTACTCAGTGGGTCTGGACATGTCACCAGTTATCTCACCTGGGTCCACCACATCCTAATCCATAGGTGAGTGAGAGTACCCAGTGGGTCTAGACATGTCACCAGATATCTCACCTGGACCCTCCCCGGCCTAATCCATAGGTGAGTGAGTACTCAGTGGGTCTAGGCATGTCACCAGATATCTCACCTGGGTCCACCCCATCCTAATCCATAGGTGAGTGAGAGTACTCAGTGGGGCTAGACATGTCACCAGATATCTCACCTGGGTCCACCACATCCTAATCCATAGGTGAGTGAGAGTACTCAGTGGGTCTAGACATGTCACCAGTTATCTCACCTGGGTCCACCACATCCTAATCCATAGGTGAGTGAGAGTACTCAGTGGGTCTAGACATGTCACCAGTTATCTCACCTGGGTCCACCACATCCTAATCCATAGGTGAGTGAGAGTACCCAGTGGGGCTAGACATGTCACCAGTTATCTCACCTGGGTCCACCACATCCTAATCCATAGGTGAGTGAGAGTACTCAGTGGGTCTAGACATGTCACCAGTTATCTCACCTGGGTCCACCACATCCTAATCCATAGGTGAGTGAGAGTACCCATTGGGGCTAGACATGTCACCAGTTATCTCACCTGGGTCCACCACATCCTAATCCATAGGTGAGTGAGAGTACCCAGTGGGGCTAGACATGTCACCAGTTATCTCACCTGGGTCCACCACATCCTAATCCATAGGTGAGTGAGAGTACTCAGTGGGGCTAGACATGTCACCAGTTATCTCACCTGGGTCCACCACATCCTAATCCATAGGTGAGTGAGAGTACCCAGTGGGGCTAGACATGTCACCAGATATCTCACCTGGGTCCACCACATCCTAATCCATAGGTGAGTGAGAGTACTCAGTGGGTCTAGACATGTCACCAGTTATCTCACCTGGGTCCACCACATCCTAATCCATAGGTGAGTGAGAGTACTCAGTGGGGCTAGACATGTCACCAGTTATCTCACCTGGGTCCACCACATCCTAATCCATAGGTGAGTGAGACTACCCAGTGGGGCTAGACATGTCACCAGATATCTCACCTGGGTCCACCACATCCTAATCCATAGGTGAGTGAGAGTACTCAGTGGGTCTAGACATGTCACCAGTTATCTCACCTGGGTCCACCACATCCTAATCCATAGGTGAGTGAGAGTACTCAGTGGGGCCAGACATGTCACCAGATATCTCACCTGGGTCCACCACATCCTAATCCATAGGTGAGTGAGAGTACTCAGTGGGTCTAGACATGTCACCAGTTATCTCACCTGGGTCCACCCCATCCTAATCCATAGGTGAGTGAGAGTACTCAGTGGGGCTAGACATGTCACCAGATATCTCACCTGGGTCCACCACATCCTAATCCATAGGTGAGTGAGAGTACTCAGTGGGTCTAGACATGTCACCAGTTATCTCACCTGGGTCCACCACATCCTAATCCATAGGTGAGTGAGAGTACTCAGTGGGTCTAGACATGTCACCAGTTATCTCACCTGGGTCCACCCCATCCTAATCCATAGGTGACAGAGTACTCAGTGGGGCTAGACATGTCACCAGTTATCTCGCCTGGGTCCACCCCATCCTAATCCATAGGTGAGTGAGAGTACCCAGTGGGGCTAGACGGGGCTAGACATGTCACTAGATATCTCACCTGGGTCCACCCCATCCTAATCCATAGGTGAGTGAGAGTACTCAGTGGGTCTAGACATGTCACCAGTTATCTCACCTGGGTCCACCCCATCCTAATCCATAGGTGAGTGAGAGTACTCAGTGGATCTAGACATGTCACCAGTTATCTCACCTGGGTCCACCCCATCCTAATCCATAGGTGAGTGAGAGTACTCAGTGGGGCTAGACATGTCACCAGATATCTCACCTGGGTCCACCCCATCCTAATCCATAGGTGAGTGAGAGTACCCAGTGGGGCTAGACATGTCATCAGATATCTCACCTGGGTCCACCACATCCTAATCCATAGGTGAGTGAGAGTACTCAGTGGGTCTAGACATGTCACCAGTTATCTCACCTGGGTCCACCACATCCTAATCCATAGGTGAGTGAGAGTACTCAGTGGGTCTAGACATGTCACCAGTTATCTCACCTGGGTCCATCCCATCCTAATCCATAGGTGAGTGAGCGTACTCAGTGGGTCTAGACATGTCATCAGATATCTCACCTGGGTCCACCCCATCCTAATCCATAGGTGAGTGAGAGTACTCAGTGGGTCTAGGCATGTCACCAATTATCTCACCTGGGTCCACCCCATCCTAACCCATAGGTGAGTGAGAGTACTCAGTGGGTCTAGACATGTCACCAGTTATCTCACCTGGGTCCACCCCATCCTAATCCATAGGTGAGTGAGAGTACTCAGTGGGTCTAGGCATGTCACCAGTTATCTCACCTGGGCCCTCCCCATCCTAATCCATAGGTGAGTGAGAGTACTCAGTGGGTCTAGACATGTCACCAGTTATCTCACCTGGACCCTCCCCATCCTAATCCATAGGTGAGTGAGAGTACTCAGTGGGTCTAGACATGTCACCAGTTATCTCACCTGGGTCCACCACATCCTAATCCATAGGTGAGTGAGAGTACTCAGTGGGTCTAGACATGTCACCAGTTATCTCACCTGGGTCCACCCCATCCTAATCCATAGGTGAGTGAGCGTACTCAGTGGGTCTAGACATGTCATCAGATATCTCACCTGGGTCCACCCCATCCTAATCCATAGGTGAGTGAGAGTACTCAGTGGGTCTAGGCATGTCACCAGTTATCTCACCTGGGTCCACCCCATCCTAATCCATAGGTGAGTGAGAGTACTCAGTGGGTCTAGACATGTCACCAGTTATCTCACCTGGGTCCACCCCATCCTAATCCATAGGTGAGTGAGAGTACTCAGTGGGTCTAGGCATGTCACCAGTTATCTCACCTGGGTCCACCCCATCCTAATCCATAGGTGAGTGAGGGTACTCAGTGGGTCTAGACATGTCACCTGTTATCTCACCTGGGTCCACCCCATCCTAATCCATAGGTGAGTGAGAGTACTCAGTGGGTCTAGACATGTTACCAGTTATCTCACCTGAGTCCACCCCATCCTAATCCATAGGTGAGAGAGTACTCAGTGGGTCTAGACATGTCACCAGTTATCTCACCTGGGCCCTCCCCATCCTAATCAATAGGTGAGTGAGAGTACTCAGTGGGTCTAGACATGTTACCAGTTATCTCACCTGGGCCCTCCCCATCCTAATCCATAGGTGAGTGAGAGTACTCAGTGGGTCTAGACATGTCACCAGTTATCTCACCTGGACCCTCCCCATCCTAATCCATAGGTGAGTGAGGGTACTCGGTGGGTCTAGACATGTCACCAGTTATCTCACCTGGGCCCTCCCCATCCTAATCCATAGGTGAGTGAGCGTACTCAGTGGGCCTAAACATGTCACCAGTTATCTCACCTGGGTCCATCCTAATCCATAGGTGAGTGGGAGTACTCAGTGGGTCTAGACATGTCACTAGATATCTCACCTGGGCCCTCCCCATCCTAATCCATATGTGAGTGAGCGTACTCAGTGGGCCTAAACATGTCACCAGTTATCTCACCTGGACCCTCCCCATCCTAATCCATAGGTCAGTGAGGGTACTCAGTGGGTCTAGACATGTCACCAGTTCTCACCTGGGCCCTCCCCATCCTAATCCATAGGTGAGTGAGCGTACTCAGTGGGCCTAAACATGTCACCAGTTATCTCACCTGGGTCCATCCTAATCCATAGGTGAGTGAGAGTACTCAGTGGGTGTAGACATGTCACTAGATATCTCACCTGGGCCCTCCCCATCCTAATCCATAGGTGAGTGAGTACTCAGTGGGTCTAGACATGTCACCAGATATCTCACCTGGACCCTCCCCGGCCTAATTCATAGGTGAGTGAGAGTCCCCAGTGGATCTAGAGGTGTCACCAATTATTTCCCTTGGGCCCACCCCATCCTAATCCACTAGTGCAAGGGAGTACCCAGTGGGTCTAGGCACACTCCAGTAACAGCCTGTTTCCAACTGCAAAAGAGAGAATGTGTTAATGGTGGAGAGCAGTTTGAGTTGCATCAAACAGTGTGTGAATTAATTTGTAGAAGAGCTATATGTTTTCTATGTTGTTGAAAGAAATGTTTTTATAACATGATCGTTTTAATATACATTTGAGGTGTTTATGATAATATTTCCTTAAAAAGAGAACAAATATTCTGGGCCAGAAAGGGATACGAATGTTTCAGTATGAAATCGTTGTATCTTTTAAAAAATATGAGTGTTATAACTCGTAATCTATAATTAGCATTAGTGCTGTTTAATTTTACAGTAATTTCAGATTTAGACATTTGACTTTGCACCAGAGGGAGTTTAAGAGGACTACATGAGTAAAACTTGAGATCATATAACATAGTACTTAAAGTGAGCTATTGTCATTAATATAGCACACTGTTAATAGCATAGCATGAAAATACAATGCTCTTATTTATTTTATATATTTTAGTCCCTATAATGGACAAGAGCTCATATAAAAACAAATATGTACATACTTGCTAACTTTTTAAAGTTTTCCCATGTTTTTACTGAGCATTTTACACATTTTAAACTTCATATCATTGCAAGGAAAAATTTTATGGGTTTCAGTTTTAGCAAGTTGACAAGTATGCATATATATATCTAAAGATAAGCAGAGTTTTTCTTGTGCTTTAAAATGATAAAATATGTATATAACAATATGACTGCACCGGTATGACAAATTTAATACAACTGTATTCAAGCAGGTTTCTTCTTGTTTCGTGTTTACTCCGAGTTACTTGTTGTTTAACAAATATTTTAGCTGGAATATGAAAATGCATGTCAAGGAGGAGCAGCCCTCCAGCAGCAAGGTGTCTCATCTTGTTCATAACATCAAGCTAATGCTAAATGATCTCATAAAACCTGACTTACATATTTCTGTTAAAATATAGATTAAGGTTTACGAACATAACCTGTTACTTTGAAATGACATGGCTGTGTAAATTTCCTGGTTAATGAACAATGAGACACCTACAAAAGTAGGTATATTTATTGACAAGATGAATTGTCATTTGTTAAACAAACGAAGTAAGAATGTTTCATAACCTCAAACTTGATATCGAAATACTCTGAAAGGAAACCTTTTGATGAATGTTGTTAAATTAGCTTCCATTTCTGGTTGAAAGTAAATTTAAGCCTTAAACATTCAAAACCAATTAGTGTCTTAAAATTAATTTGGTTCCAGTTAGTGTTTGAAATGTGGAACAAGGTTCTAGCATCAAATTCTGTGTACTGACGAACCTGAATGGGTTTCTGTGATGATCTCCCTTGGTCACATGGTAAATACTCAGTTTTGTGAACCAAAGCCAAACTCACAAAACAAAAGAAGTAGGTGTTATAGATGGGCAATTATGCAATAAGAGCTGTATATGTTAAACAAGAGAGAGACAAATCTCATCTATTATAAGCGTGCGACTCTCTTTACTAGCATTTATCTTTAAACACCTTTTACAAACTATTCTTACAAAGGATTTTTTCTGTCCATTTTATTTTCATTGAGGTAAACCTTTACAGAAATAATTTCATTATACATTTGTATGTAGATACAAGAGGAATAAACAAAATGTACAGTCAGATGTTTAAATGCAAGTTGCTGTATAGGCATCTAAAATTCCATGCCATTACAAGAAACAAGTGAATATGAAAGCACTTTAAAAAATTGAGCCATTAATAACACATCTCAAATGGCTGAGGCTCTGAAAAAGTTTTTGAAGTAAATTCTGCATTTCAAAGAGATCTACATTTTTTGTGTGGTGAACTTTTCTCTCTCTTAAAATTTACCAGTAATATAAAAATTATACAAAATTTCTTCTATATGAGGATTTAATGACTATTCATTAAATGATTATTCATCAGAAGGTTCCCTTATGAAGCACCTGTTCCCAAGACGAAGTTCCACGCACAAGGAAATGCCAAGCTTGAGTGTGTGATTTACAAGGCTGTGTGTTTTTATAAGATTTTTTCACAGAATGAAGAGAATTATGTATAAGCTACTTATATCAAATGTGTGTACATTTTTTGGTAGATGGATCATTGCTTAAGATAAGGTACTCTAATGCAAATATATAATGTTCATTTTGTTAATGGTAGTCATTGGAGAGGAGTGCGAGGTTGTGATGTGCTCATTAGGTTAACATGCAGCATAGCTTTGAGTCACTTACATCCCAGAGTGCAGCTTACTACAAATGGTTTTCTAAAAATTGCAATGTTCCTTTGTGTGCTTGCATCTCGTACAGTTACGGCATATGCAACTTAATATCAGTTGAGATGTTTTAAGTGTGATGTCATGACCTACAAAATACTTCTTTGCTCAAGAAGCTTTAAAGATCTGAATCCAAAGTGAAAAGGCAACTTCACTTGACACGATCTCAGAACATGTTAACGTAATGAGTGCTGTGCAATCAACACCTTCTTAACATTACCATCTGTTAATGTGTATTACAACAACATGTGTTAATGAATCCTCTAGAAGAAGGAACAGAAGAGCCACCTGTTGTGCCCATGTTTCACCGTCAACTTTGTAAAAATAACCTAGTCACAATACTTAAATAATACTGATGTATGTCATTGTTATTTTAATAAAAAATTTATTATCTTTGTATTTGGGCTTAATAAATAGAATTTACAGCAAGAAATGTTTGTTGTTTTCTTGTAACATGACCATACTCAGTTCCCAGCTTTGATTCCTAGTAGGCGTGGCATTTTTGTTTAACAGAAGATCAAATGACAAGAAATCAAATGTTTAGAATCTTGTGTAGTCTCATAAACTGTGATTCCCTCTTTAATTGATAGCATAATATGCATACTTAGTTTGTACCTAGACATGTCATAAGTTTTGTCACAAGTATAAACATGGACAGCACACAAAGAATGGCAAAATCTGTTTATTAACTATAATATAGTGAATAGAAAGAACAGATACTCCACACACAATCATCTGTAGCAGCACACGTGGCACTGTTCACCTCAAATCTTGTTTTAAGCCGTGTAGTGTCGTGTCGAGCAAGCTTTACTCTCAGTCATGTTCCATAGCTGATATATGTGCTGAGAACATTGTCCTTAAGTCACTCTTGCACATGTTTAGCCTTGTTGAAAAACCCAATGTTACATGCCTATAAAGCTTGCTCAACTCCACATGGAAATCTAGAGACCCTAAAGCAGGATCTGAAGCAAATTGCACATAAATGTGGTATACATGCTGCTATAAATAATTAGTTGTGCCTGTGTGGCAGACAATTTGAGTATGTGTTGTTTGTATTCACTATATGAACCCCACTAGTGCAACAGCCAAGACTTACCACCCGAACACTGCTTCCCCACCTCTGTCCACTACAGACATGAGTAACGTGTGTTGTTTGTATTCACTATATGAACCCCCTAGTGCAACAGCCAAGACTTACCACCCAAACACTGCTTCCCCACCTCTGTCCACTACAGACATGAGTAACGTGTGTTGTTTGTATTCACTATATGAACCCCCTAGTGCAACAGCCAAGACTTATCACCCGAACACTGCTTCCCCACCTCTGTCCACTACAGACATGAGTAACGTGTGTTGTTTGTATTCACTATATGAACCCCCTAGTGCAACAGCCAAGACTTACCACCCAAACACTGCTTCCCCACTACAGACATGAGTAACGTGTGTTGTTTGTATTCACTATATGAACCCCACTAGTGCAACAGCCAAGACTTACCACCCGAACACTGCTTCCCCACCTCTGTCCACTACAGACATGAGTAACGTGTGTTGTTTGTATTCACTATATGAACCCCCTAGTGCAACAGCCAAGACTTACCACCCGAACACTGCTTCCCCACTACAGACATGAGTAACGTGTGTTGTTTGTATTCACTATATGAACCCCCTAGTGCAACAGCCAAGACTTACCACCCGAACACTGCTTCCCCACTACAGACATGAGTAACGTGTGTTGTTTGTATTCACTATATGAACCCCCTAGTGCAACAGCCAAGACTTACCACCCGAACACTGCTTCCCCACCTCTGTCCACTACAGACATGAGTAACGTGTGTTGTTTGTATTCACTATATGAACCCCCTAGTGCAACAGCCAAGACTTACCACCCGAACACTGCTTCCCCACCTCTGTCCACTACAGACATGAGTAACGTGTGTTGTTTGTATTCACTATATGAACCCCCTAGTGCAACAGCCAAGACTTACCACCCGAACACTGCTTCCCCACCTCTGTCCACTACAGACATGAGTAACGTGTGTTGTTTGTATTCACTATATGAACCCCCTAGTGCAACAGCCAAGACTTACCACCCGAACACTGCTTCCCCACCTCTGTCCACTACAGACATGAGTAACGTGTGTTGTTTGTATTCACTATATGAACCCCCTAGTGCAACAGCCAAGACTTACCACCCGAACACTGCTTCCCCACTACAGACATGAGTAACGTGTGTTGTTTGTATTCACTATATGAACCCCCTAGTGCAACAGCCAAGACTTACCACCCGAACACTGCTTCCCCACCTCTGTCCACTACAGACATGAGTAACGTGTGTTGTTTGTATTCACTATATGAACCCCCTAGTGCAACAGCCAAGACTTACCACCCGAACACTGCTTCCCCACTACAGACATGAGTAACGTGTGTTGTTTGTATTCACTATATGAACCCCACTAGTGCAACAGCCAAGACTTACCACCCGAACACTGCTTCCCCACCTCTGTCCACTACAGACATGAGTAACGTGTGTTGTTTGTATTCACTATATGAACCCCCTAGTGCAACAGCCAAGACTTACCACCCGAACACTGCTTCCCCACCTCTGTCCACTACAGACATGAGTAACGTGTGTTGTTTGTATTCACTATATGAACCCCCTAGTGCAACAGCCAAGACTTACCACCCGAACACTGCTTCCCCACCTCTGTCCACTACAGACATGAGTAACGTGTGTTGTTTGTATTCACTATATGAACCCCCTAGTGCAACAGCCAAGACTTACCACCCGAACACTGCTTCCCCACTACAGACATGAGTAACGTGTGTTGTTTGTATTCACTATATGAACCCCCTAGTGCAACAGCCAAGACTTACCACCCAAACACTGCTTCCCCACCTCTGTCCACTACAGACATGAGTAACGTGTGTTGTTTGTATTCACTATATGAACCCCCTAGTGCAACAGCCAAGACTTATCACCCGAACACTGCTTCCCCACCTCTGTCCACTACAGACATCATGAGTGGGGTGCAGTACTGGAGGGTGGAATGTGGTCAGTGTCTGAGTTCTCCTCACCAGTCATGCAACCTTTGCAACCTGGGGCCGCTACTTCTTTATCAAGTAGCTCCCCAAATCCCCCCCCCCCTGGACCTAACGAGGCTGAGTGCACCTCGTGCCAGACCTCCCAGCAGGGGAAAAATCCCCGTGCTGGTACCACGGATTGAACCCAGATCCTCTGTGCCAGAGGCAGGTGCTGTGCTATGGAAGTGGTCATTCACTATATTATAGTTAATATATAAATATTTTAAATAGTGTAATTCTTCATTTGATATCCATGTTTATAGTTGTGACAAAACTTATGATATGACCATATATCTCTGTCATTTTGTACTTCCATTCTACAACACTTAACAGAAAAAGATTGATGTTTAAGAGGTAGAACTGGAACTTAAAAATTCAATGCCACAACTGGGATTTGAACCACAGACCTTCCGCTTGCCGGGCGGACGCTCTAACCACTGAGCTATTGTGACAAACTGCCAGAATGGCATTAAATTCTCAAGCCAGTTCGTATTTCTCCTGGTAAACCACAAAGGCAGTCTCACATCAGAAACAATTACCCCAATGGTGAGAATTTAATGCCATTCTGGCAGTTTGTCACAATAGCTCAGTGGTTAGAGCGTCCGCCCGGCAAGCGGAAGGTCTGTGGTTCAAATCCCAGTTGTGGCATTGAATTTTTAAGTTCCAGTTCTACCTCTTAAACTTTGCCCACACACGGCTTGTGTGTTTAAAAACACCAACAGTAAGTTTGTTGGCATAAATAAATAATAATTACCATGTGAAGGTTATTTAATCCTGGGATATAAAGTACTTGCAATAGTAAGTCACCATTGGGGTAATTGTTTCTGATGTGAGACTGCCTTTGTGGTTTACCAGGAGAAATACGAACTGGCTTGAGAATTTAATGCCATTCTGGCAGTTTGTCACAATAGCTCAGTGGTTAGAGCGTCCGCCCGGCAAGCGGAAGGTCTGTGGTTCAAATCCCAGTTGTGGCATTGAATTTTTAAGTTCCAGTTCTACCTCTTAAACTTTGCCCACACACGGCTTGTGTGTTTAAAAACACCAGCAATAAGTTTGTTGGCATAAATAAATAATAATTAAAGATTGATGTGTTGCGCTCACATGACTTTCTTTACTTGCTCTTGTACAAACATTCTTACTAACACTTATTCTTGTATCTGCTTTATGTTAACTGGTTTGTAGTATAATAGGACATAGTGGCATCAATTTTTGTAACAATGTCGTCATCCTGGGTACATCTGCTTAGCTTTGTTAATTATTATTAATACTGTAGTTTCATATTGGAGGGAGATTTATAACAACCATGTGGGAATAATAACATTTGTAATTCACCACAATATTTTACAATAATTATAATGTGTCAACACTCTAAAATGACAAATCTTTAGTTTATTGGTAAGTATCTAGAAAAATGCACCTAAACCATACTTTTGCACCTCATTCTTTTACAGCATATAATTTTACTAAATTGAAGATATTTAGAGTAATAATGCATGCTGTTTGATTTAGAACACTGTTCTTTCACTTTATATACATCATACTATTTTATGTACATTTTAATAATGAATTTTTAAGCTGAAAGTGCAAAAATAAAATGTTTAAAAAAGTCTTCATCTTTAAAGTTATATTTAGAAGCTATTGAGGGGTTATCTAAACTGTTGATATTGCAGATGGAAATTGTACTAAACATGTCTTCTTAAGAACAGCTTCACTGTGAAGCTGTATAATCTTCGTGTCCTGGTTATGAGATCGCCATTTGAAGCTGCAGTCGTTGATGATGTGTTGCCCTTCGATGTAGCTCGCCTCGGCTAGTTCTGCATCAGATCTCTTTATCTCGGGTTTGCGTGAGTGTAAAGGACAACCCAAGAACAACTTTGCACATCAATTTATTTTATATAAAATATTTTCGGGAGATATGCCGATTCTATATGTGTATCTGTAGAAGCATCGCAATCACATCTGCGCGGCACGAACTGCACGAACTCCCGTACTGCTCTCTGGTTGAGTACTGACTAGACGCTTCTCTCTTACCCACGCCAAGAAGACCGTTCGCTTCCAATTTGAATGTCATGACGTCATCCAAGAAAGCCTCGTATCCAAAATGTTATTTCCTTTTCCCGCAATTTAGAAATGTCCCTTTCTATTATAACATGTTCTTTTATGAATTTTGAATATATAATTACCTTTTTAGGATTAAACGATGTTTACTTTATATTTTATTAGATATATCGCGCGACTTTTAAGGTTTGTAGAACTAACTTTCGAACGTGAATTTAAACTATGTGGTATGACGTCATGACTCGTTAATTTCAAACCAATAATGCGTTTATTCTACAAATTTAACGACTATCATTTACTCATATCTTGCTCACCTTACAACACTTCCTGCTATATTATCTATTTATGTTATTACTCAATATTTATCGCAAATCTCATATCCGGCAATTAAATTAAAACGTATCTTTTTCAAAAGCCCATTCGATCGGAAATCTAAATTTCGGTATCAAATGCCCCCATTTATATTATTTTATTATTTCATAATAAAATAATGTAAATGTCTTGCCCGAAAGAAAAATTAAAAATTACTCCTGTATTTTGAAGAATCGGCAACACTCCCATTATATACAATTTTTCAATTACACTGTTTTTGAAATTGGTTATTAACACATTTTCTCATTAATCTATTTAACATGACAAACAATTGTACACTTGACTAAACATTAATCCTTAAATACTAATTACAATATGTTATGGTTTCTTCTATGAAGCTTCTATATAAAGGTTAAATTTCAAGAGTCTTTCTTTATACTTCCTTCTTTTAGTTCATGTTTGCTCACTTCGCTCTCACTATCACTTGCACTGTGATTTTTTTTTTTTTTTTTTTACTTTTGTTATTGTAACACATATCTGTACTAGATCCTTTAAGCACTAAAATGTACATATATTTATATAAATCCATTGCACTCTTTAGACAAGTTCTTTCTTTGTCTTTCTGTGATAACTATCTATACATCTAAATATTTTAACAAATGTTTTACAAAGTAAATATTCTGTTTTCTCTCTATACAGAGATGAACAATTTAACAATCTTTCTGAAGCTGTTATTGTGAGCTCTATACAATATATTTTTAAGCTCTTTGTAGTAGATAGCAATTCACATTCTGCATTTTTCATGAATATGTAAGTACCTGACCAATGTATGGTTTTCAAGTAAGCTAACATTTACATTTTATCTCCAAGCTGATTAGGCACCAATAGACAAATGACACTTCCAATTTTTCTTTTACATTAAATCAAGGTCCCAAGGCACCACACGGTTTCTTGTATGGTCGAAGGAGTTGTTTATGCCATCTTCCCAGACATTTTTCATTTTTAACATCTTTTAATTCATAGGTATGATAACCAAATTTGGATATAATTTCTGCAGGACCTTTATATAACAGTTCCATCCTTTTGTTCCTACCTCTCAAGGCACTTGATAACTTATGGTCTTTAACTAGTACCCAATCGCCTATCTTAGGTTCCCATTTATGTTTTCTACTCTTTTTCTTTAATTTTCGCTTCTCTGCCTTTTTCTTGATTCGTTCAAAAGCAATTTTCGCTCTTTCTTCCTCACTTAACTGAATGTCATTAATTTTCAGTGTTTTTGGTACCCCGATCACTATTGGTTCTGGTTCAATTCCTAACATTAATTTTATTGGTGCAAACCCAGTAGTTACATTAATGGTGTGATTGATAATCTTTTCTATCAATGGACAATATTTCACCCAATCCTTGTGATTATGATGTGTAAGTACACGTAAATAAATTCCTATATCTCGGAGGACACGTTCTGTTGGATTCCCTGATGGAAAGTATGATGAACAATAATTTAATTTTCTCGCATCTAATGTCACCCTAATCTTCCATTGGCCTTATTTACAATACATAGGGGATTCACAAATTCTGAATTCGAAATTTCAATAACCTCATCTTCTAACATTGACTTTATAACTGCATCTACCTCTTCTCTTATTGTACTAGGGATAGCTCTCGCTTTATGTGTAAAAGGTTGGATAGGTATCATTTCAAACGAATGAGTATAGATATTACATTTACCAGGTTTCTCAGAGAATACTTCTTTATTTCGGATTAATATTTCAAACAGTTTATCCCTCTGTTGTTCATTTAGTTGATCAGCCTGAGTTACCTTTTTCCCTCAACAATTCTTCTAAGTCTTCACTACTCTCCCTATCATAGTACCTAGTTGCATCAGAAACCCTCAAATTGTCTATGAAATCATTTTTATCCCATTCTACATTTTCTTCATTATCGACACTGTACTCTTTGACATTTACTTCAGTTAATTCCATAGCTCCTACTTTAACATATTCTACAAAGAATGTATCCCCTTGGATTTCTTCTTCCTCTTTTTCTCGTACAATAGTTTCTGAACTACTATCTTCCACAAAAGGCACTATAATGGTCTCATCTTCAACTTTCATTTCTAGAATCATGTTTTTAAAATTCACCACAGCTTCCCAGGCATAAAGACAATCACAACCTATTATAATATCTGTCACAAGTCTTCCTACAATCAGAAATAAAATTCCAAGTATTCTCCCATTTATTTCAATATTTATCATTGCTTGAAATTTTACTCTTTCTTTTCGTTTTCCCACAGCTAGCGAGCAATATATCCCATTAACTGGTAAAGACATTACTTTAAAGCCACTACTTTGTAAATTATCATAAAAATTTTGTGAGCATACTGTGCTATTTGATCCCGTATCTATAATTGCATTGTATTGTTTTCCATTTACTCCAATTTTGATTTTAGGTGGATCTCCTACTTTTTCATTTTTGTCAATTCTATTTTTCCATTCTCTTTTCTTTTGTATCATCATTTGCCTTCCAGGACTATTTATTTCCGAGTACTTATCACAATCATTACTATGATACCCAGTTCTCACTGAAGGCGCGTTTGACCGGGTCTGGCGTTTCCCTGATTTTTAGGTATTGCTCCTGTACTATTTCCCGAATTGTTACTTCTGTTTTCCTGCATTAAATCGGGGTTACTTCCTACCATGTTTTTGACAGTGTTAATGGCCTCAACCATTTCCGCATTTTCGGGGGAATTTCGTCCACTAGAATACCTTTCTCCCTGTCTTGGTGACCTCGGTCTAAACTCATTATCTCCGTTTGTCCAATACCCATCATTTGAATTTCTACTATGTCCAAAATAACGTCCCCGTCTACCTCGATCAAATCTATTTGTATTCATATAATTCACCCTTATATTTCTTCCCCTTAGATTACCATTTCTATTTTGGTGATGCCCTTCCTGGTTATATCTACCTTGATTTTCCCACCGGAATGATTCCATCCTTGGTACTGGTCCTTTATATCTTTCCCTAATCTCACTTCTATTCTGATAATACTGTGCCCCTTGCCCGAAAGAATTGACAGTTTCTTTTCCTTCATATGTATTTCCAAATGCGTGTTTTGGCTTATTGACTTCTAAGGCTGATAATAATTCTATCATAGCTGCAATGCTATCGGGTCGGGCTATGATTAGGTAATGTTGAAGTGTTTCCGGAAAATGTGGAGTAACTATATTTATTAGATCTTTTTCATCCAAGGGAGGGTCCAACATCTTCGATTTTCTCGCTATTCTCATAAAATAGTTTACCATCGATTCCTCCGATCTAGGATTAAATTTTCCATTGCTTAATTCAACTCTAATATTAGCCTGCCTACTAGCTCCCCAATATCTGGTTAAAAAGATGTTCCTAAAGGTCCTGTAGTCATTATTGTTACCCATAGAAAGGCCTAGCCAATTAGCAGCATTACCCTTTAGACATTTTCTTACTATCACCATCTTGTACTCCTCTGGTATACGTTTCACCGTGAAGTACTCTTGTAACCCTTCTAAAAAGGCTTTAGGATCATCTGAATCTTCATTTTCAAAAACTGGAGGTGTCATTTCATTTAAGACATGGTTAGGCCAATGTAAATTTGAATTGTCACCTATCCCTGAGCTATTTCCGAGATCAGAATGGGAATTACTGTTACCCCTATTTTGCATCGAAATGTCAGCTGATACACCTGGTATCGCCTCGTTTCTTGCAACTTCATTACTAAGATTGTTGTGATTACATGCATTTTCATTTAATTTCAAATTTTCTAAGGCCTCTTTTACCTGAGTAATTTCTGTCACTACTCCTTTTATTTGGTCTGTAACATCCTCCAAATTTCTAGCCTGCCTTTCACTTTCTACATCAGATCTTTCCATTCTAACTTTACACCCCTGTAACTCTTCTCTAATTTCTTCCCTGTCTTTATCTAACCTTTGTACTACCTCTTCCCTTTGTTTGTCTAAACTATATGTTACTCTTTCCCTTTCTTTATCTAATTTTTCACTCACTTGTTGACCTAATTTCTTTTCAGAATTCTTTACTTCTTGCCTTATTGTCTCTAATTCTCCCTTAACCTGTTCTCTATTTTCTTTTACTTCACTACTGACTTTATTAATTTCCTCCCTAACTTCTTCCCTAAAGGTTTCTAAAGCTCTCTTCTGATTTTCCAATTGCATTCCCAATTCCTGTTGTCCCTTCTCTAATTTCTGTCCTAACTCTGTTCTTAATTCTTTACTAGTTTCATCTATCTTTTGACTTAACTCTGTACTCATCTTTTTCACTGTTCTTAATTCTTTACTAGTTTCATCTATTATCTTTTGACTTAACTCTGTTCTTAATTCTTTACTATTTTCATCTATCTTTTGACTTAACTCTGTACTCATCTTTTTCATTATCGTTTGAAACATATTCTCTATTTCTGACATAAATGCTGGCCTTTCTGAATTACTACTAAACATTTCTGAACTACCTCTAGGTGTTTCTCTAACGTTCTGATCTTCTAATTCTTGGCATATTCTGCTACCAATTACATTCTGATTAAATTCTTCCATCCTACTAACACTTTCCTGAATTTCCGGACTATTGAAACCTCTAAACTCACTATCACTGTCTTCCATTTCTAAGCTATTTACATGTGTTTTTCTACTCACCAAAATTTTCAGTATTTTCACTATTTCACTTTAACTGCACTTAAACTTGTTCACTACACGTTTCACAGATGCTGACGCGCTGGGCACCTTCTTGTCTGCTGGTTCGATGCTGGCTCGGTCGTCTTGGGGTTTGGTCCATTCTTTCGAAGCCACACGTTGGGAAGCCAATTTGAAGCTGTATAATCTTCGTGTCCTGGTTATGAGATCGCCATTTGAAGCTGCAGTCGTTGATGATGTGTTGCCCTTCGATGTAGCTCGCCTCGGCTAGTTCTGCATCAGATCTCTTTATCTCGGGTTTGCGTGAGTGTAAAGGACAACCCAAGAACAACTTTGCACATCAATTTATTTTATATAAAATATTTTCGGGAGATATGCCGATTCTATATGTGTATCTGTAGAAGCATCGCAATCACATCTGCGCGGCACGAACTGCACGAACTCCCGTACTGCTCTCTGGTTGAGTACTGACTAGACGCTTCTCTCTTACCCACGCCAAGAAGACCGTTCGCTTCCAATTTGAATGTCATGACGTCATCCAAGAAAGCCTCGTATCCAAAATGTTATTTCCTTTTCCCGCAATTTAGAAATGTCCCTTTCTATTATAACATGTTCTTTTATGAATTTTGAATATATAATTACCTTTTTAGGATTAAACGATGTTTACTTTATATTTTATTAGATATATCGCGCGACTTTTAAGGTTTGTAGAACTAACTTTCGAACGTGAATTTAAACTATGTGGTATGACGTCATGACTCGTTAATTTCAAACCAATAATGCGTTTATTCTACAAATTTAACGACTATCATTTACTCATATCTTGCTCACCTTACAACACTTCCTGCTATATTATCTATTTATGTTATTACTCAATATTTATCGCAAATCTCATATCCGGCAATTAAATTAAAACGTATCTTTTTCAAAAGCCCATTCGATCGGAAATCTAAATTTCGGTATCAACTGCTTTATCCACTGGGCATCATTACTTATACACAAGAACAATTTTCAACATGAACATTTTACACCAGTGATGGGTGGCAGAGCTCTAGGTCTAAAGACGGCCTCACAAATATGAGCAGATCACCTCGTGGCACTAAGAGATTAAAAATAAGCCTTTACACGAACACCTATTACACCTACATTATTTCAGAGTATAACTGCATTTACCATTAAATATCTGCCTTTGTAGATTGTTTTGATAACTTCTGTTTCTTCAGGTAACTTATAAAGTTCATTTTGCACTTTGTTTTTTACAGGTCTGCTTAATGTGCCTCTAATTACAGATCTAAAACAATTGTCATCATTTCTTAATCCTCCATTAGGCGTGTGCCCTGGTAGAACACTGTTAGCCTCGTGGGGCCTAGTAAGCCCTTGCTATATTTTTGTGCTTATATGCCCATACTTATTTTTTTTTAAATTTTATTTCTCCTTCATTCCCATGTTTAGCTTCATTTAGCTTAAATATACACAGCTTTTATTAGCATTATCTAGATTGATCAAAGATAGATAAAATGTAGTATGAATATAGTATACATTATAATTTGTGCTACACTACATGGAAAGATAATAAATCATGATGTTTAGTTATACAACTTGTAATTTGAAATGTAGTGTCGATGATGATGATGACGATGACGACGACAACGACAACGATGATGATCTTTGACAAGGATGTTATGTTACCTACAAAATACATATTGTCACATAGGTTGCTTTCACCTTCTTTATGATCAGTTTCTGAATCTAAAGATCTAGTTTTCAGTTTATCTTCAGGATTGGAATCTTCTGATTCTTACAAATTGTCATACACAGATAGGACTTGATCATCACAAGGTAGATGATGCACTTCTTTCAGACCTCTAGATTTTGTAGAGCAAATTCCTGTTTGTGAGAAGTAGTAATGTACTATTTGCAATGGCAAAGCAATATTACACATGACAGTAATATGTAATGAGAGTAGGTGCACAGAGTTCGGTTGACCTTTGCCACACACAACTGCCAATCAGTCATTCACTCCACCTAACAGTATAGTATTAGATGTCCTTGTCAGTCAGTTGCATTTGTTTGAAAACTAGAACATTTAAATAAACATAGGGGTCTCCCAGGCCTGTAGCGACCAATAGAGGGCTAAATTATATGTCTCTAACATAATGTTTGCTCCTTTTTCTTATAAAATATATTTTATAGTTTCATAAGCATATATGCAAGAAGCAGTCAATATACCAAACTGTTTAAACATTGCATGTATGTCTATTTATTTTTCTTATTATTCTAATGACTTTTCTGCAATTTAAAAATCTTTTTAACTTCTCTTGCTGTGATATTTCCCCACAAGATGTCTGTATTTCATGTGGATATATAGCAACATCATATACCTCTAACTATATCATTATCCATTGTAGAAATAGTTTTATTTCATATCTCATTATAGATACAATCGGAATAGAGCTGGTCGTTATGTGATGGCTTTGATGTTCCATTCTCTTTTGTGGCCAAGAGGAGAAATAAAAGAAAGTGATTTCTCTCCAGAAAAGTTTAAGCATTTGATAATTCAAACCAATAACAAAGAATATCTCAGAAATGGTTAACTTCTGAAAACATATTTGAACAAAAATTGTATGCTTTAACAAGATATACATTTTCATCTTCTTCTTCTGGTTACCCTCCCCTTATGTATGACTTAGAAGCCTGTGCCTAGGATATATACACTTTTGTGCAGTAATATTTTGTCTAACGGTTTACCAGTTATACAAAAATCATTCATCTAATGAAGAGGACTTCAGAGACTATTCACAGAAAATTCAAAATCTACTTTTCATTGGTCATGAAAGTATCTTTAACATAGGTAGGTACCTATTTTAATCAAAATTAATATAGCCATTTTTCCTTGTTTGTCTAATTATGCGCCTTGTATGGAGGACCTACAAAGGTGCCTGTTGAGGAGCAAACTCTGGATCAGAGAGAGTAGCCAGAATGAATGATAGAACCGAAGTGTGGTATGAGAGTGAGCATGATGAGATGAAGTGGATGGAAAGACGGGTGATAATGTAGCAGTTGGTGGTATGAGTGGCGGGGGAAACCGAAGAACCTTGAGTAAACCTAATCAAATGATACATTGTCCACGACAAATCTCACATAGGCATAATTCCCTGGGATTGAACCTGCGCCAACTCGGTGAAAGGCAAGCGATTTAACCTCTCGGCCACGGCGCCACCTAGAGCATTTTTAATAAATCGGTTTCCAAACATTTTTCATGTGAAGCGTGGTTCGGAGTGGGGGGGATCTTTTTTTTTAAAGTCTTCGTGTAGTATCCTTGGAAAGTGGGAAACGTAAATGCCATAACTTTTTTGTGAGATTAGATAGTACCTACTTACTGTTCAGACTCCCAGAGACCTTTTTGTAAAGTACTTTTTTCGGGTTCAGGTAGACTCAAAACGAAGTATCTCCAGTGAAATTTCGGTATTAAGCGTTTAATGGGATATGTAAAATACCCGTTAATGAGATATTCATTGTTCTATGATGGATATGTCGGGGGAAATTCCAACAAGGGAGCACCAGCATAAGCTTTGTTAAATAGTAATGCTAGATATTCAAATTTAATATTTTTAAATTCTCGGATTTTTTTAATCGGAAAGTCACGAAAAACGCAATTTTTGCTAATCTTAATATTAAAATTTAATCCATTCATATAAAAAATTGCATAACGTATGCATGAAATCTATATCAGCTATTTTATTGACGTATTTCGTCTTATCTAACAAATGATAAGCTATTTTTAATTGTGAAAACATGACGTTTTATGCTGTTATTGGTTAGGTTTGGCGATTAGAAGGCGGTGGAAATGTGACGCGTGTGACGTGAGAACGGAATGTCATGGTCTGCTAGAGGGGTCAAGCGAGGAAAGGAATGACTTGATGTTTTATGGGTCGAGTTTTAGGTCTTTACAGTTGTGTCGACGTGGAGCTGAGTTTGTGTGAGTGGAGCAGAAGCACATCACAAGATCAGTAGGTACGTAGTAAGGTAGATCAGCCGAAAATCAACAGCATCATGGAGAAGATAAAGGTTGGGCCTGTTGTAGACATTTTGGGCGATGAAATGACAAGGATTATATGGGACTTGATTAAAGACAAACTTATATTGCCCTTCCTGAATATCGAACTTCATACTTACGATCTGGGTATTGAAAACAGAGATAAAACCAATGACCAAGTTACAGTAGACTGTGCTAACGCGATATTGAAATACAACGTAGGTATTAAGTGTGCTACTATTACTCCGGACGAGAAGCGAGTCGAAGAGTTCAAATTGAAGCAAATGTGGAAGTCCCCGAACGGTACTATCAGGAACATTTTGGGTGGCACGGTGTTCAGAGAAGCCATCATCTGCAAGAACATTCCCCGGCTGGTCACCGGCTGGAATAAACCCATCATCATTGGTCGTCACGCCCATGCCGACCAGTACAAAGCCACGGACTTTGTGGTGCCTGGAGCAGGTAAACTGGAGCTGAAGTGGACGCCAGCAAGTGGTGACAACCCTTCAATCGTGCACACGGTGCACGAGTACAAGGGTCCAGGTGTGGCCCTCGGCATGTTCAATACAGACGAGTCCATCAAAGCCTTTGCCCATTCCTCATTCCAGTACGCCCTCAACAGAAACTACCCCTTGTATCTCAGCACAAAGAACACCATCTTAAAGAAGTATGATGGGAGATTCAAGGACATCTTCCAGGAAATCTACGATAAGGAGTACAAGTCTCAGTACGAAGCCAAGGGTATCTGGTACGAGCATAGACTTATTGACGACATGGTGGCATATGCCATGAAGTCTGAGGGAGGTTTCGTGTGGGCCTGCAAGAACTACGATGGAGATGTGCAGTCTGATTCTGTTGCCCAGGGTTACGGCTCTTTGGGGATGATGACCTCGGTGTTGGTGTGTCCAGATGGGAAAACAGTCGAGTCAGAGGCAGCCCATGGCACTGTCACTAGACATTACAGGTTCTACCAGCAAGGTAAGGAGACCTCCACCAATCCCATTGCATCTATATTTGCCTGGACAAGAGGATTGGCCCACCGAGCCAAGCTGGACAACAACAAGCGTCTACAGGAGTTTGCAGACACTCTCGAAGAGGTCTGCATCAGCACCATCGAGTCTGGGTTCATGACAAAGGACCTTGCCATCTGCATCAAGGGCATGTCAAATGTCACTCGTAAAGACTACTTGGAGACATTTGAGTTTATGGACAAATTGGCAGAGAATCTGAAAAAAAAGTTCGGAGCTTGACTATCTGTGAATGTATTGGAATGTAAATTGTGATTAAATGGATGTTGTGACTGTTTAATAGCTTTAAGTTATGTTGGTGAACAGATCTCTTAGGGTTACTGTTTCTTTTACATTCAAGGTACACACACGACAGTTAAGCGGTGCCGAATTCTTATCTGTTGTCATAAAAGTCTGATTTACTTCATATTTTACCAAGTAAAGGCCAATAATAGAAAATAAATTGTTTACATTATGAATGAAATTTACTGTTTTACACTAAAACAGCAGCCTGTTTTCTGTGTGCTTTTCCAACAATATATAGCCTTAAAGGGAGAAAATAATGCAATTTAAACCTCAGTTTAGCAAGGAATTAAATTCTAAGCTTGCTTTGAGTGAGTAAAATATTTCCTGTACTATCTGTGCACAAGTTAATCAATATTGACAAAATTAATTTTTGAAATACAAAAAGTAAATATTTGAGGAGCTGTGTATTTTTGAAAAACGGGAATCAATGTGACAAAAAGTTTTAATTCCATTTTGGAGTCTCCTGACTGAATTTCAGCTTTACAAGTTCATAAAGGTGAAAAATATTAATGTAAAAAGTAGGGAAACTGAATGATTCTTAATTTGGTAAAAAAGAAAGATTCCAACATTCAATGTGACAAATGCATTTAAAAGCTTCAATTTCATATTTTTGTGTAAAATGCCATTTTAAAATTAAAACTGATGTTCTTTTATTGTTAAACATAGTTTGGAAACAAAAATCTCATTAATTGTGAATTCCATTGCTCATTTGTTTTATCAGTTGCTTGTTTTCCCATCATTTTGAATTCTTACAGACTGAACCTGAGCTTAATAAATTCATAATGCAAAAGGTAAGGAAATTGAATGATTCTTAATTTATAAAAAACAGAGATTCCAAGCATAACACTTCCTACAGTCAAGAGTAACCTTCATATTTATTCTATCACTTCTATTTCATGTCCACCTCTTGCTCTTGTTTGTTTGACATACATGACTACACTGACCAGCACCTAAGTTGGCAGTTCATTGTGCAGAAGACAGAGATAGAGCTAGTATAGCTGCGTTGCATGTGCAGTGCCAGAGCAAACTTCCCTTCAGCAATAAAAGAAAGGGGCAAGACACTACTATATGTGTAATTTTTATACCCTAATGTAAAGCATTATAATGCATGTATGTGTAAAGCACATTCATTATATTACTCGCACCTTAAACCTCATTTGTTTTTAATTTCTTACACTAAACATACATTCCAGTGACACATCTCAAAATCGTACAACAAAATAAACCTAAGAGACAAGGAATTAAAAAGACTAACATTTAAGATTCATTCCTATAAAATAGTAAAAGAGGTAGCAACGATTCACCCATTTAGAAAATACTTTCTGTAAATAACACGACACTGTCAATTTAAACATTTTATATTCAGTAACAAAACACTCTTTATGATGAAAACGGGCAATATCACGAAATTACAACACTTATGGCATTATCTAACAGTTAAGTAGGTACCTGCGGGATTAGCAGAAGCTTGTTCTGATAACTTACCCTCACAAACAATTGTTTGCACCATTGTGAGACCTACCGCACATGCCTCAGCTGTGTGTTCCCCACAGTTGGTGGCAGACGCCTCTCTTGGAGAAGGAATACACTTTATATATTACATCCCTCGCTTGTTTGTGTAAAACCGGCCGCTTCTTTTGTATCCTTTTATCACATACACTAAGTACTATGTATGTATATATTAATTGTAACACACTATCACTACACTATTGAAAAGCACTTTCTCTGTACGAGAGTCAACAATGACTCCCATTGATGGACATGGTTGATGTCATCAGTAAATGCCAATGTACATCTCTCTCACCTGCCAACTTAGCTGCTGGTCAGTATAGGTTAAAATCAACCAACCATGTACAAAGTTTCAACCAATGACAGCCTTCATTCATGAAAAATGTATTAAATTTCACCTTCACCTCCTCTGCAGGCTAGAGAATCTAGTTTCACTGTCCTGCAGATGTGCAGCAGCTTACATAATTTGACGCTATGTCTAAATGTCTGACACTCACTTCAGTGGAGCATCTAATGTTGAAATAGATGAAATAACTTGAAGCGGGAAACCTCAGAACACAGAATACAACAAGAAATATGTTAGAAATCAGTTTGACAAATTTTGTATTGAGCGAAATAAATTAACTATCGACATTGCCAACGTCTTAAAAGATCAGAGCATCAGTACGAGGGTAGTAATTGCAATACAGCACTTAAATAATACTTATATTTCATATGCTGTATTGTCCTTCAATTGATGAAGTAGTCATAATTCCACATCATGACTGTTAAATTCTCTTCTCACTTCATGACTCAAGAACTTATAAATATTTATTCAAGAATGACTTCATTATGTATTATGTCAACTCTCAACTACTTGAAGAAGGTGCATCAAATTCTGACCTAATTTTGTAAATTTTGGACGAGTTCATGGATAACAAAACGTCAGTACCATGATGTTTCAGATGCATTGCTTAAAATATTGAAAACAATTTAAACAAAGCAATGAATGTAATGGGAATCATTAAAGCCGAAAAATGCAGTTGACATTTGAATGAAATTAGATTTGCCATTATAGACTGTTATGAGTTACATAAAATCAATAGGAATGAAGCAAAACTTACAGGTTGTTCACAGAGAATCCAATATTTTCATCAAAATTGTTTTAGCCAACTTTGAGAAAGTAAAACCTTTATCTATTGCATATCAAAACTATTAGGAGTAATAAAATAAGGACTCTTGTATATATGTAATGTTATATGCTTAGCAATGATTTCAAATTAAGGAAGCGCTCAGTTAAAACAAGAGGAGAGAAAACTTGGTTTTGAATTGTGGTCGTTAGATGACATGCATTTTGGAAAGTTTATGCACAAAACATGGAATGCGAATGGGACCCGCATGTGGTATTCGTGGTGGACAAACTGGTGTCTGGGCAGGTTTTCTCCGGTTTCCCCGCCATTCATTCCACCAACTGCTCCATTATCACCCTTCCAATCATCCATTTTGTCTGCATTTCATATCATCCTCTTCCTCACTGTCATACTGGTGCTTGGCTGACCATCTGTTTCCAGATGTTCACTCTGGTCCTGAGGTCCCTCTGCTCCTCCACAGGCATCTGACCCTAGGCACTGGCTTGTAAGTCCTACACATGAGCGTCGGCAGACGTTTTTTCAGGGAGGGGCTGCATTATGCATATTTGCAATTAATTCATTATTCTGTTACCAAAAACTCTAAAAATTGAGTTACAGTATTTGTTACAGATAAGCATGCTAATTTATGCTAAATAAAAAGTGTACTTTACCTCAAAATTAAAGCAATAGTCTAACAGTAATTAATTGCACATTACATTTATTATTTTCCAAGGGGGGCCGCGGCCCTCCCCCATTTGTGATGCCCATGGTCCTACATAAGCGGAAGGTAATCAGGGAAAGAAAGAAAATCAACGTTCTTCTGCATTTACTTTATAAGGTAAGTATCAAACTTTTACCAAAAGTTTAAGCTACACATTGTATTTTTCACACCAATATTTCAGAAGTTTGAACTGCAATTGAGGAGCATTTTTTCAAAACTCCATAGATGCAAAATTTTACGAAATTGAGTTATATATAGTATCGGCATAATTTTCACCTTCTGCATTGTTCTGTGAAATCAGATTTTGTAAAATTCTATTCTTGTCCTGTGTAGAAGCTAGGGAATATCAGCAGCTTTTTCAAAACTCGATAGATGCACTAGCTCAGTTAAAGCAAAGGTCGATAGATGCAATTTTATGATTTTATAATCCAAAGTGTAGCAACCTCAATTTTATGAAACGCATGTTGACATTGACTGCCATCTCACTGTTGCAATTCCTGGAATTCTCAATAATTTCTGCAAGCTTTGTACACTGTTGCTTTGTTGGAAATAACTGCGAACTCAGGTTGTGGGCTTGGATTTCACATTAATTTCTGCAATCTTTTTGTTCTATTTATATCCCGCATTTAACTGCAGAGGTTATATTGGCGACCTTGCCTATTGGCAATGGTGTTACTCGTTTAACAGTGGGTTTTTCAGTCATTGGGGGCTTTTATACATTGAATTCACATACACTTTCACACTTTCATTCATACTTCCAGACTCGGGGAAGGATGAAGAATAATCTTGGCTGGAGAAAAATTCCTACTCCCCTGCCAGGAATCGAACCCGGCACCCCTTACACAGCAGGCAGGTGCTTCTACAAGCTTTGTTATAATTACATGGCATTTTTATTCTTAGTTGAGACACTGCACTGTACTATGCACAATGGACAGGAGCTCAGATTGTGAAACTGTACCAAGTCGTAGATTGCACTGGAGGTAGGAACTATTGCAAAAACAAGGAAAGGAAATCAAAATGCAAGTCAAGGAAAGCTCATACTCCAGCAATTAAATATTCACCTGGTCTCGAGTGCTCTCCACAAAATCCTAAAACTAAAGCTTCCAAGGAATCACAGGGGTGTCAAAAGTTAGATTATCTCTCCTGGCTAGAAAATTTCACTTATCTGGGAATATTCCAAAGGAAACCAGAGGAGGTGACAGAACAGGAATATTACAGAAGGGCATTATTACTGCTATAAAGGAAGACATTAAGAAGTACAGATGTAGAGAAAGCCTCCAGAACTTAATATCAACGAAAGAAGTTTAAGAAATCTACCAGTCTGCTCATTGTCAAAATATAAAAACATATTTTACAACTTCCTCAATCTTCCATTCCGTACACCACACACTGACGCATACTTAACCTGCAAAATGGGACTGATGAAGATTAGGACAGAGGCAGATGTGGAAAAGAGAAACGAACTAAGAACCATGTACAGACTGCACAAGCACTAATAAAGGTGAAAGCTTACTTATTCATATTGTTTGAAATTTCTTTGTGTGTATTCAATATGCTTATTATATAAATGAAACAAAATATATGTTATGGTGAATGTAGCAGTACTTGGTTTCCAAGTTTATACCTAATTAAATAATCCTTATAAACATTAATATGTTGGTTGTATAGTACATTATGCATTATAAAGAGGTGAAAATAAATAAAAAAATAATGAATGCATAAGTAAAAAGCAACAAAAATAATGAAATTTCATGTCTTAATTTTTCGTTCAGACAGAAAAGTTAATCAGCATCTATCGGCTTTTGAAAAAACTCGGCATTTTCAAACCCCAAATTTGCACCTGTTAAACTATGTTATTTGTTTCTTTTCACATTCAATGAGACAATACCAGGAAGGAGAATTGAATGATTATACCGCTTGCAAAAGTTAAAGGCATGTGAATGCTGGCCAATGCTCAAGCAGAGCGCTATTGCCAAGCGTAGTGCGTGTACCAACAGAGTTTCTGTACACAAGGTTGTGTGAGATGCATGCACCACATTCGGCACGCTGGTAGGAGGGGCAAGCGTAGGATTCACTGGAGTCCGCAGTACGCCCCGCCTCCATATGCCTTTAAGTTTTGCGAAGATTATAGTATATTTGCTGTGCTAACCAATTAGTATTGCCAATAAATAGAAAAAAAAATTTTTTCTCAGAAACACATTTTGTGCATCTATCGAGTTATGAAAAAACGCTCCTCAATTGTCAGAGGCAGTTTAGAAAAATTGAAAGTTTTCTGTATAAAGGGTAATTTGGATTGCATAAAATGCTTAAACATTGATGCTATATGAAATTTGGTGTTACTTGAATTTTCATTTTGAATTGTGCTATTTACATACACATGTGCACCTTTTCTAAAAATTTCAGGAAATGTGTTTCAGATTTAATTTTGGCATCTTATTCCCATCCTAAGCTAACTTTTAGATGAAAAAATGTAAGTGTTGAAACACCCTGCTGCTCTTCATTGGATTGTTTTGTGTCATTGGTAAACCAGAAGAGATATCGCAAGAAATGTAGATTTGGTTAAAACAGAAATAATGCCAATTAAATTTATGTGCCATTAACCACTTCCAAGAGATTGATTTTTCTTGGTACAGATTTTCCAACCCTTCAGTTTTCTTAATTAGTAAGTCACCATTCCTTTGTTTCTCATGATATAAACAGTGTACACATCTGACTATCATATTTGTTTCCTGCACCCCTCTTGTCCCTAAAACACGTGTAACAAAGCTTGTGTAAAAGTATCTCAAATGAAGTACAGTAGAGTCTCGATTATCCGAGGTAAGGAACACCGACAGTACCTCAGATAATCAAAAACTCCAATAACATGGGCTCTGTCCAAAATCAAGAGGGAAACTTATGGTAAACTGGTGAAATGCATGAAAATGCGATCAAAGATGTGAAGAAAAGGCATTACTGTATTATCAAATGATAAAATGACGTGCATACACATAAAAATACAAAATGAAAAAAGCACCTACAGTACATACATACAGTATCTAAACGTTCCAGTTAAAAAAAGTTATTTCTTCACTAAGTCCATAAGTGTTTTCTGTTTAACAGAACTTGCTCACTTCTCTGCTGCCATTTCATGCAATTGTTGTAGGAGTACAAGGTCTGTGTTCTGTTTGCATAGCTAAGAGGTAGGGAAGGGGGGGGGGGGATAAAAAAAGAATGACTTCCCATTTCAGGCAAGTGTAAGTAATGGAAAAACAAATAACAAGGAATATCTCCAAAACGATTCATTCCAAAAAATATGTATTTGGCATAAATTGTTTTTTGCTATGAGATCTACATTTTTTGTATAGTAAGATTTTGTTCATCTCTTATGGTTTACCAGTTATGCACAAGTCATTCAGAATAGAGAACTTCTCAGACTATTTGCAGAAAATTCAACATAAACATTTCATTTGTCACAGAAATAACTTACATATATGGTAAGTTAATCAAAATGGTTAGGTATTATTGAAATGCCTTTGTGTCGTATCCTTGGAAATTCCAAATTTGGTGTTCAACAGACTTTTCACATTTCCTTCCTCTCCTAGGGGAAATATTCTATTGCATCCAAAAATTTAATATCATGGTTTTACCATAAATGCAAGTTTTAGGGCCTCTTAAATAAAAAAAAAAGCATTTTTAGAAGAGGTCCATTACATCATTTAAATAGCAAACTTATTTAAATATGAAAAGAAGCTAGAAAGACTGACGTGTTGTTGATTTTACTTAATATTGAATCGGAATTGGTAACACTGACATTCTTTTACTTACACGTCATGTTTTGGGAAAGAGTTGGACACCTTCCGATGATGGGAACCATTGCTTCCCAAATCATAAGTGATGTCAGTGATGTTACTAATTGCAACTCAACATTAACAAAAAAACTAAGCTTGGTATTCAAGTTTCGCATCTTCCAAGGATGTGACACAAGTACGAGTAGTTACAAGAAAATACTCCTGCTCAAAACTAGCCTTACAGTTTCATTCTTTGAAAATTTTGCTCATATTAAAAATGGCTCTAATGATTGTAATTTAAAATTCTGTATGCTTAATATAATTTGATGACAAATGGAATGTATATCTTGAATTTTCTGGGAATATTCTCTGAAGTCCTGTTCATTCTGAATGACTTTCACATAACTGATAAACTGTAAGAGATGCACAAAATATTATTAGAGAAAAAATAGTTGTTGTTGTTAGCTAATGCTGGATTTCTGACAATGAAGTCATTAATCCTCTTGCTCTCCAATATTTTTCACTGATGGATGGGAAGGGCACTAGAAGTGCCCGGGCATATTTGAAGGTGGTCTCGGTCCATTTCCTCTTGCAGATCACATAGAGGACAGAGTGGTGAAGAATATATCCCAATTCTGTTTAAATGTTTTGCCAGACAATCATGTCCTGTAATCAACCTGAAGGTTGCAACTGCCGTTTTTCGAGGATACTCAGGAATCACTGTTTGAATGTTTGGTAGTTCCCATCTTTTATTCTTTGATCTTTGATAGTAATATTTTGCAATAATTTTTTTTGAATTCAGAGTTGACTAATCTTTTAGCTGCATAAAATGGTAGATTAACTATAGATTTTTGTACACCGCTGGTACCCTTTTTTGCAAGAAAATCAGCTTTCTCATTACCACTCAGTCCACAGTGAGCTGGTATCCATTGGAAGACTAGGTGTTTTTGAAGTGCTGTTAGAAGGGTAAGGATTTTCAAACATTCTATAATTGTTTAGTTTTTTGGTGACAACTTGGAAGTAATTGCTATAATTGCTGCCCTGGAATCTGAGAGAATAACTGCTTGCTGAAAATGTGAAATTCTATACAAAAGATTTTGTAGGGCCATTCGAATTGCTTCAATTTCTTCATCAAAGTTTGTAGTTCCATAACTTAAAGATTTGTAATAGGAAAAGAGGTGACATGTGACTCCAGCACCTGCTCCATCTTGGTTTGATATCAATGATCCATCAGTATAAATATGGAGCCATTCGTGTTCTAGGAATCTAGTATGGATTGCCTCTAATGCCAATAATTTTAGAACACTAGTTGGAGTATCACTTTTCTTAACTTCTTCTGTCAGGTGTAAATAATATGTGATGCCTAATGTTTGTGTCGGATTGACTTTAGATATGAAGTTTTCCTTTGAATTAGGAAGGTGTGTATCAGGGACGCCAACTGACACGCACGGTGTGCCTATACAGTTTGCACGGTGCCGGCGTGCCTGGTCATTGCTGACGAGTGCTAGAGAGATATGCCAGTGGCATTCTGTAATCTGCACTTGCGTTACCATTAAAAAATAATTGAAGAGCATTTTTTCGAAACTCGATAGATGCACAAAATGCATTTCTGATAAAAACAGTTTTTCCTATTTATTGGCAATACTAATTGGTTAGCACAGCAACTGTATTAATCATTCAGTTCTCCTTCCTGAAAAAGTCTCATTGAATGTGAAAAGAAACAAATAGCATAGTTTAACTAGTGCAAATTTGGAGTTTGAAAATACAGAGTTTTTTGAAAAGTCGATAAATGCTGATTAACTTTTCTGCATGAGCGAGAAATTAAGACATGAAATTTTGTTATTTTTGTCATTTATTGTTTTTGTTACTTTTTATTTGTGCATTTACCATTTTTTATTTATTTTCACCTCTTTATAATGCATAATGTACGATACAACCAACATATTAATGTTTATAAGGATTATTTTATTAGTTATAAACTTGGAAACTAAGTACTGCTACATTCACCATAACAATATATTTTGTTTTATTTATATAACAAACATATTGAATATACACAAAGAAATTTCAAACAATATGAGTATGTGTCAGTGTGTGGTGTACGGAATGAAAGATTGAAAAAGTTGTAAAATATGATTTTATATTTTGACAATGAGCAGACTGGTAGATTTCTTAATCTTCTTTCATTGCAGAAGTTGGTTCACATTTTTCTGATATTAAGTTCTGGAGGTAAATATCCTCTAATTGATTTTGCTCTTCCATAGTGGCTTTCTCTACATCTGTACTTCTTAATGTCTTGCTTTATAGCAGCAGTAATGCCCTTCTGTAATATTCCTGTTCTTTCAGCTCCTCTGGTTTCCTTTGGAGTATTCCCAGATAAGTGAAATTTTCTAGCCAGGAGAGATAATCTAACTTTTGACACCCCTGTGATTCCTTGGAAGCTTTAGTTTTAGAATTTTGTGGAGAGCACTCGAGACCACGTGAATATTTAATTGCTGGAGTATGAGCTTTCCTTGACTTGCATTTTGATTTCCTTTCCTTGTTTTTGCAATAATTCCTACCTCCAGAGCCAAGATTATTCTTCATCCTTCCCTGAGTCTGGAAGTATGAATCAATGTGTGAAAGTGTATGTGAATTCAATGTATAAAAGCCCCCAATGACTGAAAAACCCACTGTTAAACGAGTAACACCATTGCAAATAGGCAAGGTCGCCAATATAATCTCTGCAGTTAAAGGCGGGATATAAATGGAGCAAAAAGCTTGCAGAAATGAATGTGAAATCCAAGCGCACAACCTGAGTTTGCAGTTATTTCCAACAAAGCAACAGTGTACAAAGCTTGCAGAAATGATTGAGAATTCCAAGAATCGCAACAGTGAGATGGCAGTCAATGCCAACATGCATTTCATAAAATTGAGGTTGCTACACTTTGGATTATAAAATCATAAAATTGCATCTATCGACCTTTGCTTTAACTGAGCAAGTGCATCTATCGAGTTTTGAAAAAGCTGCTGATATTCCCTAGCTTCTACACAGGACAAGAATCGAATTTTGCAAAATCTGATTTCACAGAACAATGCAGAAGGTGAAAATTATGCCGATACTATATATAACTCCATTTCGTAAAATTGTGCATCTATGGAGTTTTAAAAAAGTGCTCCTCAATTAAGGACAGGGTAGTAGTGAAGGAACAATTCAGAAACTGTAAAATACGTGGTTTAATATCTCTCTGATACTTGTTATTAAATTATGGATAAAATAACCCAATACCAGTAAGACTATTATAGCTTTCAGTCCTATACAACCAAATGATGGCATATAAAAGCAATATTTTTAACTATAAGAACGAAGCAGTACTTTGTGGAAATTAGCACAATTTTGATCCTGAAACAATTGAAAAATATAAAATAACCTAATATTTACTATGCAGTGCTAATATTACAGAGTATATTTCACATTAAACGAATATAAACATTTCAATTAAGAATTTTATACATTCAGTTTTTGGTAGACACTCTTGCCTTCTGACATCTTTTGGTTTTCACAATATTTGCCACATTTGGAGACAACGAAACACAACTCTGGACCCTTAATGCAAACTTCAAGTTATGATCACTGATGTTGGCTCTCTGAGGGTTTTTAATTTGTTTCAAAGCTGAAAATAAGGATTCACATACATAGGTCGAACCAAACATTGCAATCATAGATGCCGCACGCCTGCGTAATCAAGGGAATCTGGATTTAGGAAATCTCCTGTAGAAATCTAGCAAACTTCCTCTGTTTCTGTAACTGCCAGCTAACTCAGTGTCACATTTCAAGGTGATAAGCTCCAGTTGAACATCTTTGAGAGTATCAGCAACATTCATGCTAAGTGGTGTAGCGAATAAATCAAAATCCATTTTTAAACCTGTGAGATCGTGAAATCTTTCATCAAACGCACGGGAAAGCATGTGCAGATTTTCAACATAATATCCCACTTCTAGGGAATCACAATCACGGAACACACTTTCCAACCTGGGAAAATAACAAGGATCACCATTTGACAGTTGATGTTCCCATAATCAGAGTATATTTTTAAAAGCTTCAATGCTACAGAACATATCTGTGATTAGTTTGTTTTTCCCTTGAAGTGAAACATTCAGAGTATTCAAATGTTCACTTGTATCGGCCATAAATGCAAGATAAAATTTCCACTTAACGTTCGTGAGCTCTTCAATAGGTTCTCCGCACATTTCCATGAACATCGTATCTCATCCAATAATTCAAGGAATCTGCTTAAAACCTTGCCTCGACTGAGCCACCTAACTGCTGTATATCACCATACTCATGCTCCAAATCTTCTAAGAAGCTTTTAAATTGTCTGTGTTTTAGACCATGGGACCTCAGTTTGTTTACAATCTTCACAACCAGACTCATTACATTGTTTACATCCAGAGTTTTGGCACATAAGTTTTCCTGGTGAACTATGCAATGAACTGCTGTTATTTCTTTTGCTAGTTTATTTTTCAGGAGGCTCACAAATCCGTTGTGCGAACCAATCATAGCTGGGGCACCATCGGTGGCTACCGATATGAGTGTATCCCATGGAATCCCTGCATTCTCCACAACTTCTACTACACAATTCAGAATGCCTGATCCTGTTGTTGTGCCTTTTATTGACACCAGATCTAGCACTTCTTCCACAACTTCCAAATTTTCATTTACTCCACGAATAAAAGTACATAATTGAGCCATACTTGATAAGTCAGTGCTCTAATCAATAGCAATAGAGAATGCAATGAATTCTCTTGCTCTTTCAATAAGTTGTTCGTAAATATTGTCCGCCAAATCTTGAATTCTGCGTGAAATAGTGTGAGGTGACAGACTGACACTCTCGAACTGGTGAACACTGACAGGGGTGAATTTACTTGCAGCTATAAGCATACATCGTTTAATAAGTGGACCATCAGAAAAATTACTAGAAGATCTGGCAATTTCTAGTGCTATTTCGTAATTCACATAAACTGAGGTTTCTGCCATTCTGCCATCCCCTTCTTCCCGTTCCTCTTCCTGCGATGTGATCTTTTCTTTGAGCTTTTGTATCTCTGCAGTACATTCTTTTTCTAGAGCCGAATAATCATTAGTATGCAATGTATTAAAATGCCGCTGAAGATTAAATTGTTTCAGCACTTGCAATTTTTTCTGGAAAATTAAACAAATAGCACCACCGCTAAATTCCATAAAGAAGTACTCAGCTTCCCATTCGGGATTGAAATAATGTATCGGCGTGGGTGCCCTTCGCTTTAATGAGTGCCCTTCCATATCAAACTCTCACTGAAGTACGGACCGCCACTGCTAAGGAAGACAAACTGACCACTCCACTGCGAAGCACGAACTGACGGAGCATGGTGCTTGTAGCCCAGCACATGCACTGCCGCAAGCGAGTTGGCTGTGACTGGTGTACATTCTTCTTGGTGTCTTGAATTTTGGAAAGAAAGCTCTCCTGAGTCTTTAGTGTATGTGTAAAATTTCTCTTGTGCCATGTATTGAATGGGAGTCTGATCAACTTTTCGTGTTGAATAAGAGCCGCTTTTTCTATTTCATATTCAATGGGGTATTGGTTGGTTAGTATTTCCATAGCTGCTATTGGTGTGGTTTTGATAGCACCTGTAATTAATCACAGACTTTGGTTTTGAAAGATTTGAATTTTTTTTGTGTTTGCTGTTACAAGAACTTCGCTGCAGTAAGTAAATAATGGCTTTATATATACATTGTATGTTGTGTTAAGAGTTGCTCTGGAACATCCCCACTTCATTCCTGTTAGACGTTTTAACAGTGAAAGGCGCCTCTCTGCTCTTTGTATTACATTTTCTATTTGATTGGTCCATGTAAGTTTAGTATCAAATGTAACTCCTAAATACTTTGCTTCCTTTGTTTCTGGTAATTGTTGACCCTCAAAATTTAGTTTTATTTTTAGTGGGTTTTTTTCTTAGTGAAAAGATTTGGTAGTTTGATTTTGTTGTATTAACAGTCATTAAATTTTCTTTGGTCCAGCTTTGTAATTTGGTTAAGGATTGTTGCATGATTTTTTCTAGTTCTGTACTTTTGCTTTTTGGTTTTGAAGTCCACATTACTAAATCATCAGCAAATAGTGCACACTTCACACCTGATTCTTGTATTTGTTGTGGCAGATCGTTAATAAATATATTAAAAAGTGTAGTGCTGAGCACTGCGCCTTGTGGTAAGCCACGGTGTACATGTTTGTATTTAGATATGTTTCTTCCATATCGGGTTGCAATAAAGCATTGTGGTAGGAAATGAGATATTCCTGGTTTATTTGTCTGAATTTTGCAATATGTATATTTTTCAAATGGGAAGTTCATTTTTTATCTCTTGGCCGTGCAAAGAGAATCTCAAAGCCATCACACAGTGACCAGCTCTTAAAATATTTGATAATCACTTAAAGCCTAGAGTATTCTCACATTCCCCTTGTACCTACAAGAAAATGAACAATAAGGTAATTTCTACAAATTTTTATCTCGACTAACATGAAGCAGATAATCTAACCAAAGTGGCCCAGATTCGATCCCAGGCAACCACATGTGGGATTCATGGTGGGCGAAGCAGTGCTGGGGTCGGTTTCCCCCGCCATCTCATTCCACCGGTGCTCCATCTTCATTCCATGCATCATCAGTGTCACCGCCTGCAGCGCCGATATAGTAAAAGTGGGCGCTAAACACTACAACAACAAAAATGAGTCCAATATAGGAATAAGTGTTTGTAAGATTGGTTAGTACAAGAGTAGAGAAAGTCATGTGAGTGCAGCACATCAGATTTTTGAGTAATGCTGTCACAGACATGTGTGCATGGGCTCACAGACAAACACGGAGCTTTCTCTAATAATGCTTCGTTTCAGTATTCAGGATGTCTGACAATGTGGTGGAGTGAGGAGTGTAGGTACATGTTAGAGAAAGTAACAAGCTTTGAAGAAGCTATGTAAAAATAAACTACAGTATGCAAACATTTGTGGTTCAAATGCTGGCTACGACATTCCTTTCCAATATTTTTCCTACACAGCTAGTGTGAAAGAACAATTTCCACTGATTGACCTTAGAGGTGGCACCGTGGCCAGGCAATTAGACCTTTTGCCTATCACTAAGGTGGCCTGGGTTCGATCCCAGTCACCTGCATGTGGTATTTGTGGTAGACGAAGTGCTGCCTGGATGGGTTTTCTCCAGCTTCCCCTACCACTAATTTCACCAAATGATCCATAATGTCCTTTCCATTCATCTATTTCACTTGCGTTTCATATCATCCTCTTCCTCACCCTCACACCTAGTGCTGCTTCCACGTCTTCACTCTGTCCGGTCCATAGGTTCATCTGCTCCCTGACTGATATGTTACACTCACATGACTTTCTCTACTCTTGTACTAACCAGTCTTACAAACTCTCATTCCTTTATTTTCTTTCTGTTAGTCAAGATAAACATTTGCAGAAATTATCTTATCTCCTTGTAGGTACAAGGGGAATATGGGAATACAGTAGGCTTTGATAGATATTAATATCTTTTAAAGCTTTCAAATTCCATTCTCTTTGCATGGTTAACATATAAAAAAATGAATAACAATGTTCCATTTGACAGAACTATAAGTTCTCCAAAACTCACACAAATAACAAGGAATATCTCCAAAATGATTCACTCTACAAAAAAAATTTACACAGACATAAATTGTATGTTTTAGCAAAATGTACATTTTTTGTATAGTAAGATTTGGTCTATTTCTTACGGTTTACCAGTTATGTAAATAGTCCTCCAGAGCAAATAGAACTTCATGGGCTATAGCCAGAAAATTTAAGATATACATTTCATTTGTCATAAAAATATCTCAAACATACGACATTTTAATCAAAATCGTTAGCCATTTTCAATAAAATCAAAATTTTTGAAAAACTTTGCATGTAAAGTGTAGTTTAGGGTGGAGGAATTTTCTCCAAAATCTTTGTGTCGCATTCTTGAAAGACATTAAACTTAAATACCAACTTTTTTTTAACCAACTTTTCGTTTTTGAGTTATGCTGTCCACAGACACACACACAGACACGCACGCGCACACGCACACGCACACGCAAAAGAAGCTGCCGCGGAAGACACCTAAATAATATATGACAAAGTATCAAAAGAAGCAATAGTAACTAGAGAGAAAGAAACTGGACTCGAAGAATGGCAACAACAATGGACATCATCAAGGAAAGCAGCAGTAACCAAAGAATATGTCCCATCCGTGAGAAGAAGATTGAAGCAACAGTTACCAATATCTCCGGAGTTCACACTCTACTGCTGTTACGAGTATAATAATATTTGCCTTTCACTGTATAAGTACCAGATTTATGATTTGTAAAATAGCATTAGGTTAAAGAAATAAAGTCAAACAAAATGCACATACACACGCCAAAACACGCGCGCGCATACACATTATTATTATTACTATTATTATTATTATTATTATTATTATTATTATTATTATTATTATTATTATTATTATTATTATTATTATTATTATTATTATTATTATTATTATTTATAGGAGCTCAAAACATGTATTTTCAGTCAAATTTCGGTATAGAGTTTTTGATGGAATGCAGTATCGTCTCTTCCTAGTATATGTGTGTTAGAGAATGTAAAACATAGCTACGTATTTAAAACGGTTATTTCAAATACTTTTATGTGGCATAAGCCATTACCGAGATATACGTGGTTCGAATTTTTGAGGACTTCGTCATTCCTTGTAAGTCCTTTCCACATTCAATACATTTTTTGTGATTGCGTGGAAAGAGTATGTAATTTAAGGCGTTCAGTTGTTAAACATTTCACTATCGCTATTTCCTTTGTATTTATACACAAATGATTTTCTGATTAAAATGAAGTAGATAATAAAATAAGAACAGTTTGTATACCTACCCACTAATAAACGTTAGAGAGTAGAAAAAGTCATTTGAATGTAAGGTATGAGATATTGTTTATTTTCCCTATAACATGTGCTGTTTCCATAGCAACCAGCCCAAAGTGTAGTAATTCTGGATATAGAGGAAGTGTTGTATTCTAACCAAAAATACGTGGAGACTTCGCTGGGAGTAGCTACGCGTTTTCAGGGTTCTTGAAGTTCTTTTCGTTGTGAATGAGTTTTGTATATCTAGCAAACTGTAAGAGATACCTACACAAACTCTTACTAGGTACACAAAAATGTAGAGCTCGTTAAAACACACAACATATGTATGTCAGATATTATACATTTTTTCTATGTAGTAAACCATTACTGAGACATTCTTCGTTATTGATTTGAATTTTAAACACCTACTTGTACCTTTTACTTTCTCTACTATGGACGCATAGTAAGCAGGGGAAGTATTGTATGCCGCCCAAAAATTCGATGTCGAGGTTTCGCCGGAAATATATTTTTGGAGACCCCCTGAATCCAAAAAAACGTTTTAGAAATATATTGGAGTAATAAGTGAGTACTCGTGGCCATGCGAAGAGCGGCACACTCGCCACAAAGTTTATCTGGAAGTGAGTGAGGGTGGAATCAACAGGTGGTGGTGTTGTGTCTCACTTGAGAGGTTGGGGATCGTCTCCTTCAGTTCACTGACCTCCCGCAGGTCCAAGTCGTGACGTCACGGGGGTCGTGGGAGCGGCCGCCCTCCCTACTCGCAGCGCCAAGGTCAATGAACCCATTTACCGGGCAAGTAACAACACTGGAGAGGGTGTTGCAGCGTCTGTCTAGCTTGGGGAGGGCAGACATTCTCTCACAAGGAAGCAAGGGGTTCAACTGTCGCACACTTCACATCTCCACCCACCCACATTTCACTACAAATATCAAATACGTGTTTTCAGAACCCCTGAATACAAAACAACAAATCTGACGTGTTGCACTCACACGACTTTCTCTACTCTTGTACTAACCATTCTTACAAACTCTTATTCCTATATCTTCTTCGTGTTAGTTGAGATAAACATTTGTACAAATTATCTTATTGCTTATTTCCTTGTAGGTACAAGGGGAATATGGCAATATAGTAGGCTTTGTGTGATAGTCAAATCTTTTAAAGCATTCAAATTACGTTCTCTTTTTACAGCCAAGAGATAAAAAAGTGAATCCTTGAAAGACATTAAACTTGAATACCAACTTTGGTTTTTAAACGAGTTTTCGTTTTTACTTTCTCTACTGCTAAGTAGAAGGAAGTATTGTATTCCATCCAAAAATTCGATGTCGAGATTTCACCGGAAATAGATGTTCTGAGACCCCTGAATCCATAAAAAGCATTTTTAGAAAAAGGTCCGTGTGTGTGTGTGTGTGTGTGTGTGCGCGCGCGCGTGTGCGTGTGTGTGGACAGCATAACTCAAAACCGAAAAGCCGAGGCATCATCAGTTCTTAAAATATTTATCACTAAAATCTACTATATTATCATATACCAAATACGTAATCAAATAATTTCTGGAAATGTTTATGTTAATTAACAAGAACTAAATAAAAAAAAACATGGTTTTTTAAACGCAGGACGTTATATCCTGGCCTTCAAATTCTACACTCCCTCCACGAGGGTGTGAGAAACAACTGAATAACTTCTGCAGTTAAAAAACAAGGGGCATTCTCAGTTAGCCCAGAGGTTCGTTTAACGTTATAAACACCCAAGATAACTTCATCACAATAGTAAACATCACTGCAATTGCCGATATGACCGCACTTGTTAAAACGCATATTAATACAAAAAAACGGACATTTGGGAAATGGCTAATGCCACAAAAAATTTAAATACCTAAATTCTGCGTTTCATGCAGATCTATAATTTTTGTGTGATGCGTTTTTGTCTACATCCTATGTTTTATAAGTTACATAAAATTATACTAAATTCCTTTCGAAAAATTGAAATGTAGTTTTTATTTATGGATGCTCTTCACTGTTATGATTGTCAGCTTCCCATTCTACATTGGGTGTGAAAGACCAATACATTTTCCTCACAAGTGTCTTCATGAGGCTTGAGGTTCCTTCACCTGCCGTAAGTCTACGCTACGGCAGCACTGTATGCTATTTATTTCCCTTTCTAAGGAAGCTATGTTAAGAATTGTTAAGGTCGAAAAAAGTCACCTGGGTTTGAACCCACGACTTTGGGAATCAGAGAGTAGCGTGTTATCCCTAGACCACAGAGAACGACGACAAATGAGAGAATGTAGTAGGTTTAAGTGGTACTCAAATCTTTTAAGAGCTGTTTACTATGTGATGGCTTTGAAATTCCGTTCTCTTTGTATGACCAGCAAAGGAAGAAAGTATTTGAGAAATGGATAAGTAAACATTTGAAAACTGAAATAACAAGGAATATATCGGAAGCGGTTAACCCCATAAACAAGTTTGATAACTCATGTGGCCGGCGGCCCTTCCTCTGGAACATTTGCCATATTAGTAATGTGTTAACTCGTACACAGTTGTTCATGAACTTGTGTGAGGTTAGTAGGGTAGTTGGGGGAAGACTGGCGCAGTTTTTTATGGGCAAGATGGCCGCCATGCGTAATCTAAGCATTACTAGGTAAGGTGGTAGAGAGGCGTAGGATGTAGGCGTTTGAGGCTGACTCTAGGGATAACTTGAGGTCTATAGCAGTGTATGTATGTTTATGAGCGTTCATGGTAGTTGAGTATGCCGTTCACTATATCGATGTGTACCACCTAACGCAACAGATTTCTATCTTGATTAAAAATATTACCTGAACATAATGACACCTCGCTCCACATAGTGGCGCTAACCTAACCTAAGCCCCATACTTCTACTCGTCTAACTTAACCTTCATCCTTATTGCTCAACCTAAACCCTACTCATTTTTCTCTAGTCTTTTCAAATTTAACCTAACCTAAGCCCCATACTTCTACTCGTATAACCTAACCTTCACCCATACTGTTCAACCTAAACCCTACTCATTTTTCTATGGTCTTTCAAATTTAACCTAACCTAAGCCCCATACTTCTACTCGTCTAACCTAACCTAACACCTCATCTAATGATTTATTCTTCATCCCTATTGCTCATCTAATCCCTACTCCTTTTACTCGGTCTTTCAAATTTAACTTAATCTAAGCCCCATACTTCTACTCGTCTAACCTAACCTAACGTTACTTAACCTAAGTGAGCATAAACCTTCCTATTTATTAAGATATTTTAACTTAACTTAACCTGTTTCACTCCTAGTTTGGTTCAGCGTTCTATTCTTCTATAACCTATTCTAACCTTCACACCATACCGTTTCAGGCTTAGACATTTAGCATTCGTTTGCAGATGTTTTTCAGCAACTTTACATACTTTGAAGCTATTAGATCCCTAACGTATGAACCCTAAGCATTTTCTAAACATTTCTCGGTATTTAGGAGTTTGGTAGGCATTCTAGCCACTTTTGCAGTATTCTGGAGAGTTTTGCGAATTTTTTAAGCTTTGTCATGATTTTTCGGTGTTTTCACGTCTTTAGCATCTATTGATACTTTTGATGAGCATGTAGACCCTTTTGGCAATTTGTTATGCTTTCACGATCCAATTTCTCCTTTTGTAAAAAAGTGTGATGTTCACACCTAAAGCATTGCTTACGGTCTTTCTAAGACTAACCTAACTGAACCACAAACCTCTTTAGAGATATTTCCTCATACTTATTTGACATTATTCATGCTTCTTCTACCCTCCCCCTCTCTCTTTCTTAAACTAACATTAGAAGACGCTTCAACCTTGTTATTCAACTAGCTATTGTCAATGTCTTTGTACACTGTTCCAGTATGCTGTGTATCTTAACCCCATTTAGCGATTCTTTTGTATAGTTCTGTATGTTCTAATGGTAAAAGGTCAAACGCTGCTTTCTTTCCTTCTAAGACTATCCTAACCTAACCTAACCAACCACCTCCAACACCAGCACCGCCATAACCTACACGACCACAACCATCGTAGCATCACTACCACCACCACCACCACCACCACCACCACCACCACCACCACCACCACCACCACCACCACCACCACCACCACCACCACCACCACCACCACCACCACCACCACCACCACCACCACCACCACCACCACCACCACCACCACCATATTCTGCAGCTATTGTATATAGTATGTCCGACATTTTTTCATATCCAACCTTACCTATTATTTACAGCTTTAGTCTGCTTTTGATTCCCCCCCCCCCTCACCTTTATAGGGCTTTAAACTCCCACTAGAAGATGTCCTAAACATTGATGTTGAAGTTCTTACTACAGCTATTTTGCCCTCTGTTGCAGAACTTTATACAGTTGTATGACTCCTTTGCTTGGTTCTATATGTTCTGGCGGTAACATTTCGAACACGACATGCAGTTTTCTATGGCTAACCCCGCCTATTATGATCTAACCTGCTTTTTAAGTGTTCTTTACAGCTTTATTCATCATTGTTTTTTCTGATCCTTTATAGAGCTTAACCTGTCACTAAACGATGTTCTATCTGCTGATGTTGAAGTACTTATAGCTCAGTATTTTAAGATATATTCAGCAATATTTTTGATAGTATTTTAACACAATCTTATGTTTATATAAAGTTAATGAGGGTATACTTACTTTAAGGTAGCAGGGTATACGCCTCTCCTCTTTTATCTGGGCTGGAGACCAGCACTAGAGTTAAAGTCTAGTGGCAGAGTTAACGCATCCCTTTATAATTTCTATTTTTCTTCTTTCTTCGACAAGTATCATGGGAAGCACGGAGAAGCCAGGTGAGTAATTTTTTTACTTTTTCTTCTGTTTTCGTCAGACATCATTGGAGGCGTGGAGGAGTCAGTTGATTAAACTTTCATTTTCTACAGGAAACGTAACGGAGAAAATAATTATCTTGAGATCTAAGTTGCATACTCTTATGCACGGCTTGCAACGTTGTAATGCCCATACGCATACGTTGATATTCCATCCTCTGCAATTACTCTCTTGTCATCATGAGGCGACAGAGCTATTTTATTAGATTCAACTGTAGAAACATTATGACGTTGGGATAGGATTAAATTCATAGGGGTTCTCACAATTTTTAAAGTTTTAAGGCACTCCATATAGCTGTTGAAGCTGATGTATTGCTTAATGGCGCTATGTTTTATGCCTTTGATCTTTTTTATCACAGAGCCATCAATATCGAGAGCATACATTTTAGGTCTGAGACCAACGAAACGGCGAATGATTTTACCACTTGCTTCATCTTTAAACTTTCCCAACACTTTCTTGTTTTGTGTAGAATAGCATATATGGTTAGCAGGGTAATCCGATGTATCCAGATGTTCAAGCATGTATAATTTATCCTGGTATATATCAGCTGTAGTCACTCGATGGATGAAGGAATCTGTATCTGTATATAACAGTTTAAGATTCTGAGCTCCATAATATGGAAGTAACACATCATATTGATATGAATACATTAGCGTCTTGGAAATGTCTAGTACGCTCATACCAATGTATATAGGCTTGTTGAACACTATTTTACGAGAAGCCATATGAACAGCCGCAAGATTAGGACCATATATAGTTCGATCGATAAATGTAGGCTTGGCTATCAGTTTTTCTAACGTTTTGCTGTTTGCCACAAGACGTATATCCATACGATTACGAATATTTTCCATAGTTTTCCCAAACATCGCATTATTGAAAAGTTTGTACAAATCCTTTTCAAAATCGTTTCTTGCTTGCTGTCGTAGGCGGTTATTAAATTCGACATAAGGTTTTAACCAACAAGATTGACGGAATTGTAGCACTCGGTGAATCTTTGACAGTCGTAGACCATGACTAAGAGCCTGTTTCAAGGCCATGTAATGTACCACATACTTCTTTCGAGATCCAAGATGGGCAATTAGTTTCTTTGAAGACGATTCCCCCGGTTTCATACTCTCAGGCAGAAAGGGTAAATCATTATGAAGTTCATGCAGCTCTGCAGGATATTCCACATCAACCTCCAAGATATATCCAAAGGAATCATCCCCATTCAACGAACCGAGATGTATATCCTCAGGAGAAGCCCACGTAAATCCACCATAAGGAAGGGCGTGACACATAGCCCAACCGTACTGGTTATTGGCGTCTTCATACGTAATAAAATGAGAGGGTTTACTAGGATCATACTGCTCCACATAGATGTTATTAGCCTCAGCATACCGGTGAGAAACCTGGCATAACCCTCCTCTTATACCAGATTCAACCATGAGTAGCTGATCGTAATCAAGAAGCAATTCCAACTCAATTCCAGTATACAGCAGCATAGCATCCCATGTAAGTCCTGGAGAAGTAAAATAATGTGCAGGATCCACTTTATGAGTTTTCAGGGTTTGGTCTCTAAATGTCTCGAAGACATCCGCTAGGAGAAGAACATCTGAAATTAAGTACAAATCACTGTACTCGCCAAGGTTTCGGACGTTAAAGTGCTTCCACACGTTCAGAGCATGATCATAGTCCTCACTGTTGATTTCTTCGCTGTTTAACCTGTTGTAGAAGGCATCCCTAGGAGGCAAACATGTATCGTTCAGGGCATCCCACGATGTTACGTAATCATAGGGAAAGACCCCCTTACGAGTCATCAAGCCAATATTCTCTGCTCCAAAGTACTTCGCTGTTTCAGCATGCGTTTCAAGGTTCTTTGCAAGCTTCTCCAAGCTCGTACTGAGGAAGCGGAAAGTATCCACAAACCTGAGTTTAATATCCCCAACATACTTGGAGAATGATATATAACTTTCCTCTGAATTTGGTATAACCTCAACTCTTTCGCTAGTACACCCCAGCTCCTTAACAATGAAATGAGAGTCATACCCACTCAGGTTATGCATGAAGACAGGTATATAATTAGGTGTTTTGCAAGCCAGGTTACATTTATTGTGTAAAGATCCTCTATACACCCCGGATACATGATCGTGATCGCGAACCTTCCAATTACCTTCTGTAAATTCATGTTCACACAGGTAGCATATTGTAGAAGCATCAAACGATTCTTGTTCTTCAGCTGTAAGATTCAGAGGCTTAGCAGATTTGTATAAGTCACTAATTTTATTTGCCAGATCCATCAAGCATTCCATAAACTTCTGTGCAGCGTCAGGTCCTCGGTAAACATACGGTTCAGTAGGAAGAGTTGTTTCTAGTTGTTCAACACTGGACGACGGTTTCACATAAACACAAAAGCTCATGGGAGAATGACTTTGATAGGGAGTTGTGTAGGAGGTTTCGGGGTTAGAGGAGCAGGTATGAAGAGGGGTGAGAATGCATTCAAAATCGGCATAGATAACATAGGGCAGTTTCAACATCCTCTCAACATTCTTGAATTTAACGATGGAGTTATCCTTTGTAGGCATAACGCATCTAGCAACGGCATGTTGTCTACATATTTCGCTGTGCTCTTCCAATTTTTCCATTCCACCTCGTCCATGTCGGTCATCAAAATGACTGAAACATCTTTTACATGTATATATTTGCCCATGATGTCTAGTTTTCTGACGACGAATAAGCTTCTCAAAATCCTTTATATACACATAGTGATGTCTGTCAGTAGCATCACTCAACAGAAGGAGATCGCGATGATCGTCTAATTCTTCATCAATCACCTTTATTGGAAACACTTCATGTTTATCATCCACTCCAAACACATTTATGGATATAGTATTGAGTTTTTCAAATTTAGCGATTTCACCCAAGCTCGTAGGAAATGAGACGCACGAGAAATCGTATTTTTCTTGGAGATCCTTGTACTTGCTAACACGCTGAGGATCCTTTCGAATGAACTTTGCTAGAATAGCGTACATAAAGCATTTCTCATCGGTGTAGTTCTGAGGGTTTATACAGGCTTTCTTCGCATCCAAAGATGACGGTAGAGGAATATAGCTGCTCCCTCGAAGAAGATTATACTTGTTAATACGCAGTCGAACACCATCAACCGCCAGCAGAGCCCAATTACTACCTTTGAGCTTACTTTCCTCCATTTCAACGCGCAGTTTGTCGAATTTTTTTTCCAAGATGGCATCCAAGTCACTATCTAAAAACACGGCATGATTACGCGTTTTGAAGGCTTTGTTAGTGGTGTCCCCAACAGCATTCACAAACTTACATTCAGCCATAATGTTGATTTTCAAACTTTTATGAGCCCGCAACTCCTTCTGAACAGCATTAATTATACGCTGCTTAGCCTGCTGCAGGTATGAATTTAAATCCTGACTTGCTGGGCATTGGATGAAATATGATTTCAGCCGATCCTGAAAAGCCGTTTCATATTCTACAACATCATCCTCATCAGGAGACATTAACAATAATTTATGCTTAGTAGGTTCGAATTTGACTTTCTTAGCATCTATAGCCCTTTCGCAGCGTCCTTCATGTACATCTCTTCGATTTTCAGTACCGTAAACATCACCACAATGTCTACACTCGAAAAACTCACCACATATCATCTCATGCCTCTTCTTATGGTAGTCGCGTAGAAAACTCTTTTCACATTTGCTGCATCTATAATCTGGTATAGCACTCAGAACCGATTCCATTACTCCACCATTCCACATCTTTATAATATGTAGTGCAACACTTGTAAATTATATAAGTCAATAAATGCTTATAGCACTTTCCACTCACTCGCCTTGATAACTTATCAAAGCTATTGAACAGTAATTTCACTAAGAGAGCTGATGTGCTCGACTCGAAGGATAATTACTGAATACCTATCTAAGATCGAGCAATCTATATTTATTCTGAAAGCATGCACCTCTCAGGAAACTATGACTCAAAATCGCGCTTGTGGCGCCTTATAGCGGCTTGAATCAGTATTAAAGCGCATATTCTGCTTATATGGGGTAAATTATATATTAGTCATCAACTATCCGTATTTTTATTATTTTTTACCGTTTTTTACGTACTTTGAGACAAATCCAGCATCGAATTAAGACGCGAAACGACGGCTACGTATCTTTAAGTAACAAACACATTACTCTTAACGATATCGAATGACAGCAATAGAAGCACTTGAACATTATTTAAACGCTTAAAAAACCAATTTTTTCGCTATATTTCATCAATTTAAGCATTAGAGTCCTATGACGTCACACTCAAGCATCGACGGAATGTCTGTTACCTCCAAACATGTTCCTACATGTCTAATGACGTCACGGAAGCACCATACAGAAGACATAATTGAACGACAAAGACATTAATTTTAACTATACATTCCCACAAAGAAATAAACCTATTTGAAAGCGTCTTAACACGTTAACTTCAATGCATGTATATATAAAACCTCTAATATAACAATAAAAAGAAAGGCAAAGAAATAAAGAAGAAATAAAATAAAGGGAAAAGGAATTAACAGAAAACGCCCTTAGAAACGTGTTTATTCCTTATATTTCATCATTCAACACTTGTACACCCAACTAGCATAGCTAAATGACGTCACACAGTAGCGGCGACGTTCTGTCTACACTCCTTCAAAACAAGTTCAGACAGGAAAGTCTCCCCACCCTCGAATCCACGTAGCAACATTATGAGAAGGCCGGCAGTAACCTCCAAGCCACCAGAGTGAGTATATGGAACGTGAACACCCGACAGCGCTTTTCACCGTTTAAGCTTATTTGCATCATATTTTTCCAGGTACTCATCAATCATTGTACTACACACATCATATAGATCACAATACTTAGCGTTGTATGCTATAATTTGTAATGTTCACGATTTTATACTCATTTAATGATTTAAATTCAATATTTCTAGCATTCACCCTCTTCTTCTTTTTCCTCTTAAACTTCTTCTCATCTCATATCTTCACGTTAGTCCTTCTGATATCCTTCTACCTTGTGATAGCAGGGAATATGTACGTAAATGAACGTTATTAGCTTAAATATTAAAGGAAATAACAGCATTCTCCGTCAATTATATCTAAACGGCTTTTTCCAAGTTATACGTATTTTAAGGTTCTGTAATCAAGGTAGGCAATGTTTCTCTCAATAAGAGCATTCGGTAATTGATTTTGTAAATAATATCACTAATTCGAACCTTATTTCAAGCCTCTAAGACCCGTAGTTTGCAAGGTATTTAAATGGACCCTTAGAGATTCGAACTAGACCCCCAGTATAAAAATTGCCATTTTACTCATAAATCAGGACCAGAGTATTTAACTGAAGCGTTTAACTTTTTATTTAAAAGTGCTATCTTTATTGATTCGCGAATAAATCGACTTTGGAGTAATTGCCCCCTCCCGGTAATCGAACTATGAGTCGTAGGGAATAAAATTTTCTAATATATAACTTTATGCGTCAAGTTACCCTAATCTGTCTTTACATCACTATTCCAAGTGTAACAAATCGCGATATAGATCGAAATTCAATAATTCTCCGCAAGGTAGGAATCGAACCCACGATATCTCAGCTCTAGCATGTTAGAAAATAATTTTCCTTAACGAGTATTACCATATAAAGTTTATTTCAGTCTTCTAGCTTAAGCGATTCTCGAATAATTAAATTTACCAAATCAGGATTGGAACCCAAGACTCCAGGATCCCGAGCATACCACAGAGGAAAGTCCATAACAATACCAATTTAATAAAATTTATTCGAAGTTTTTATCACTAATAGTTTAGGAATTATTCCAATAACAAAAGTATCGATTGCACGGGAATCGATCCCTAGACCCCCGGTGATCTTGAAAGTTAGATCAAAAGATGCGCCGTTTTATTAGAAGATAATCACCGTTTACCGTATTTCGATATCTCATTTAGTTTACCAGCAATCAGCGATCACAGAGTAGAGTAATAATGATGATGCTGCCCTCATTAAATATGAAAGGGGTGCCGCTCGGTAATTGAACACATGTTAACACGGGTAATTAACCTGTCAACCCCCGTCAACCCTTGTCGATGCTAATCTGACAGATAACGAGGGTCGGGCCTTTGTCGGCTTTTCACCGACAAAGGGAAGGGGGTGTGTGAAAAACACGTGTTAAACACGTGTAATCAATTAGCGGCATATCAAAGGGTTGCCGCTAATTGATTACACGTGTTTAACACGTGTTTTTCACACACCCCCTTCCCTTTGTCGGTGAAAAGCCGACAAAGGCCCGACCCTCGTTATCTGTCAGATTAGCATCGACAAGGGTTGACGGGGGTTGACAGGTTAATTACCCGTGTTAACATGTGTTCAATTACCGAGCGGCACCCCTTTCATATTTAATGAGGGCAGCATCATCATTATTACTCTACTCTGTGATCGCTGATTGCTGGTAAACTAAATGAGATATCGAAATACGGTAAACGGTGATTATCTTCTAATAAAACGGCGCATCTTTTGATCTAACTTTCAAGATCACCGGGGGTCTAGGGATCGATTCCCGTGCAATCGATACTTTTGTTATTGGAATAATTCCTAAACTATTAGTGATAAAAACTTCGAATAAATTTTATTAAATTGGTATTGTTATGGACTTTCCTCTGTGGTATGCTCGGGATCCTGGAGTCTTGGGTTCCAATCCTGATTTGGTAAATTTAATTATTCGAGAATCGCTTAAGCTAGAAGACTGAAATAAACTTTATATGGTAATACTCGTTAAGGAAAATTATTTTCTAACATGCTAGAGCTGAGATATCGTGGGTTCGATTCCTACCTTGCGGAGAATTATTGAATTTCGATCTATATCGCGATTTGTTACACTTGGAATAGTGATGTAAAGACAGATTAGGGTAACTTGACGCATAAAGTTATATATTAGAAAATTTTATTCCCTACGACTCATAGTTCGATTACCGGGAGGGGGCAATTACTCCAAAGTCGATTTATTCGCGAATCAATAAAGATAGCACTTTTAAATAAAAAGTTAAACGCTTCAGTTAAATACTCTGGTCCTGATTTATGAGTAAAATGGCAATTTTTATACTGGGGGTCTAGTTCGAATCTCTAAGGGTCCATTTAAATACCTTGCAAACTACGGGTCTTAGAGGCTTGAAATAAGGTTCGAATTAGTGATATTATTTACAAAATCAATTACCGAATGCTCTTATTGAGAGAAACATTGCCTACCTTGATTACAGAACCTTAAAATACGTATAACTTGGAAAAAGCCGTTTAGATATAATTGACGGAGAATGCTGTTATTTCCTTTAATATTTAAGCTAATAACGTTCATTTACGTACATATTCCCTGCTATCACAAGGTAGAAGGATATCAGAAGGACTAACGTGAAGATATGAGATGAGAAGAAGTTTAAGAGGAAAAAGAAGAAGAGGGTGAATGCTAGAAATATTGAATTTAAATCATTAAATGAGTATAAAATCGTGAACATTACAAATTATAGCATACAACGCTAAGTATTGTGATCTATATGATGTGTGTAGTACAATGATTGATGAGTACCTGGAAAAATATGATGCAAATAAGCTTAAACGGTGAAAAGCGCTGTCGGGTGTTCACGTTCCATATACTCACTCTGGTGGCTTGGAGGTTACTGCCGGCCTTCTCATAATGTTGCTACGTGGATTCGAGGGTGGGGAGACTTTCCTGTCTGAACTTGTTTTGAAGGAGTGTAGACAGAACGTCGCCGCTACTGTGTGACGTCATTTAGCTATGCTAGTTGGGTGTACAAGTGTTGAATGATGAAATATAAGGAATAAACACGTTTCTAAGGGCGTTTTCTGTTAATTCCTTTTCCCTTTATTTTATTTCTTCTTTATTTCTTTGCCTTTCTTTTTATTGTTATATTAGAGGTTTTATATATACATGCATTGAAGTTAACGTGTTAAGACGCTTTCAAATAGGTTTATTTCTTTGTGGGAATGTATAGTTAAAATTAATGTCTTTGTCGTTCAATTATGTCTTCTGTATGGTGCTTCCGTGACGTCATTAGACATGTAGGAACATGTTTGGAGGTAACAGACATTCCGTCGATGCTTGAGTGTGACGTCATAGGACTCTAATGCTTAAATTGATGAAATATAGCGAAAAAATTGGTTTTTTAAGCGTTTAAATAATGTTCAAGTGCTTCTATTGCTGTCATTCGATATCGTTAAGAGTAATGTGTTTGTTACTTAAAGATACGTAGCCGTCGTTTCGCGTCTTAATTCGATGCTGGATTTGTCTCAAAGTACGTAAAAAACGGTAAAAAATAATAAAAATACGGATAGTTGATGACTAATATATAATTTACCCCATATAAGCAGAATATGCGCTTTAATACTGATTCAAGCCGCTATAAGGCGCCACAAGCGCGATTTTGAGTCATAGTTTCCTGAGAGGTGCATGCTTTCAGAATAAATATAGATTGCTCGATCTTAGATAGGTATTCAGTAATTATCCTTCGAGTCGAGCACATCAGCTCTCTTAGTGAAATTACTGTTCAATAGCTTTGATAAGTTATCAAGGCGAGTGAGTGGAAAGTGCTATAAGCATTTATTGACTTATATAATTTACAAGTGTTGCACTACATATTATAAAGATGTGGAATGGTGGAGTAATGGAATCGGTTCTGAGTGCTATACCAGATTATAGATGCAGCAAATGTGAAAAGAGTTTTCTACGCGACTACCATAAGAAGAGGCATGAGATGATATGTGGTGAGTTTTTCGAGTGTAGACATTGTGGTGATGTTTACGGTACTGAAAATCGAAGAGATGTACATGAAGGACGCTGCGAAAGGGCTATAGATGCTAAGAAAGTCAAATTCGAACCTACTAAGCATAAATTATTGTTAATGTCTCCTGATGAGGATGATGTTGTAGAATATGAAACGGCTTTTCAGGATCGGCTGAAATCATATTTCATCCAATGCCCAGCAAGTCAGGATTTAAATTCATACCTGCAGCAGGCTAAGCAGCGTATAATTAATGCTGTTCAGAAGGAGTTGCGGGCTCATAAAAGTTTGAAAATCAACATTATGGCTGAATGTAAGTTTGTGAATGCTGTTGGGGACACCACTAACAAAGCCTTCAAAACGCGTAATCATGCCGTGTTTTTAGATAGTGACTTGGATGCCATCTTGGAAAAAAAATTCGACAAACTGCGCGTTGAAATGGAGGAAAGTAAGCTCAAAGGTAGTAATTGGGCTCTGCTGGCGGTTGATGGTGTTCGACTGCGTATTAACAAGTATAATCTTCTTCGAGGGAGCAGCTATATTCCTCTACCGTCATCTTTGGATGCGAAGAAAGCCTGTATAAACCCTCAGAACTACACCGATGAGAAATGCTTTATGTACGCTATTCTAGCAAAGTTCATTCGAAAGGATCCTCAGCGTGTTAGCAAGTACAAGGATCTCCAAGAAAAATACGATTTCTCGTGCGTCTCATTTCCTACGAGCTTGGGTGAAATCGCTAAATTTGAAAAACTCAATACTATATCCATAAATGTGTTTGGAGTGGATGATAAACATGAAGTGTTTCCAATAAAGGTGATTGATGAAGAATTAGACGATCATCGCGATCTCCTTCTGTTGAGTGATGCTACTGACAGACATCACTATGTGTATATAAAGGATTTTGAGAAGCTTATTCGTCGTCAGAAAACTAGACATCATGGGCAAATATATACATGTAAAAGATGTTTCAGTCATTTTGATGACCGACATGGACGAGGTGGAATGGAAAAATTGGAAGAGCACAGCGAAATATGTAGACAACATGCCGTTGCTAGATGCGTTATGCCTACAAAGGATAACTCCATCGTTAAATTCAAGAATGTTGAGAGGATGTTGAAACTGCCCTATGTTATCTATGCCGATTTTGAATGCATTCTCACCCCTCTTCATACCTGCTCCTCTAACCCCGAAACCTCCTACACAACTCCCTATCAAAGTCATTCTCCCATGAGCTTTTGTGTTTATGTGAAACCGTCGTCCAGTGTTGAACAACTAGAAACAACTCTTCCTACTGAACCGTATGTTTACCGTGGACCTGACGCTGCACAGAAGTTTATGGAATGCTTGATGGATCTGGCAAATAAAATTAGTGACTTATACAAATCTGCTAAGCCTCTGAATCTTACAGCTGAAGAACAAGAATCGTTTGATGCTTCTACAATATGCTACCTGTGTGAACATGAATTTACAGAAGGTAATTGGAAGGTTCGCGATCACGATCATGTATCCGGGGTGTATAGAGGATCTTTACACAATAAATGTAACCTGGCTTGCAAAACACCTAATTATATACCTGTCTTCATGCATAACCTGAGTGGGTATGACTCTCATTTCATTGTTAAGGAGCTGGGGTGTACTAGCGAAAGAGTTGAGGTTATACCAAATTCAGAGGAAAGTTATATATCATTCTCCAAGTATGTTGGGGATATTAAACTCAGGTTTGTGGATACTTTCCGCTTCCTCAGTACGAGCTTGGAGAAGCTTGCAAAGAACCTTGAAACGCATGCTGAAACAGCGAAGTACTTTGGAGCAGAGAATATTGGCTTGATGACTCGTAAGGGGGTCTTTCCCTATGATTACGTAACATCGTGGGATGCCCTGAACGATACATGTTTGCCTCCTAGGGATGCCTTCTACAACAGGTTAAACAGCGAAGAAATCAACAGTGAGGACTATGATCATGCTCTGAACGTGTGGAAGCACTTTAACGTCCGAAACCTTGGCGAGTACAGTGATTTGTACTTAATTTCAGATGTTCTTCTCCTAGCGGATGTCTTCGAGACATTTAGAGACCAAACCCTGAAAACTCATAAAGTGGATCCTGCACATTATTTTACTTCTCCAGGACTTACATGGGATGCTATGCTGCTGTATACTGGAATTGAGTTGGAATTGCTTCTTGATTACGATCAGCTACTCATGGTTGAATCTGGTATAAGAGGAGGGTTATGCCAGGTTTCTCACCGGTATGCTGAGGCTAATAACATCTATGTGGAGCAGTATGATCCTAGTAAACCCTCTCATTTTATTACGTATGAAGACGCCAATAACCAGTACGGTTGGGCTATGTGTCACGCCCTTCCTTATGGTGGATTTACGTGGGCTTCTCCTGAGGATATACATCTCGGTTCGTTGAATGGGGATGATTCCTTTGGATATATCTTGGAGGTTGATGTGGAATATCCTGCAGAGCTGCATGAACTTCATAATGATTTACCCTTTCTGCCTGAGAGTATGAAACCGGGGGAATCGTCTTCAAAGAAACTAATTGCCCATCTTGGATCTCGAAAGAAGTATGTGGTACATTACATGGCCTTGAAACAGGCTCTTAGTCATGGTCTACGACTGTCAAAGATTCACCGAGTGCTACAATTCCGTCAATCTTGTTGGTTAAAACCTTATGTCGAATTTAATAACCGCCTACGACAGCAAGCAAGAAACGATTTTGAAAAGGATTTGTACAAACTTTTCAATAATGCGATGTTTGGGAAAACTATGGAAAATATTCGTAATCGTATGGATATACGTCTTGTGGCAAACAGCAAAACGTTAGAAAAACTGATAGCCAAGCCTACATTTATCGATCGAACTATATATGGTCCTAATCTTGCGGCTGTTCATATGGCTTCTCGTAAAATAGTGTTCAACAAGCCTATATACATTGGTATGAGCGTACTAGACATTTCCAAGACGCTAATGTATTCATATCAATATGATGTGTTACTTCCATATTATGGAGCTCAGAATCTTAAACTGTTATATACAGATACAGATTCCTTCATCCATCGAGTGACTACAGCTGATATATACCAGGATAAATTATACATGCTTGAACATCTGGATACATCGGATTACCCTGCTAACCATATATGCTATTCTACACAAAACAAGAAAGTGTTGGGAAAGTTTAAAGATGAAGCAAGTGGTAAAATCATTCGCCGTTTCGTTGGTCTCAGACCTAAAATGTATGCTCTCGATATTGATGGCTCTGTGATAAAAAAGATCAAAGGCATAAAACATAGCGCCATTAAGCAATACATCAGCTTCAACAGCTATATGGAGTGCCTTAAAACTTTAAAAATTGTGAGAACCCCTATGAATTTAATCCTATCCCAACGTCATAATGTTTCTACAGTTGAATCTAATAAAATAGCTCTGTCGCCTCATGATGACAAGAGAGTAATTGCAGAGGATGGAATATCAACGTATGCGTATGGGCATTACAACGTTGCAAGCCGTGCATAAGAGTATGCAACTTAGATCTCAAGATAATTATTTTCTCCGTTACGTTTCCTGTAGAAAATGAAAGTTTAATCAACTGACTCCTCCACGCCTCCAATGATGTCTGACGAAAACAGAAGAAAAAGTAAAAAAATTACTCACCTGGCTTCTCCGTGCTTCCCATGATACTTGTCGAAGAAAGAAGAAAAATAGAAATTATAAAGGGATGCGTTAACTCTGCCACTAGACTTTAACTCTAGTGCTGGTCTCCAGCCCAGATAAAAGAGGAGAGGCGTATACCCTGCTACCTTAAAGTAAGTATACCCTCATTAACTTTATATAAACATAAGATTGTGTTAAAATACTATCAAAAATATTGCTGAATATATCTTAAAATACTGAGCTATAAGTACTTCAACATCAGCAGATAGAACATCGTTTAGTGACAGGTTAAGCTCTATAAAGGATCAGAAAAAACAATGATGAATAAAGCTGTAAAGAACACTTAAAAAGCAGGTTAGATCATAATAGGCGGGGTTAGCCATAGAAAACTGCATGTCGTGTTCGAAATGTTACCGCCAGAACATATAGAACCAAGCAAAGGAGTCATACAACTGTATAAAGTTCTGCAACAGAGGGCAAAATAGCTGTAGTAAGAACTTCAACATCAATGTTTAGGACATCTTCTAGTGGGAGTTTAAAGCCCTATAAAGGTGAGGGGGGGGGGAATCAAAAGCAGACTAAAGCTGTAAATAATAGGTAAGGTTGGATATGAAAAAATGTCGGACATACTATATACAATAGCTGCAGAATATGGTGGTGGTGGTGGTGGTGGTGGTGGTGGTGGTGGTGGTGGTGGTGGTGGTGGTGGTGGTGGTGGTGGTGGTGGTGGTGGTGGTGGTGGTGGTGGTGGTGGTGGTGGTGGTGGTGGTAGTGATGCTACGATGGTTGTGGTCGTGTAGGTTATGGCGGTGCTGGTGTTGGAGGTGGTTGGTTAGGTTAGGTTAGGATAGTCTTAGAAGGAAAGAAAGCAGCGTTTGACCTTTTACCATTAGAACATACAGAACTATACAAAAGAATCGCTAAATGGGGTTAAGATACACAGCATACTGGAACAGTGTACAAAGACATTGACAATAGCTAGTTGAATAACAAGGTTGAAGCGTCTTCTAATGTTAGTTTAAGAAAGAGAGAGGGGGAGGGTAGAAGAAGCATGAATAATGTCAAATAAGTATGAGGAAATATCTCTAAAGAGGTTTGTGGTTCAGTTAGGTTAGTCTTAGAAAGACCGTAAGCAATGCTTTAGGTGTGAACATCACACTTTTTTACAAAAGGAGAAATTGGATCGTGAAAGCATAACAAATTGCCAAAAGGGTCTACATGCTCATCAAAAGTATCAATAGATGCTAAAGACGTGAAAACACCGAAAAATCATGACAAAGCTTAAAAAATTCGCAAAACTCTCCAGAATACTGCAAAAGTGGCTAGAATGCCTACCAAACTCCTAAATACCGAGAAATGTTTAGAAAATGCTTAGGGTTCATACGTTAGGGATCTAATAGCTTCAAAGTATGTAAAGTTGCTGAAAAACATCTGCAAACGAATGCTAAATGTCTAAGCCTGAAACGGTATGGTGTGAAGGTTAGAATAGGTTATAGAAGAATAGAACGCTGAACCAAACTAGGAGTGAAACAGGTTAAGTTAAGTTAAAATATCTTAATAAATAGGAAGGTTTATGCTCACTTAGGTTAAGTAACGTTAGGTTAGGTTAGACGAGTAGAAGTATGGGGCTTAGATTAAGTTAAATTTGAAAGACCGAGTAAAAGGAGTAGGGATTAGATGAGCAATAGGGATGAAGAATAAATCATTAGATGAGGTGTTAGGTTAGGTTAGACGAGTAGAAGTATGGGGCTTAGGTTAGGTTAAATTTGAAAGACCATAGAAAAATGAGTAGGGTTTAGGTTGAACAGTATGGGTGAAGGTTAGGTTATACGAGTAGAAGTATGGGGCTTAGGTTAGGTTAAATTTGAAAAGACTAGAGAAAAATGAGTAGGGTTTAGGTTGAGCAATAAGGATGAAGGTTAAGTTAGACGAGTAGAAGTATGGGGCTTAGGTTAGGTTAGCGCCACTATGTGGAGCGAGGTGTCATTATGTTCAGGTAATATTTTTAATCAAGATAGAAATCTGTTGCGTTAGGTGGTACACATCGATATAGTGAACGGCATACTCAACTACCATGAACGCTCATAAACATACATACACTGCTATAGACCTCAAGTTATCCCTAGAGTCAGCCTCAAACGCCTACATCCTACGCCTCTCTACCACCTTACCTAGTAATGCTTAGATTACGCATGGCGGCCATCTTGCCCATAAAAAACTGCGCCAGTCTTCCCCCAACTACCCTACTGAGGTTTGTATGTTAAATCATACCTACTCTTCCAGGTTTTGGGGAGGACAGAGAGTACACTCTCTCTCTATCTCATGGTTTGGCCTCGCTGTAGACCATTCTCCTGCCACCAAAGCGGCCCGGGTTCGACCACAGACCCGGTTCTCCGGTCCCCCTGCCATCTCTTTTCATCATAACGCCTGCGACGTTGCATGTAGTAAAAGCGGGCGTTAAACGCTACCGAAACATCCCTTACACTTTACCAGTTATACAAAGGTCATTCAGAATGAAGAGAATTTCAGAAAATATTCACACAAAATTCAACACATTGTAGCTTTATTAAATTTCTCAATCATTTATTATCTTATTTTTACTTTTAGCAACTCAAATTTACACTAACACCTTTCTTCCTACATAGACTTTTACACCTAACCTTTCTAACGCTGCCCTGTTACTTTTCGCGTACCCATGCACATCCTTGCAAAATATTGAACTTAAATACCCAGTTTGGTACTACAGCAAGAACCAATCACTGCGATAAACTGAAACTGGGGTGAATGTGGTCTAATTGTATCTGTTACTTCGTTTGAACACGTTTCCAAGTTCAATTGAATACGGAACTGAGATCGCTTTGGATATGAAAGCCCCAAACAGAAGTAACTCAAGCTTTTATGTTGGTCACTTGCTTTTTGTTGACGAATCTGAAAACTGTTTTCTGCGTATTTTAACAAGGTTTTGAGGTTACTGAATGTTTTATAGACGAATCTATTGAGGGATTATGGAAACAATAAAAGTGACTGTTGTTTTGTTTTATTACGTCACTTTCACTTAAAAAAATGACGAACGTGCAGCGTGTTACAATGCGTACAATAGAAGTTAGCATTTTTGGCGGATTCAAAGCGATCCAGGTTTCCGTGCAACCGATTTCAATACGATCCCACGAAATAAGCGGATCGGATCGGATCGGATCCAGTGTTGACCTCCGTTTCCATGCGGTAGGCAAGAGAACTCGATGCGTATTGAATTCGCCGTACCTATGTGTCCTTTGGTAGCTACAGTTTTCTGGTAAGCTTCTGATGTACCTAATAGACAATATATTCTTTGTTGACTAACACAAGTTATAACCGGACAAGTCTAACTACATAAAAATACAGAAATTATTGTATATTTGAATATGTGATACAATTTTAAAGCATTGTAATGTTTTGTTTGCATGTTATATCTCATATTCCTAGTGTAAGAAGTGTCACTCCCAGAATTGCACAACAGATCAAGTATACTAGGTTATGTTGTCCCGTGTAAACGGGATACCACGACATCATCGTAAAACAGTTGTTACCTACACCGAATAACAAAACATACACCTTACATTCACACTACTTTCCATACGCACTCTTCTATTCTTCTATCTACATGTGTTGGGAAGATGCACAACGTCAAACGACAAGCACATTTTTAAAACGTAGCCGTTATGTGATAGCTTTCAAATTTTGTGCTTTTTGTATCTTACCATGAAAAAAAAAAAAAAAAAAAAAAAACAGTAACGACTTACAAACAAAATAAGATATTTGAAATTGTTAATATTTTTCTTTCAGATAAGTTGTATATTTTAACGAGATCCACTTATTTTATTTATTATTACTATTATTATTATTCTAATTATTATTATTATAATTATTATTATTATAATTATTATTATAATTATTATTATTAATGATGATGATGATGATAAAACAGGCCGAGCTGTAGATTATAAAGTACATTTACCTACATACAATCAATTTGAGGCCTGCTGATTACAAAAAACCATTTTTAGAAAATGGTCCGCGCTTGTGTGCGTGCGTGCGTGTGTGTGTGCCTGCGTATGTGTGTGCGCGTGTGCGTGCGTGTGTGTGTGCGTGCGTGTGTGTGCGTGTGTGTGTGCCTGCGTATGTGTGTGCGTGTGTGTGTACGTGCGTGTGTGTGTGCGTGCGTGTGTGTGCGTGCGTGCGTGTGTGTGTCTGTGGACAGCATAATTCAAAAGCGAAAACTCGGTTAAAAACCAAAGTTGGTATTTAAGTTAATGTCTTTCAAGGAGCGACACGAAGATTTTGAAGAAAATAGCCCCACCCTAAACTGCCCTTTACATGGAAAATTTTGATTTTCTTGAAAATGAGTCTAACGATTTTGATGAAAATGTCATATGTTTGAGATATTTTTATGCCAAATGAAATGTATATCTTGAATTTTGTGGCTATAGCCCCTGTAGTCGTATTTACTCTGGACGACTTTTGCATAACTGGTAAACCGTTAGAGATAGACCAAATCTTACTATACAAAAAATGTAGATCTTGCTAAAATACACAATTTATGTTTGAATAAATTTTCTTGTAGGGTGAACCATTTCGGAGATATTCCGTGTTATGTGTGTGGGTTTCGGAAAACTTAAAACTTTCGTGAAATGGATCATCGTTGTTCATTTTTTTATATGTTAAGTGTGCAAAGAGATCGGAATCTCAAAGCTTCAAAACATTTGACTATCGCACAAAGCCTACTGTATTGTAATATTCCCCTTGTACCTACAAGGAAATAAGCAATAAGATAATTTGTACAAATGTTTATCTCAACTAACACGAAGAAGATATAGGAATAAGAGTTTGTAAGAATGGCTGGTACAAGAGTAGAAAAAGTCATGTGAGTGCAAAACATCAGATTTTTTCTTGTGTAGTTGCTTTGTGTTGCAATTTTTGTTTTGTGTGGACAAAAGTGAGTGTTGTGCTTATCTCTGTGTTTATATATTAATATTTAAAATGCCTAGAAGTACGAGATTATTCAAGAATGGAGAAAATCTGAGAAAGCACACACCTCACCTCAGTACAGATGTGTATAGTTGATCTTACAAAAAGATAAAACTTGCACTAGAAGTTTATAAAGTAATGGTAGAAAATTAAAGTGTTCAATGTTACTATGAATTAATATATGTTCGTTACAAGCTACACTAGGCGAGTTTGTTGTAAAAATGTCAGAATCCAGTTACGATGTGTGTCTGTGTGAGGTTAGGACGTGAAATGACGTTCTACTTTAGCGGTAATTTCTTAAAAACAAAAACAAAGACAAAGTCTTCTGTTAAAATCATAACAGCATATTCAGTGTTAAGTAGTAAACTTTTCAGCTCTCTACTTCATGTATTTTATAAGAAAAAGCAATTTGAATATAGCAAATTTAACATTGGCTAAGTAGGCTTTTCCGAACGCGATTCATACATACATATCTTTGTTATAGAACGGTTTGCCCTAGTACGGCGTCCCGCATTCAATACCCCTGGTACATTAAGGCCCAGTTTGTCCTTTGCTGGTCTCACTAGGTCTTGGATCTTCAAAGGCGGCTTGTGGATGGTTCTGATGTTGTGTTTTGCGAGAATTCTACTGATTCTATTTTCATCTATTATAAAACACAGAAACTCCAGCCATAATTACTAAGATTTGACTTACGAACTGAAGGAAAAATATATATTGCGAATGTCCCAAAAAAACAGCTATAAGTATATTGTGCGCGATAATAAACTGATCAGTTTCCAAGAGGGAACTCCCTGTAGGGAAATGTACGGTTTGGACGCTGGAGAGCGTGGAAGTTTGAGAACGAACTTTGTACTCGGATAAACGACCTGCGCAACTCTTTCATAGATTCCTTGTGTACTTGCTGTTGTAATATCGGTCACTTTTTTAAACACCTGCATCTATTTTTATGTGTGTAATGTCCTATTGTTGTGTTGCGTCCTTATTGAAATGTTTACCTAGGTATCTGAAGTGGTCCCAAGGGACCTGGCCTGTCAGAAGGATGGATACTGAACAAGTTCCAGCGTGGAGAAGGAATAGAGGTAGACCGGAACACACATGGATCAACAACTGATGACTAGAAGCAGAGGATTAGGAAGACCGGGAAAACTGGAGCAAAAGAGCAACAGGAAAATGTAGGAAACGTTGATATCCTGTATAGATACAGGTGGAAGGGAAGTCATTACGTCACTTAACCGCCCGCCATTTAAATGCGCATGTGTGGGTGGGCGTAGGTATTCATTATCACAGTGCAGCAAGCTAGCGTACGATTAAATCAGCCAATCAGATTTAGTGCTGGTGCATGTAAGCAGAGACATCTTATGGGATTTTGTGCAAACATTCATTGCCGTAAAATAGTGCAAAAGTACGGCGAAATATTTGTCTGTACACCTGTGTTAACCACGTGGTCATGTTCTTCTAAATTTTATACAAGAATTATCGTTTCTAAAAATAAATTACAAACTGCAGTGGCTGTGGTTATTAGTAAATTCAACAATGAGGCTATTCTCTATCTAAGGGAAAGGTTGAGACGTTGTTAAGGATAAGCGAAGATTAAACCAGAGTGCAGCGCTGCTTACAACCAACATATACATTTATATTTTGAGGTCCTTTATTACCTATTTATTTTTAATTTCTTGTTATCCTAAGTTAAATAAAATTCAAGTATTTGAAGCTGTCTTATATTTTAAACATATTAGCTTTTTTCAATAATACTATAGTTTTTTTAACAAAAAGAAGCAAAATTCATGTAAGTGCAGTCAAATATAACCCAGTCAGCTTCCAAGTGTGCCATTATACCGATTGTTTTACTTGGGCCCTTCCCTTCCTTCCTTTACCACACGCACAATTGATGCAGTTGCAGGGCGTTGTCTTGTCGCCTTAACCACCGCGACTACTCGAGTCGGTTCACTAAGGTGCCTTCCAGAGGAAGAACGGCATATGCAGCAAAATAACAGGGTTAAGAGTAGGCAAAACGTAACAGAGAAGAAGAAGAAGAAGAAGAAGAAGAAGAAGAAGAAGAAGAAGAAGAAGAAGAAGAAGAAGAAGAAGAAGAAGAAGAAGAAGAAGAAGAAGAAGAAGAAGAAGAAGAAGAAGAAGAAGAAGAAGAAGAAGAAGAAGAAGAAGAAGAAGAAGAAGAAGAAGAAGAAGAAGAAGAAGAAGAAGAAGAAGAAGAAGAAGAAGAAGAAGAAGAAGAAGAAGAAGAAGAAGAAGAAGAAGAAGAAGAAGAAGAAGAAGAAGAAGAAGAAGAAGAAGAAGAAGAAGAAGAAGAAGAAGAAGAAGAAGAAGAAGAAGAAGAAGAAGCTGAACCAATTTTATATCATCAAGGAGAATTGTAAACAAGTGTACTTAAAACTTTAAAGTAATTTTTCTTCGGTTTCTGTTACAGGGAATACAGTAATGTCTGAGTGATTGTGAAATGTTTTAAGACCTCGTTACTATGCAATGCCTTTGAAATTCCATTCTGTTTGCAAGGCCAAGAGATAAAAAAACGAATAACATATTCCTATTTGAGAAAGCTAAAAGTACTGTAAATTTAAATAGATAATAAAGAATATCTCGGGAATGGTTCTTTCAAAAGAAAAAAATATTTAATATAAATTGTGTGTTTTAACGAGCTTCACATTTTTTATTTAGAAAACTTTTGTCTCTCTCTTGCTGTTTAGCATTTATAGAAAAATCATCCATAAAGAAGAGGTCTTGTGAGAACATTCCCAGAAAATTGAAGGTATGAGTTAAAAACGTCTGTAATCGCGCCGCTCCGACTTAAGGTGTAGATAAATACGTGTCCCAAAGGGACAGGGTTGGACATAGCTGTTCTACAGTAAAGAAGCGATTCCTTAATGCAATAGTCCACGTCCCGGGTCACGTCAATGGGAAGTAATATTTTCGAAAAAATAGCCGTGTGTAGAAAAGGCTAGAGTGGGACTGAAAAATTCAGTGCCATAACTTAAGTAGTTAATATTGTCATGTTGGCATATTGGTAATGATAGCTTAGTGGTTGGAGCAGCTAAAACTCCCTGGTTAATATTTCCAGGTTATCTGATCTCCGTGTTTATATTCCAGACCAAAATAATAATTTGGTTCTATGTTAAAGGATTATCTGACTTGAATGAATGTTACTGATGATAACTATTAGAAGTTAACAAATCTGATGTGTTGCACTCACATGACTTTCTCTACTCACTCTTGTACGAACCATTCTTACAAACTCTTATTCCTATATCTTCTTCGTGTTAGTTGAGATAAACATTTGTACAAATTATCTTATTGCTTATTTCCTTGTAGGTACAAGGGGCTTTGTGCGATAGTCAAATCTTTTAAAGCTTTTTATTCCGTTCTCTTTGCACGACGGACATATAAAAAAATGAACAACGATGATCCATTTCACGAAAGTTTTAGGTTTTCCGAAACTCACACACATAACAAGGAATATCTCCGAAATGGTTTACTCTGCAAAAAAATGTATTGGGACATAAATTGTGTGTTTTAGCGAGATCTACATTTTTTGTATATTAAGATTTTGTCCATCTCTTACGGTTTACGAGTTATCCAAGTCATCCCGAGTAAACAGGACTACATAGGCTATAGCCAGAAAATTTAAAATATACATTTTATTTCTCATACAAATATCTCAGACACATGACATTTCAATCAAAATCGTTAGAGCCATTTTCAAGAAAATCAAAATTTTCGAAAATTTTCCATGTAAAGGGTAGTTTAGGGTGGGGCTTTTTTCTTCAAAATCTTTGTGTCGCATCCTTGAAAGACATTAAACTTAAATACCAACTTTGGTTTTTAATCCACTTCTCGTTTTTGAGTTGTGCTGCCCACAGACACACACACGCGCGCGCGCGCGCACGCGTTCAAAGACGTATTTTGTAACCTTATTTTTATGAAAGAATAGACGTAATTTTCATTAATAGGGAACTAATTCTTGACCGTACAATCTAGACCAAATTAAGGAGGTTTATAAATGAAAAAACTACATTTTAAGCCTCTCCGGTTTCCCCCGCCACTCATTCCACCAATTGCTCCATTATAACCTTTCCAATCATCCATTTCGCCTGCATTTCATATCATTCTCTTCCTCACTCTCATACTTGCAGGTGTTCACTCTGTCTGGTACATAGGTTCCTGTGTTCCCTGACAGACGTCTGACTCTAGACACTGTCTTGTAAGTCCTAGGGAGTGTAAGTCCTACATTCCATATCATTCTCTTCCTCACTCTCATACTTGCAGGTGTTCACTGTCTGGTACATAGGTTCCTCTGTTCCCTGACAGACGTCTGACTCTAGACACTGTCTTGTAAGTCCTAGGGAGTGTAAGTCCTACATTCCATATCATTCTCTTCCTCACTCTCATACTTGCAGGTGTTCACTGTCTGGTACATAGGTTCCTGTGTTCCCTGACAGACGTCTGACTCTAGACACTGTCTTGTAAGTCCTAGGGAGTGTTAGTCCTACATTCCATATCATTCTCTTCCTCACTCTCATACTTGCAGGTGTTCACTGTCTGGTACATAGGTTCCTCTGTTCCCTGACAGACGTCTGACTCTAGACACTGTCTTGTAAGTCCTAGGGAGTGTTAGTCCTACATTCCATATCATTCTCTTCCTCACTCTCATACTTGCAGGTGTTCACTGTCTGGTACATAGGTTCCTGTGTTCCCTGACAGACGTCTGACTCTAGACACTGTCTTGTAAGTCCTAGGGAGTGTTAGTCCTACATTCCATATCATTCTCTTCCTCACTCTCATACTTGCAGGTGTTCACTGTCTGGTACATAGGTTCCTGTGTTCCCTGACAGACGTCTGACTCTAGACACTGTCTTGTAAGTCCTAGGGAGTGTTAGTCCTACATTCCATATCATTCTCTTCCTCACTCTCATACTTGCAGGTGTTCACTGTCTGGTACATAGGTTCCTCTGTTCCCTGACAGACGTCTGACTCTAGACACTGTCTTGTAAGTCCTAGGGAGTGTAAGTCCTACATTTCATATCATCCTCTTCCTCACTCTCATACTTGCAGGTGTTCACTCTGTCTGGTACATAGGTTCCTGTGTTCCCTGACAGACGTCTGACTCTAGACACTGTCTTGTAAGTCCTAGGGAGTGTAAGTCCTACATTTCATATCATCCTCTTCCTCACTCTCATACTTGCAGGTGTTCACTCTGTCTGGTACATAGGTTCCTGTGTTCCCTGACAGACGTCTGACCCTAGACACTGTCTTGTAAGTCCTAGGGAGTGTAAGTCCTACATTTCATATCATCCTCTTCCTCACTCTCATACTTGCAGGTGTTCACTCTGTCTGGTATATAGGTTCCTGTGTTCCCTGACAGACGTCTGACTCTAGACACTGTCTTGTAAGTCCTAGAGAGTGTAAGTCCTACATTTCATATCATCCTCTTCCTCACTCTCATACTTGCAGGTGTTCACTCTGTCTGGTACATAGGTTCCTGTGCTCCCTGACAGACGTCTGACTCTAGATACTGTCTTGTAAGTCCTAGGGAGTGTAAGTCCTACATTTCATATCATCCTCTTCCTCACTCTCATACTTGCAGGTGTTCACTCTGTCTGGTACATAGGTTCCTGTGTTCCCTGACAGACGTCTAACTCTAGACACTGTCTTGTAAGTCCTAGGGAGTGTAAGTCCTACATTTCATATCATCCTCTTCCTTACTCTCATACTTGCAGGTGTTCACTCTGTCTGGTACATAGGTTCCTGTGTTTCCTGACAGACGTCTGACTCTAGACACTGTCTTGTAAGTCCTAGGGAGTGTAAGTCCTACATTTCATATCATCCTCTTCCTCACTCTCATACTTGCAGATGTTCACTCTGTCTGGTACATAGGTTCCTGTGTTCCCTGACAGACGTCTGACTCTAGACACTGTCTTGTAAGTCCTACATAAGGGGAGGGTAATCACTTCCTCACTCTCATACTTGCAGGTGTTCACTCTGTCTGGTACATAGGTTCCTGTGTTCCCTGACAGACGTCTGACTCTAGGCACTGACTTGTAAGTCCTACATAAGGGGAGGGTAATCACTTCCTCACTCTCATACTTGCAGGTGTTCACTCTGTCTGGTACATAGGTTCCTGTGTTCCCTGACAGACGTCTGACTCTAGACACTGTCTTGTAAGTCCTACATAAGGGGAGGGTAATCACTTCCTCACTCTCATACTTGCAGGTGTTCACTCTGTCTGGTACATAGGTTCCTGTGTTCCCTGACAGACGTCTGATTCTAGGCACTGACTTGTAAGTCCTACATAAGGGGAGGGTAATCACTTCCTCACTCTCATACTTGCAGGTGTTCACTCTGTCTGGTACATAGGTTCCTGTGTTCCCTGACAGACGTCTGACTCTAGACACTGGCTTGTAAGTCCTCACTCTCATACTTGCAGGTGTTCACTCTGTCTGGTACATAGGTTCCTGTGTTCCCTGACAGACGTCTGACTCTAGACACTGGCTTGTAAGTCCTACATAAGGGGAGGGTAATCACTTCCTCACTCTCATACTTGCAGGTATTCACTCTGTCTGGTACATAGGTTCCTGTGTTCCCTGACAGACGTCTGACTCTAGACACTGGCTTGTAAGTCCTACACAAGGGGAGGGTAATCACTTCCTCACTCTCATACTTGCAGGTGTTCACTCTGTCTGGTACATAGTTATTTGAGTTGAAACACAAAACTTTCATAAATAAACCTAATCACTTGCACGTGTTGAGTGACCATTATTTATCGACATTATAATATCGAATCCCTATTACATGTTTGAAAATCAAGTGTAAATAAAAACTAGCATTATTTAATGTAATTAATCTATGTATCATGTAAATATAAGGTTGTAATGAACATTAATAAAATTGTCAGTCACGTAGCAACGATCTGTATAACTTGGAGAATATCTTATACCTGGTCATAACTAACCTCACTTTCTACAGATGTATTAGCAGGCATATCTTAACAACAACCTTAAAATAGGGCAGTTATCCAACTAGTGGATTTTGTGCCATGTTCCCCTTGTACCTACAATGATGGGTCAGTCAGTTAGTTGAGGTTGAGACTAACGCAGGAAGATAGTAGGTACAGTTGGTTTATCAATTGCTGGCAGCAGACGGAGACGCGAGTGTTTGCTTCCCCTCTGAACAAACATCCAAAAGTCAAGTTGGTGTCGGAGGAAGGAAGACCTTGAGAACGCTGCCTGGCACCCTGGACAAGTGAATAGCGGAATCCGCGAGCGAGCGAGCTATGTCACAGGTTTTTGTTGCAGCTGATCACTGAGCGGAACACCGCACCACAGGGTAAATGTCCTTCCTGCACCCCGCATTCCGTTATGATCACTTACACCGCTTATCTCGGAAATGGCTTATGCCACGAAAAAGTTAGCTATTTCATATAAATTCTCACTCTTAAATACATACACTTCAACTACATGAATCATTTTTATAAAAAGGTGCGGGCATGCGCACGCATGTGTTTGTGAATAACAACTGAAAAACAAGAAGTCGGTTGAATAACAAATTTGGAATTGAACTTGAGCATCTGGCAAAGATGCAACTGAAGGATTTACTCACTCAAAACTACCCTTTACATGGAGCAATTTTGGAAAATTTTGATTTTCTCAAAGTGGCTCTAACGATTTGATCAGCATGTTTAAGATGTTTTTTTGATAAAAAAATTCGTTTTGAATTTTCTGTGAATATCTTGCGATGTGCTTGCTGAATAGTAAAGCGTAACATTTACAAAATTTTGGACCAAAATAAACATACTTCTCTTTAAAACAGAGAATTTATGTCAGTTTTTTTCTGAGATAGCCATTTCCTTGTTATTGGTTTTAATTTTCAAATACTCATACCTTTTTTTTTTTTTTTCAAATAGGAAGTCGTTATTCGTTGTTTTTATGTTCTGGACATGCAAACAGAATGGAATATGAAAGCCATAACGTACCCAACGTCTCTTAAAACAAGAAAATCTGTTGTGAAACCATTTCTACAAACCATTATATCAAGTAGAAATATCTCCGAAATGGTTCACTCTATAAAAAAATTTATTCGGACATAAATTGTGTATTTTAGCGAGATCTACATGTTTTGTACAGTAAGATTTTGTCTATCTCTTACAGCTTACTAGTTATTCAAAAGTCGTCCAGAGTAAATACGACTACAGGGGCTATAGCCGGAAAATTCAAGATATACATTTCATTTGTCATACAAATATCTTAAACATATGTCATTTTAATCAAAATCGTTAGAGCCATTTTCAAATAAATTAACATTTTTTAAAAAATTTCCAAGTAAAGGGCAGTTTAGGGTGGGGGAATTTTCTTCAAAATCTTTGTGTCGCATCCTTAAAAAATGTTAAACTTAGATACCAATTTTGGCTTTTAACCCAGCTTTCGTTTTTGAGTTATTCTGTTTACAGACTGACAGACACATGAATCTCTTTCTAAAAATGTCTCATATTTCCTGTGAAAAATGAGGAAAGTGGAAAGTAATGATACAATTATTGACAAAATAATAAAAAAGTGTTTACGAAAAAGAATATGGAAAGTTTTGTGAATGGAGAAACGAAAAATGCAGTAGTTTTCGAGAGTGACGATTTCACATTTTCGTGCAGGCACATTGGAGAAAATCCGTCGTTTTTCATTGAGAGTTTTGTCACATCTAACTGACGCTGTAAAACGTCTTGGATTTGACTTATACTAAAGTTGAAAATCGTCCTAATAAATTGATAATATGTTTCTTGATATTGTTGAAGTATTGCTCCAACAGAGGAAATATCTCCACCAATAAGAACACTTCTTGGGCGCTCTCCATGAAATTCATCACTTAGATTTAAAATAGTAAACAAATCAACACTTCACTCATTGACAAATAGGATCAATTGTGTATGTGTCCCTGACGGGGGATGGACGTTGTCACGACGGAGTAGAGGGCAGGGGCCCAGTTATAAGCACCCCGGGGGAGGCTGGCTTCTACCACTCCATGGGAGACCTGGAAACCAGTAGGCTCGCCTTCTAATCCGGGAACGAGGCTTCTAAAGCATATTCCAGCCCTGGAAGAAACCTAACCTAACAAGGAGTATTCGCCTGGCCACCATGGGTCAACAACATTGGACACGGGGATCGAACTGCGACCTCTCACAGAGGTTACCCGCTCTGTTAGAGATTTTCTTAATTGCAATTCATTTTGTATAAACACAAAAGCTTTAAATGGCCATAATTAGGAAACTATTAAACCAAATATAAAAATATCTAATTTGTGATAGTATTCGGGATCTGTTCTTTCTAGAACACTCAATATAAGCTTTTTAAGGAATGTCTACAACACTAAAGTTAGCTAAAGTGGAATGGTAAGTCAATATTTGAAGACGCTATTCATGTGGTTGTCTTGTATAGTAGTTCACATTGTTCATATCGGAAAGCGAGATTAAATATTTCAATAATTAAATTTTTTGGCAACGACTAATTGTATTCACTGAAACTTCATATATAGCATAGATGGGGAAAACTGACACATTGTGTAATTTTACCTACATCGTAGCTTTAACCCCGTCCACTCTGTTACACATCGGCTAGCTACTAGGCCGCACTCCCCGCTGTTATATTGCATCTACGCCAGAGAACCGGTCAGCCCCTTACATTGTGTCAGTGGCGGATTCATGTCGCATAACAAGGTGAAAACATGTTTCAAATCAGATAGGGAACATAATTAGCGTTCTGTTTCGAATAAAAATAAAACGTAGAAGTTATACGAAAACAAAATGCATGTAATGCAATCACAAAACCAATGGCATCATCCTTCTATTGGCTTCCAGCACTGCACACCTTCAAACTTACCTTGTCTGTAAAGATGTGTGTATACATATACAAACACACACATACACACACGCACACACACAGACACACACACATACACACACATACGCACGCACGTACACATACACACACGCGGACATTTTTTCTAAAAAATGCTGCTTTTATTGAGGGAGCCTCAAAACATGTATTTCCGGTGAAATGTCGACATTTACTTTTTGTGTGGAATACAATACTAGCTCTACTTGCTAGGCACATTTTACTGCAGTAAGCATGAAACATGTAACATGATGAATGTAATTATAGTAAAGCAGTGCGACAATTTGACACAAATCGGGGAATACTTGACGTAGTAACTAACAGAACTAACAGAACGAACGAACGAACCAAGTCAATGACCACACTATTCTGACGACAAAGCAAACATTTACGCCGCGCCTGTCTGCAAAATGAATAACCCTCTTTTAAGGTTATAAACAACTGACGCTCAAAGCCTTAGCCTTCTGTATCACATTGTTTTAACGTTTATTTTCGTCTTTGTCAGCAATTATTGCGCAGAAAACATAAAGAATGAGTGGAGCCAATGTTAAACTGTATCGCGGGGGGATAGAGGGGTAAAGCCGGTATTTATTGATCGTATTGCGAATATTGTGAAAATACGCAGCCAATATGCAGCAACTAACTAATTTCGTGCAGTAAAGTGCTCTTGAATAATTGCACTTCAGTTAACGTCACAAAACGTTCATCTTCATAACCAGTCGAAGCAATTGCAGTAAATATTGTGATAAATACCTGCGCCTTGTATCATGTTTTTGTTTTTATAGCTATTTAACATTGTCGAAGTGATCGTTTTGGGGGATTTTACACATTAAAACTAGTATACCAAAGGCATTAACAGCTACTATTGCTTTAAATGTAAGTTATAAAGCTAAAAAGGTATACATAAAACATTGTTATTTTTTTGTATATTCTATATATATATATATATATATATATATATATATATATATATATAGATACCAGATGGTCCACCGGTGCTGCGCATGCTTTTGGAATGGATTGTTGTTAAGGTCTATTTTCCCATGAAGAGCAGGGTAGATTTACATGGCTAGCAAATGTTGGACGCGCACGGTAATTCCAACCTTATTGCTTTCAGAGCATGAAGTGTTGCATATCTCCAAAAATAATGAGCAGGTGAATCACGTGATATAGAAATGGTGAAGTGCACAAACAAATAAACAACATAAGCCATAAATTGCAGATAATGAGTTTTTATATTTATAGAGTTGACCTTTCCTAAGATTAGTCTTGTATATTTATTTATATTGCTGAATTTTACTATATGTTTTTATCTCTGCATTTCCCCATGATTCGTTTCATAAGCACACTGATAACTAGGGAGCGAACCTGCGTACAGGAAACAAAAACTTGCGGAGTATGGACTATAGGAGATGGGAGGGGTCAGTGTGACACGTGACCACAACACAACTTAGACCAGGTACAGTCTGTTTATGAAGGTTGTAGATAAAAGTGTTTATATAACTTACATTCAGTGTTGTCACCATTTGCAGTAAAATATTTAGTCCCAAATTGTTGTACAAGTTCAATAAGATGTAAATATTTCGATTTTCGTGTTTGAGGCATTTTACTGTGTGCTGACCGGGGTAATGACGTCACGCTCTGCCCTTGTGGGAGGCAACTTGCGACCGCCTCACTGTGCGATGGTTGTACAAAGGTTCTGAACTTGCTGGTAACACTAACAGTTGACTCTTCTTAAATATACATCATCATAATCATCACCAGACCTCGCATTTTAGGTAAAAACCCAATTTGTTCTTCATAATGTATAGGAAATACAAGTTGTGTGTATAGTAATTATAGAAATATATGTTCAAAATGGTGGACCTATGTAACCTAAAAATAACTTATTTCACGTCACAGCCAAATTTTGCCTAGTTGTAGACGTTGATGTGGTAATATAGAAACTCTGTGTAAGTGTTGAGACAAGTGGGATCTGACGTGCTGCACTCACATGACTTTCTCTACTCTTGTACTAACCATTCTTACAAACTCTTATTCCTATATCTTCTTCGTGTTAGTTGAGATAAACATTTGTAAAAATTATGTTATTGCTTATTTCCTTGTAGGTACAAGGGGAATATGGGGATACAGTAGGCTTTGTGCGATCGTCAAATCTTTTCAACCTTTGAGATTCCGTTCTCTTTGCACGGCTAAGATATAAAAAAATTAAATACGATCTTGCATTTGACGATAGTTTTAAGTATTCCAAAAGTCACACAACAAGGAATATCTCCGAAATAGTTCACTCTACAAGAAAATGTATTGAGACATAAATTGTGTATTTTAGCAAGTTCTACATTTTTTGTACAGTATGATTTGGTCTATCTCTAACGGTTTACCAGTTATGCAAAAGTCGTCCAGAGTAAATACGACTACATAGGATATAGCCAGAAAATTCAAGATATACATTTCATTTGTCATAAAAATATCTCAAAAATATGGCATTTTAATCAAAATCGTTAGAGCCATTTTCAAGAAAATCAAAATTTTCGAAAAATTTTCCATGCAAAGGGTAGTTTAGGATGGAGGAATTTTCTTCAAAATCTTCGTGTCGCATCCTTGAAAGACATCAAATTTAAATACCAACTTTGGTTTTTAACCGACTTTTCGTTTTTTAGTTATGTTGTTCCCTGACAGACACACAAATCTTTTCCTAAACACATTTTTTAACACATGGGGCCCTCAAAACATATATTTCAGGTGAAATCTCGACATCACACTTTTGTGTGGAATACAATACTTCATCTACTTACTATACATAATAGAGAAAGTAAAAAAATCAACTTGCTTCCTTGTAATGAGTGGTTGAAAGAAACCCGTCCGCTGAACATGACGTCACTTGATGTGCAACATTTGTAACATGCTTCACACTGTGAAATCAACAAGGTCGCAATTCCCGTCGATATTTCACCGGAAATGAACGTTTAGAGGACCCCTCAATACACAAAAAGTTTCAGGTTAGTTTATTTGAAACACGTTAATGGGAGACCCATACAACAGGCGGAGCCCTCAATCATAACTAGGGCTCGGAAGTTGGTGCCCTAAAAACACTGAAATATGCTCTTAAAAACTTGAAAATATGCCAAGAAATATGCACTATTGAATTAAAACGACTGATGTCCCTTTGCAGTAGACAAGACAAGTTAGTATAAATAATAAATGAAGTTACCTTATTCCTTAGAGGTTGAAGCAGAAGTGGTCCCGCTGCTAGTATTGACTGCTAAATTGCAGTTCACAACCAACACTCAACTCGCAAAACACTTTTGTAACGTGAAGAACTTCTTTACACGTCACAAGATGTTATCGGGGCATATTTAAATGATGTTAACTGCTTCACAGAGAGAGTCAAGTCTCTTGGTATGACAGATGGTTTTCTCTCAAGGATGTCTCGAATATCGCACATCTGTTTATAACCAGAATTTTTTGAAATTACATTATTCACTTTCTCTTTCACTTTTTGTCCTATGCTACCAGGAACCGAACTTAGATCACGTATTGTTTTTTCAAAGACAGTAAGTGATTCATGCAAAGGAGATCCTACAGCTTCCAATGTCGTTATGGCTGTTGGTAAGAAAGAAAAATGGGCAGATATGAAACCAAGATCCTCTTTTAACCCAGTGCTTGACAGAATATTTTGCACAGTTTCTATTGATGAAGCATCGTTCGAGTCCAATGAATTAACAACCTCTCCGACTATTTTTCTATGTGCTCAGCATAATATAAAACTGCATCGACCCATGTTCCCCATCGAGTTAACACTGGTGCAGGAGGAAGTCTGATATTACATGCTGTTGATCTAAAAACTTAACTCTTTTAGGAGAGTTAACAAAAATTCTCTTTGTACTGCACACAAATCTATCTACCAATGGGAAAGAATCACGTATTGTCTCAGAAATGCAACGAAGAGCGTGTGCCAAGCAAGTTCTATGAATTTAGTTAGGAAAAATACCTTTCAGAGTTTGTCCTGATTTCACCGTATTATACAGATGGGAAAAAAAACCATAAAAATAATTAAAATATGCAATATAAGGACTATAATATCGAAATATTATGCATTTATCAAAAATCAAGAAAATATGCAGTTATATGCACCATAAAATCATGTCCAAATAACTCAAAATTTCATAATTCGTGCACATCATGTAAAAGCATACATTTTTAACCCCTATGAAAAAACATGCAAATGCATGAACTTCCTAGCCCTAATCATAACCTTTCTAAATGTGTAACAATTTGATTAAAATGCCATGTTTAAGATGTTTTTATGACAAATGAAATGTATATATTGAATTATCTGGCTATAGCCCCTGTACTCTGTATGACTTTTGAATAACTCGTAAAGCATAAGAGATAGACAAAATCTTACTGTACAAAAATTGTAGATCTTGCTAAAGTACACAATTTATGTGCAAATAAATGTTGGTATAGAGTTAACCATTTCGAAGATATTCCTTGTTATGTGTGTGAGTTTTGGAGATGAATTGACAACACTTATAAACATTTGAAGTGCAGATTGGTGCAGTGCAAGTGTTTCGCATTATGAAAGGGAGACGTGTGTGTGTGTGTGTGGTTATCCTTGAGGTAGTGACGTCATCTCAACCCTTCCCGGTCCGTGTCTGTGACAATGGGAGTGGCGTGGCAATTAGAGTGACCCTCAACTGTTTGTTAGGGTCGTGGCCTCCAATCTCATGTCTCTTCAATATCACTCACATGACATTCTCTACTCTTACAAACAACCTTTCAAATTTCCTTCTGTTTGCACAACAAACAAAAAATAAATAACGACCTTGTATTTGACGAAAGTTAGTTTTCCAGAACTCACACAAATAACAAGGAATATCTGTGAAATGGTTCACTCTACAAATATTTTATTTGGACATCAATTGTGTGTTTTAGCAAGATGTACATTTTTTGTATAGTATGATGTGGTATGAAATGTATATATAGAATTTTTTACTATAGCCTGTGTAGTCCTGTTAACTCTGGATGGCCTTTGAATAACTCGTAAACATTAAGAGATAGACAAAATCTTACTGTACAATAAATCTAGGTCTTGCTAAAACGCACAGTTTATGTCCAACTACATTTTTGTATAGTGAACCATTTCAGAGATATTCCTTGTTATTTGTGTGAGTTCTGGAAAACTAACTTTCGTCAAATACAAGGTCCTTATTTATTCCTTATGTTTGTCGTGGAAAGAGAAGGATATTTGAAAGCTTCTTTGTAAGAGTGGTCAGTAGAAGAGTAGAGAAAGTCATGTGAGTGGAAGAGATAGGGAGCTCAAAACAGTGCACATTTGTGGTGGAATGCAAATGGAGATGCGGAAGTCAAGTTGCGGTGTTTGTGGCCGGCGGCAAATACCAGCAAATGATTACAGGGCGGGCAGCTTGTGCTGCGGTCAGTGTTGCAAACATTCTAATATCGAACCAACAGTCACATCTGTTAACACAACGTAGCCGTCAACTTTGACAAAAATCCTCTTTTTTCATTTTTTATTGTTCCTATTCTTCGTACTTTAACGGATAGTTTCGTTTTCTAATATCGGTCCAGAAGGGCGTTTAAATGTCCCAGTGCGTTTCTTGCAAAACTTTGTCATCTCACTTAGAAAATCTTATGTGTTGCAATCACACGAGTTTCTCTACTCAGGTACTAATTATTGATTTCCAAGACATACATGTAAGAACGAATATCTCCGAAATGGTTCACGGAACAAAAACATTTATTCAAACACAGATTATTTGTTTTAAGAAGATCTATATTTTTTGTTCATTAAGATTTCGTCTATCTCTTACGGTTTACCAGTTATGCAAAAGTCATCCAGAGGACTACATAGGATATAGCCAGAAAATTAGAATTATACATTTTGTTTGTCATAAAAATATGGTTTTTAATCAAAATAATCAGTGCTATGTTTGAGAAAACCAATATTGTCGCATATTCTTCCATGTAAAGGGCAGTTTAGAGTAGAAGAATGTTCTTCAAAATCTTGTGTCGCATCCTTGAAACACAAAATTTAAATACTAGCTTTGGTTTTTAACCGACTTTTCGTTTTTGAATGATGTTGTTTACATGCAAACACACGTAAGGAACTTCTTGTAAAAATGCTTTTTCTGTTATTCAGAGGGCCTCAAAACATACATTTCCAATGAAAATCTGCTTATAACTGCTCGAAAGTACAAATACGCCAAACATTCTTTCACATAACAATGCTCCTCATTATTATAGTTTGATATGTTTTAACTTTATTTTTGTGATGTAGATTGTTAGATTTCATTATTTCCCCAGTATGGCTTGTTTGCAGTACTGTGTCTTATCATGGTAAGTGAGTACGCACATAAACACTGCGATTGTATCACTCCGCCAACAAGCACGTGCGCATAGCTGTTTACATGTGACTGTAGCAGTGTGAGGTTAGAATCGCACTCAGCAAAGTGTGGAAGATGTTCAGGAGACAAAAAGAAACGATGCGAATAACACTTTTAACAGTCATCCACTTTGCATGGTCCTTCCCTTTTCTTTTTAGGGACCGACTTTTACAGTTCCTGTTTGTTTCATTTGGAATTCCAGTTGCTTCAGACGTCAAGTTGGTTGAAAGAAAACGTTAAACACATATTGTACAAGAGTCTTTTCACCACTTCAGCAATACGAGTGTCAGAGCAATTGGAGAATACTACCGAGTACCACGTGACAACAAATGCAAGTAAAATATTTATGCACAAGTTTAATTGTTTTGTACGTTCAATTATGGTATTTATTCACCACGTTTGTTACTTGAAAGTATCAAATAAACGATAATATACCTACGCAATGTAGTAAGGAACTATTTCCAATCGCGCTTCACCATTTTACTCTCGCTGAAGTTGTGGTGCGGCGTAATGTTGACTTCCAGGCGGTGGCGGAGGTGTGTTGGTTCCATGTTTTCTCAAGTCCGACTTTTTCCGCTCCCTCTATTGCTTTAATGGATCAAGAGCATCTGCATATCCAACAATCCCAGTACACAGTACGTTCCTATTGTGACATGGCTTCTCCATGTCATTAAGACTCTTTGATTTTCAAGGAGGTTGCCATAGAGACAGTTTGAGTTGTTGAAGATGAAGAGACAGAAACTAGTATGGTGTGAGAGTTTAAAAAGATTAAGAGACAGAAACTAGTAGTGTGGCTGTACTTGAAGCTTGAGAAAATAAAAAAGATTTGCTAAATTTGTTACATTTGGTGTCAGGAAGTGGGATATTCGGAAACCAGGATGATGGCAATGATGAAAGAATTATTTGCCAAAATGGAAACGAGAAACGACAACCTCGCTGCCGAGCTGAAAGAGATGAAGACGGAGCTATCGGCGAAAATTGACGGGCAACTGGCTGGCGTGACGGAAGGCGTGGAAGAACTCGGCGAAAAGGTGGAAGACCTCTGCCAGCACGTGGACGTCGTGGAGGACGACGGGGAACGTCTTGGCGCCCTGGTAGTAAGAGTTGACGAGAGCGTCAAAGTACTGGATGCCAGGGGCAGACGGAATAGCGCGGAGCCGGGGAGGGAGCACCTAGTGGCCGAGGCGACAGTTGCGCCCGTTTCGGATGATATGAGGGAAAACGTGGAACAACTCGGCGAACGGATTGGCGTGACGGAAGACGTGGAACAACTCGGCGAACGGATTGGCGTGACGGAAGACGTAGAACAACTCGGCGAACGGATTGGCGTGACGGAAGGCGTGGAAGAACTCGGCGAAAAGGTGGAAGACCTCTGCCAGCACGTGGACGTCGTGGAGGACGACGGGGAACGTCTTGGCGCCCTGGTAGTAAGAGTTGACGAGAGCGTCAAAGTACTGGATGCCAGGGGCAGACGGAATAGCGCGGAGCCGGGGAGGGAGCACCTAGTGGCCGAGGCGACAGTTGCGCCCGTTTCGGACGATCAGCAGGGAAGCGCACAAGCAAACGAGCAACACGCGAGAACCGACTTGGCGTGTGACATGGGGGGACCGTCGGGGCCATCCAATCACCTGACGCATAGTGCCGTGAACGGAAGAATGGTGGACATCATCGTGGACGGCAGGATACAGGAGAGGCCGTGCCGAGCACGAGTGAACACGAGTGCAGCGGTGGACGCGACTCGCGCGGATGTGGTGGGGTTTGTTGCCGGTCCCATCGGAAGCAAGGTGGCTGCGAAGGTGCGCCAGAGAGGTCGGCGGACATGGTACCCAGTGAGCCGTTTCAAAGTGCGCAGGATGGCCCGTCAACACACCAGGAAGAAGGGCAACTGGACGAGGGACCGTCAAGACCGGCGGTACTGTTGCAGAATTTCGAAGCAGGATGGCATACATCGTCCTACCTGGACCAAGGGACACTATCCAACAGCGATACCTAGGATCGTGCCCCCTGGAGAGCGAGGTCCTACTGGCCCTCAAGGTTTACAAGGATTCCCTGGCCCTCAGGGTCTGGTACGTGCCCCCTGGAGAGCGAGGTCCTACTGGCCCTCAAGGTTTACAAGGATTCCCTGGCCCTCAGGGTCTGGTAGGCTTGCCTGGAATGAAGGGTGAACGTGGATTCCCAGGAATGAAAGGTGAACAGGGCAATCCAGGACCTCCAGGACAAGCTGGTGCACCAGGACCTGAAGGACCTAAGGGTGACTCAGGCTCTCAAGGACAACATGGAGCTCCAGGACAACCTGGTCCACAGGGCCCTCCAGGAGACAGAGGACTTCCAGGATTACCCGGCCCAACAGGACCTGCTGGCCTCAGAGGTCAGAGAGGTGCACAAGGTGAGACAGGTCCACCAGGGAAGCCAGGCAGTGAAGGACCTCCAGGACCACAAGGTATTGCAGGACCTCTAGGACCACCGGGACCAATTGGAGAACAGGGACCAGAGGGAGCACCAGGTAAAGCAGGAACGCCTGGTATTGCAGGAAGACCGGGAGATAAGGGACCTGTAGGACCTTCAGGACCTCCGGGAACTCCAGGGGCACCAGGTCTTCCAGGGCCACCTGGTCCAATTGGACCTCCAGGACCAGCAGGAGAACGGGGTCTTCGAGGAGAAACTGGACCACAGGGTGTAGAAGGGCCACAGGGAGCTAGAGGAAAGCCAGGACCTCCAGGGCCAGAGGGAGGTAAGGGTGATAGAGGAGAAGAAGGTCCAAAGGGTGCAAAAGGACACCGTGGTCTCATTGGTCTACAAGGGTTACCTGGACCTCAGGGACCTCCAGGAGACAAAGGCATGACTGGACCTCCAGGATTGTCGGGAAAAGATGGTGAACCTGGAACTAAAGGTATGCCTGGAAGAGATGGAAACCCAGGACCTCAAGGTATACCAGGACCACCAGGCCCTCGTGGACCACCAGGAGAAGAGGTTCGATGGGTTAATCCACCGGGGCGCAAGGGAGATGCCGCAGTGATAGTGCTGGTCGGGACGACCAGCTCTGAGGAGGGAGCAGTGTGACATGGCTTCTCCATGTCATTAAGACTCTTTGATTTTCAAGGAGGTTGCCATAGAGACAGTTTGAGTTGTTGAAGATGAAGAGACAGAAACTAGTATGGTGTGAGAGTTTAAAAAGATTAAGAGACAGAAACTAGTAGTGTGGCTGTACTTGAAGCTTGAGAAAATAAAAAAGATTTGCTAAATTTGTTACACTATGTTAACATAACAGTTGGTTCTCGAACTTCGAGGTGCTATATCGTCTAAATCGGCTTCCTTCTTGACAACCGTCCTGCAAAACGTAGTAAGTGTTGTCGGTGTAAGGGAAGTCATTACGTTCCTTCTAATACAAACACAAACGTCTTGTGGCATTTTGTTCTTTCATAACCGGTTTCGAAAAAATAAATGGTTTTGATCTAATTTGGATGCATAATTGCACAGGAATGTAGGAAGATAACAGCTTGTTACTTGTAAGATGCGTGACACAGCTTCATGGGACACACATCACACAGGGTTGCAAAAGAATTAAAATATCTCCGTAGGAAATGTTGAGAGACAAAAACGTAACATACAACATGTGTCCCAAATACCGAGATATATCGCTGGTTTAAATTACTGTAATGACTTCCCTTCCACCCTGTATATATTACATTCTACTACAAATTGTACATCTAAGCTAATAAGTGAGGTTAATTATGACCAGGTATAAGATACCTTCGTACTTATACAGATCCTTGCTACGTGACTGACAATTTTATTAATGTTCATTACAACCTTATATTTACATCATACATATCTATATTAATTACATTAAATAATGCTAGTTTTTATATTTGCGCTTCATTTTCAGGCATGTAATGGGGATGCGATATTAAAAGGACAGTTTATAGTTTCTTCTCGTTGATTTGTGTATTCAGTTTGGAATGTGCCGCAATGAGGTTAGGACGCGTGTTCACTCCATGCGTGCAAGTGATTAGGTTTATTTTGTTTCAACTCAAACATCTCCCAGATATCCACGTGTAGCATTAAACTGTGATCATACATTAACATGACTCTCTATACTCTGGTAGGTACTCCTGCAAACACTTGCTCCTATAACTATCTTCTTCACGTAACTCGGGAAACACATTAACAGAAATTATTGCTAGTATCCTTGTAGGTACAAGGGGAATATGGGAGAAAACCAGTAGTTGGATAGCAGTCCTATTTTAGGGTTGTCATAAAGACACGCCTGCCAACAGATCTGTACAAAAACACAAGCTTAAATATGCATAGTAAAGTATACAAATTATATAATCTAAAAGTATTTCATAGATAAAATGTAATAATCTACAAAAATTATTATAAAACTTGGAAATAGAATATCTAACCATTCCGGAATTATTTATTTAGTTAGTTAATTTAGTATATATACATGATTTTTTAAAATGTACAAATAATCAGTGATAATTTGTAAAGCAATATATTTTAAAACAATTGTAATTCAAAACGTCGGAACAAATCAACACTCTACGAGCAGCAATCACTTCCCAATTTGAAATGTTGTATTTGTCTCTTAAGTAAGGAACACGATGCTCAAAATGTAGTTTCTTCCCCTCATTAACTTCATCTACATTTCTTTCAAATCGGAGTGTGCATTCAAGAACGAATCCCTCATTTTCTTGCCTGTCAATAACAATAACTTCTATTCTTTCATATAAGTAAGGTTAGAAAATGCGTTGCCAATATAAATATCGCCATTTCGAAATCAGCACAACATATACCCTTCAATAAAACGGCAAATTCGGCGCGCATTACAAATCACAAAAACTACGTGATCACCAACATTGACAAAGGCGAGCCAAAACACCGCAAACATGCAGGAATTAAAACGTTGTAACCGCGGCACGGGTCGCAGATTAATGCACGTAAACCCGGCCCTGGGCCACACACTCACTACGGCAGAGGCCCGCGCCTCGGGAACCACTCAAGAGTTCCGACCTGACCGCGCAGGTAAACAGCGGAAAACTGTATATAGTGTAAATAGTGCAGTGCGTGAGCTGGGGCGCATATTCTGGTGTGCCCAGGAGAGAATGACTGGTGTGTGTGTGTGTGTGTGTGTGTGTGTGTGTGTGTGTGTGTGTGTGTGTGTGTGTGTGTGTGTGCGTCTGCGTATGTATCGGTACTCATATATATATGTAGGCTGACTACCGAGCGCCCACGTCGAATCGTCCTAGCCTCACGAGGCTGCAGTAGTGCGCGGAGTACATCGGCAACTTCCGGATTCTCTTCTCCGGATGTCGTTGGTCCTCTCTCATGAAAGCGACGCGCATCGTTCCAGCCACAAGACCGTCACCGCTAGCGCGCCTGGAGATCAGGGATGGGGTGGATTACCGTGCTGCCTTGGGCGACGGACTTCCTGCTCTTGGATAGGTGCTGCTAGTTGAAGCGTCCTACTCCCAATACGGCCACACCGCCGACAGTTCATCTAGACAACCATGACCACTTTAGTCAAAGTACTCACCTATATCGACGATCTTCATATTTACAAGGTTTACAAGTCCTTACAAGATATCGCCAAAACATTAGGAGCTACAATGAGCAAGCTTGAGGACTTGCCAACATTCCCCAGACCTTCGCTGTCTTCCTCAGGTCGCAGGTTGTCGTCGGCCATGACCACACCCTACATAGCGCCACCACACAATTACATTCTGTAGTAACAATAATTGTAAAAAATTAACACTTCAGACACTGTGCAAACTTCTCCTACGATCGCGCCTTTGAAGATGTCCGCTACAGTTGTGGACGAAACGTCTGGAAACTCTAACTCTAGCAGACCACGGCAATAACATGCCATATATTCACATGTTGCTTTCTATTTGTCCTTCAACATACAATTTACATAATTCTTCATGATTGAAACAGAAGTGCAACATTTGACATTCATACAGCTTTCTCTACTCACTTTACTTTTATGAAACTTAATCACGTCCTTCTATGCTCTCTCTCTGTTCTACACAAAATTTATACATTATTGAAAAGAAAGTGCAACGTATTACATTTACACGCTTTTCTCTGCTCGCTCTCCTTTTTGTAGTATTTGTGATTGTTCGACAGTAAGATACATTTCTACAGTGTCGCCCCCAAGTTCTTTATGGCACCCATCCTAAAGGCTCGTGTAGGTGCTTGTGCTGCGGTACGCCGTTGCTATGCTCGTACGTAGGGTGCACGACAGAATAGTCGCTTTACAAACTTATAGCTCCGTAACAGTATTAGTGAGTGACAAGACAAGAATTAGTCGCTTTACACTAATGTACTATATACTTATAGCTCCGTAACAGTATTAGTGAGTGACAAGACGAGAATTAGTCGCTTTACACTAATGTACTATATACTTATAGCTCCGTAACAGTATTAGTGAGTGACAAGACAAGAATTAGTCGCTTTACACTAATGTACTATATACTTATAGCTCCGTAACAGTATTAGTGAGTGACAAGACGAGAATTAGTCGCTTTACACTAATGTACTATATACTTATAGCTCCGTAACAGTATTAGTGAGTGACAAGACGAGAATTAGTCGCTTTACACTAATGTACTATATACTTATAGCTCCGTAACAGTATTAGTGAGTGACAAGACGAGAATTAGTCGCTTTACACTAAAGTACTATATACTTATAGCTCCGTAACAGTATTAGTGAGTGACAAGACAAGAATTAGTCGCTTTACACTAATGTACTATATACTTATAGCTCCGTAACAGTATTAGTGAGTGACAAGACGAGAATTAGTCGCTTTACACTAATGTACTATATACTTATAGCTCCGTAACAGTATTAGTGAGTGACAAGACGAGAATTAGTCGCTTTACACTAATGTACTATATACTTATAGCTCCGTAACAGTATTAGTGAGTGACAAGACGAGAATTAGTCGCTTTACACTAATGTACTATATACTTATAGCTCCGTAACAGTATTAGTGAGTGACAAGACGAGAATTAGTCGCTTTACACTAATGTACTATATACTTATAGCTCCGTAACAGTATTAGTGAGTGACAAGACGAGAATTAGTCGCTTTACACTAATGTACTATATACTTATAGCTCCGTAACAGTATTAGTGAGTGACAAGACGAGAATTAGTCGCTTTACACTAATGTACTATATACTTATAGCTCCGTAACAGTATTAGTGAGTGACAAGACGAGAATTAGTAGCTTTACACTAATGTACTATATACTTATAGCTCCGTAACAGTATTAGTGAGTGACAAGACGAGAATTAGTCGCTTTACACTAGTGTACTATATACTTATAGCTCCGTAACAGTATTAGTGAGTGACAAGACGAGAATTAGTCGCTTTACACTAATGTACTATATACTTATAGCTCCGTAACAGTATTAGTGACTGACAAGACGAGAATTAGTCGCTTTACACTAATGTACTATATACTTATAGCTCCGTAACAGTATTAGTGAGTGACAAGACGAGAATTAGTCGCTTTACACTAATGTGCTATATACTTATAGCTCCGTAACAGTATTAGTGAGTGACAAGACAAGAATTAGTCGCTTTACACTAATGTACTATATACTTATAGCTCCGTAACAGTATTAGTGAGTGACAAGACGAGAATTAGTCGCTTTACACTAATGTACTATATACTTATAGCTCCGTAACAGTATTAGTGAGTGACAAGACGAGAATTAGTCGCTTTACACTAATGTACTATATACTTATAGCTCCGTAACAGTATTAGTGAGTGACAAGACGAGAATTAGTCGCTTTACACTAATGTACTATATACTTATAGCTCCGTAACAGTATTAGTGAGTGACAAGACGAGAATTAGTCGCTTTACACTAATGTACTATATACTTATAGCTCCGTAACAGTATTAGTGAGTGACAAGACGAGAATTAGTCGCTTTACACTAATGTACTATATACTTATAGCTCCGTAACAGTATTAGTGAGTGACAAGACGAGAATTAGTCGCTTTACACTAATGTACCATATACTTATAGCTCCGTAACAGTATTAGTGAGTGACAAGCCGAGAATTAGTCGCTTTACACTAATGTACCATATACTTATAGCTCCGTAACAGTATTAGTGAGTGACAAGACGAGAATTAGTCGCTTTACACTAATGTACTATATACTTATAGCTCCGTAACAGTATTAGTGAGTGACAAGACGAGAATTAGTCGCTTTACACTAATGTACTATATACTTATAGCTCCGTAACAGTATTAGTGAGTGACAAGACGAGAATTAGTCGCTTTACACTAGTGTACTATATACTTATAGCTCCGTAACAGTATTAGTGAGTGACAAGACGAGAATTAGTCGCTTTACACTAATGTACTATATACTTATAGCTCCGTAACAGTATTAGTGAGTGACAAGACAAGAATTAGTACAGTATTAGTGACTGACAAGACAAGAATTAGTCGCTTTACACTAATGTACTATATACTTATAGCTCCGTAACAGTATTAGTGAGTGACAAGACGAGAATTAGTCGCTTTACACTAATGTACTATATACTTATAGCTCCGTAACAGTATTAGTGAGTGACAAGACGAGAATTAGTCGCTTTACACTAATGTACTATATACTTATAGCTCCCTAACAGTATTAGTGAGTGACAAGACGAGAATTAGTCGCTTTACACTAATGTACTATATACTTATAGCTCCGTAACAGTATTAGTGAGTGACAAGACGAGAATTAGTCGCTTTACACTAATGTACTATATACTTATAGCTCCGTAACAGTATTAGTGAGTGACAAGACGAGAATTAGTCGCTTTACACTAATGTACTATATACTTATAGCTCCGTAACAGTATTAGTGAGTGACAAGACGAGAATTAGTCGCTTTACACTAATGCACTATATACTTATAGCTCCGTAACAGTATTAGTGAGTGACAAGACAAGAATTAGTCGCTTTACACTAATGTACTATATACTTATAGCTCCGTAACAGTATTAGTGAGTGACAAGACGAGAATTAGTCGCTTTACACTAATGTACTATATACTTATAGCTCCGTAACAGTATTAGTGAGTGACAAGACAAGAATTAGTCGCTTTACACTAATGTACTATATACTTATAGCTCCGTAACAGTATTAGTGAGTGACAAGACGAGAATTAGTCGCTTTACACTAATGTACTATATACTTATAGCTCCGTAACAGTATTAGTGAGTGACAAGACGAGAATTAGTCGCTTTACACTAATGTACTATATACTTATAGCTCCGTAACAGTATTAGTGAGTGACAAGACGAGAATTAGTCGCTTTACACTAATGTACTATATACTTATAGCTCCGTAACAGTATTAGTGAGTGAGAAGACAAGAATTAGTCGCTTTACACTAATGTACTATATACTTATAGCTCCGTAACAGTATTAGTGAGTGACAAGACGAGAATTAGTCGCTTTACACTAATGTACTATATACTTATAGCTCCGTAACAGTATTAGTGAGTGACAAGAAGAGAATTAGTCGCTTTACACTAATGTAATATATACTTATAGCTCCGTAACAGTATTAGTGAGTGACAAGAAGAGAATTAGTCGCTTTACACTAATGTAATATATACTTATAGCTCCGTAACAGTATTAGTGAGTGAGAAGACAAGAATTAGTCGCTTTACACTAATGTACTATATACTTATAGCTCCGTAACAGTATTAGTGAGTGACAAGACGAGAATTAGTCGCTTTACACTAATGTACTATATACTTATAGCTCCGTAACAGTATTAGTGAGTGACAAGACGAGAATTAGTCGCTTTACACTAATGTACTATATACTTATAGCTCCGTAACAGTATTAGTGAGTGACAAGACAAGAATTAGTCGCTTTACACTAATGTACTATATACTTATAGCTCCGTAACAGTATTAGTGAGTGACAAGACGAGAATTAGTCGCTTTACACTAATGTACTATATACTTATAGCTCCGTAACAGTATTAGTGAGTGACAAGAAGAGAATTAGTCGCTTTACACTAATGTAATATATACTTATAGCTCCGTAACAGTATTAGTGAGTGACAAGACGAGAATTAGTCGCTTTACACTAATGTACTATATACTTATAGCTCCGTAACAGTATTAGTGAGTGACAAGACGAGAATTAGTCGCTTTACACTAATGTACTATATACTTATAGCTCCGTAACAGTATTAGTGAGTGACAAGAAGAGAATTAGTCGCTTTACACTAATGTAATATATACTTATAGCTCCGTAACAGTATTAGTGAGTGACAAGACGAGAATTAGTCGCTTTACACTAATGTACTATATACTTATAGCTCCGTAACAGTATTAGTGAGTGACAAGAAGAGAATTAGTCGCTTTACACTAATGTAATATATACTTATAGCTCCGTAACAGTATTAGTGAGTGACAAGAAGAGAATTAGTCGCTTTACACTAATGTAATATATACTTATAGCTCCGTAACAGTATTAGTGAGTGAGAAGACAAGAATTAGTCGCTTTACACTAATGTACTATATACTTATAGCTCCGTAACAGTATTAGTGAGTGACAAGACAAGAATTAGTCGCTTTACACTAATGTACTATATACTTATAGCTCCGTAACAGTATTAGTGAGTGACAAGACGAGAATTAGTCGCTTTACACTAATGTACTATATACTTATAGCTCCGTAACAGTATTAGTGAGTGACAAGAAGAGAATTAGTCGCTTTACACTAATGTACTATATACTTATAGCTCCGTAACAGTATTAGTGAGTGACAAGACGAGAATTAGTCGCTTTACACTAATGTACTATATACTTATAGCTCCGTAACAGTATTAGTGAGTGACAAGACGAGAATTAGTCGCTTTACACTAATGTACTATATACTTATAGCTCCGTAACAGTATTAGTGAGTGACAAGACGAGAATTAGTCGCTTTACACTAATGTACTATATACTTATAGCTCCGTAACAGTATTAGTGAGTGACAAGACGAGAATTAGTCGCTTTACACTAATGTACTATATACTTATAGCTCCGTAACAGTATTAGTGAGTGACAAGACGAGAATTAGTCGCTTTACACTAATGTAATATATACTTATAGCTCCGTAACAGTATTAGTGAGTGACAAGACGAGAATTAGTCGCTTTACACTAATGTAATATATAGTTATATTTGTGTTAAGTGTTGAAGTGTCGTTACGCATTGCGTAGTTTTGTTTGCCTTGAACGATCGATCGATCTACATATGTATCGACTGCAGCTTCCCTACAACTATATAGGTCAATGTCTCGTAGTACACACTCACTCACACATACACACACAGGTGCACCAAACTAACAGACACATTTATTTATACTTACTTAATGTTTCAAAAATATTTATGTCTAACTTTCACATGACTTTCTTTTTTACTTAATACTCTTCTAACAAGTATTGTTAATAACGATTTTTACTTTCTCTACTACATATAGTAACTAGAGGAAGTATTGAATTCCACCAAAAAGTCTATGCCGAGATTTCACCGGGAATACATGTTTTGAGGGCACTGAATAAAAAGAAACCGTGATGTGTCCGGTTAGGAATGTCTTTTAAAGATGCGACGACACCAACATTTTGAACAAACTTTCTCCAATCTAACTACTCTTTATATAGAAAGCTTTTCGAAAATTTTCGTTTTCTCAAAAATAGTTCTAACGTTTTTTATTAAAATGTTTAAGACTTTTATGACAAATGAAATGCATATTTTGAATTCTCTGGCTAAAGCCTATGTAGTTCTGTTTACTCTGCATGACTTTTGAATAACTGGTAAGCTGTAAGAGATAGACCAAATCTTACTGTAGAGAAAATATACATCTTGCTAAAACACACAATTTATGTTTTTTTTTTTTTTTTTTTTTTTTTTTTTTGCTAGAGTGAACCATTTCGGAGATATTCCTTGTTATTTGTGTGAATTTGGCAATAGACTTCTCTAAATGGAAGATTGTTATTCACTTTTTGTCTGTTTGGCCGTGTAAAGAGAACGGATTTGACTATCACACAAAGCCTACTATATTGCCATATTTCCCTTGTACCTACAAGGAAATAAGCAATAAGATAATTTGTACAAATGTTTATCTCAACTAACACGAAGAAGATATAGGAATAAGAGTTTGTAAGAATGGTTAGTACAAGAGTAGAGAAAGTCATGTGAGTGCAACATAGATGATTTTCCGCCTGTTTCATCTAATTGAGATGGGCGTTTGCAGAAATAGTTTCCGTTGTGGGTACCTACTCAAATGATTCTCAAATATTTAAAAATTGCGGAATTCAAAGTAATATTTCAGAAACAGTTATTGCTACGAAGAGAGCTGTTTACCTAAACTGAGTTTTAACGAGCTCTGCACGCTTATTGTAGTTACAGGTTGCTCTTAACTCAACTATCCCCTCTGGGAGGTCTGGCATGGGGTGCACTCAGCCTCGTTAGGTCCGGGGGAACCAATTGAGAAGTAGCGGTCCCAGGTCGTGAAGACCGCATAACTGGCCGGGAGGGGGAGGGACGCTGACCACGTACTGCACCCCACCAATGACGCCTGTAGGGGGCAGAGGTGGGGGACGCAGCGGCTGGGCGGTAAGAGCTGTTGTGCACAACAACCAAACCTCGGAGTTCTTCCTCGTGAAGTATAGAAAATATTTGTAATTGCGTGTATACTAATTATAGAAATGGTGCTCCTATATAACCTAAGAATACCTTGTTTCTATGTACGAGTATAGGGATGTGTATGTGACTGTAAGGCTCTGGGCCGATTTGTAGGACTTTTGGTGAAGGTTATTTCAGAGTGGCTTAGATTCACAATGTAACCCGGTCGAACATGTTAATTAAGTAACGTACATATGTTGCTGACCTTTGAACGGTATGGGCTCACAGTTGGATCGCATTTTAGAACTTCCGGTATTTGGTGCTGAGCTTGGATTCTAGGAAGTTTTTGTCACAGCTGAACGCTAATATTACATTAAATGTGCGCGGTTATTGAGAAAAAGTAATTATAACTCTAACAACTGTAATTGTAACGGCAATTATTTATTATTATTATTATTATTATTATTATTATTATTATTATTATTATTATTATTATTATTATTATTATTATTATTATTATTATTATTATTATTATTATTATTATTATTATTATTATTATTATTATTATTATTATTATTATTATTATTATTTATTATTTATTATTATTATTATTATTATTATTATTATTATTATTATTATTATTATTATTATTATTATTATTATTATTATTATTATTATTATTATTATTTTTTGTTATTGTTATTATTATTATTATTATTATTATTATTATTATTATTATTATTATTATTATTATTATTATTATTATTATTATTATTATTATTATTTGCTGAACTAAGATTTTAAAGTGTAATTAAAAATACACATTGTGCAAATTGTGCTGGAGACTTTGTAGTACGTGTTCTTATACAGTAATATAATCATATAATTACAATAAACACGGTCATCTTCCTGCTACAGCGCATGCGCAATGGCGACTTCTAAGACAAAAGAGAAGTGCAATTCGCGGTATTAGCGATATTTTGATTTTTTCTTTTACAGTGAAATGTTGATATTGCATTAAACCACAGAAAATAGTTTATAACGGATCGTGCATCGTGATATAAGGAGGAGTTAATAATGTGTTTTCATTTGGAATATGGCAGTCTATGATCGGCATGCCAGCAGCGATATTCAGCGCCACTACACAGTTCGATACGACATCTCTTGTTACTAATATGCTCACTGCTCAACAAAAGAATACACCTACATATATGATCAAATTGCAGCGCAAAGCGGTTCCTTTTTTTCTTTTTCTTTTTTGTTTTGGACGCACCGGTAAATTGTGGCTTACCATAAAGAAACGTCTTCAAATTCAAAATGATCCATTGGCATTGGTATTCTCCAAACAACTCGTCAACATTGGCAAAGGAAAATTTAAATTGCATCAAAATGCAGTACAACTGCCAGACAATTTTTGCAACATGGTGGCTATCAATGTTTTGGTTAAAATTACATTTCCAAACTTACACTAATCATGCGTGAACAGTCATCGCCTGATAATGAAACATCATTCAAATTCATCGACACTGTTGTCGACCATCCTGTTGAATTTACTGCATTTACCTGAAATCCAACAAATAAATTCGGTCCACTAATCGTTTTGCTTTGAAATCTGAATGCAACAAAGCTATACAATGGAACGCGATTGGTCACAAAAATCATGGGCAATGTTCATTTCAAACGGAGAATTTCAAGGTTAGGTTATTCTACCACGATCTCTTCACTATTATTTAATACAGTTTTAGGTTTGTACTCGACAAATTTAAGTTTATTATAGACTTTTACAATTATACTAAAAATTTCCATTCACGTTTATCTCCTAACCTTTATAACACTGCCTAGCAATTGTCAACCTCCAAAGAGTCTCCAGTATATGGCAAACGTTCTCCATAGAGGTCTTAACCTATGTTGTAGTTTGTCATTTTTGTAATTGAACAACTTATTTTTATTAGTGATAGAATCCATTTTAGCTACCTAATTTAAGGTTTTTAATAACTAAAAGTCCGAGATAGACTTGTATGACACATAATATATGTATAGCTTGTTCAATGTGTTCACAGAAATATCGTCACAAACGTTCGCACAAACATATTTAGGTTTCATGAAAACACCCATAGTCACATATACAGAGTGGTTCAGAATATGTATGTTCGTAAATGTGTTGCTATCCAGCTAGGGGGCATTAAAGTTTTTAAAACACCACGTCAGCTTAGATGAAATTCCGTCGAACAGCCCGCGTAAAAAAATGGCCGCGCAGCTACAAGGGCAATAAGGTAACACAGAAACCTTTAGGCGAGTCAAATGTTTTAAAGCTTTCAAATTCCGTTCTCTTTGCACGATTAAAATATAAACACTAAATAACAATGCCCCTTTAGAAGAAAGTATAAGTTCTCCAAAACTGACACAAATAACAAGGAATATCTCCGAAATGGTTCACTCTACAAAAAAATTTATTTTTACATAATAAATAAAATTGTGTGTTTTGGCAAGATCTACATTTTTTGAACAGTATGATTTGGTCTATCTCTAACGGTTTACCAGTTATGCAAAAGTCGTCCAGAGTAAATACGGCTACAGAGGCTATAGCCAGAAAATTCAAGATACACATTTCATTTGTCACACAAATATCTCAAACATATGGTCTTTTAGTCAAAATAAAGCCATTTCAAGAAAATCAAAATTTTCGAAAAATTTTCCATGTAAAGGATAATTTAGGGTGCGGCTATTTTCTTAAAAATCTTCGTGTTGCATCCTTGAAAAACATTAAACTTAAATACCAACTTTGGTTTTTAACCGATTTGTCGTTTTTTAGTTATGCTGTCTACAAACAAACACACACACACACACACACACACACACACACACACACACACACACACACACACACACACACACACACACACACAGAGAGAGAGAGAGAGAGAGAGAGAGAGACAGACAGACCTTTTTGTAAAACTGCTTTTTCTAAGAATGCTTTTTTTTATTCAGTGGGTCTCAAAACACGTATTTCCGGTGAAATGTCGACATGGAATTTTTGGGTGGAATACAATACTTCCTCTATTTACCAGTAGAGAAGTAGAAAAGAACAAGAGTTTGCAAGAATGGTTAGTACAAGAGTAGAGAAAGTCATGTGAGTGTAACACATCAGATTTTTGGAATATATTTCCATGTTTAGTACATACAGAAGTTTATTTTCTATACATCACGAGGAACAATAGTTATAAGTGGTAGAAACAGAGTATTATTTGTGAGTGAGATGTTTAGTGCGCACGCGCAGGAGTGTGTTCTAATTTATCACGACCAAATAAGCCACGTGCATCCTAATATTAACTGAAATTGTCTTACAGTTTATGACTAATATTATGAGAGTCGTCATTGTTGATACGTTGATAGGAATAGTTTCAATTCTGTTTGTTTAAACTGCACGAAATAGATCAACAAATGGATGAAAATGGACATTCCCGAAGAAGTCCCAGATTATGCTAAGAAAGCTGTACTTCATTTGTTACTCGGCAACTCCAAGGACTTGCGTGGCAAGCAATTTTCAATATTTAAGGAATGTAGAGCTGCCAAAGGAGTCAAAATACCTAATTACCAAACTTGTGTTGTTGGCACATTTTGTAATGAAGGTTTGTAAGAATTTCTCTACTACTATTGTTGTTGTTCTTGTTCTTATATATTGGTACAATATGCGAATATTGGAAAGTACGTTGTCAGAGTAGGGTACATGAACTGCATGCATAAAGTGAAGTGCAGGTGAACCACGTGGTAGGTATATGTAATATATAGAATTGTTATTTAACGCAGTATACATATGTATAAGGCTATTTCTTGAAACAAGATGAAAAGTGCAACTAAAGTTTGAGCTGTAATATTATTTTCACAATTATTTCACATGGCGTGCTTTATGGCCCTTTGCGTGGAATTTGTGGGTGCAGTTTAATTATTACCTATACAGTATACTTGGACTTAATCACACCAAATTCTGCTACTTACTTGCTGCTATATTTAATTGTTAAGTTAAGCTCGTAGGGATCAACATAACCTCTCATTGTTCTTAAATCTTTCTTTACACTTCAAGTTTGCACATTGACTGAGCAAACAATGAAAACTGTGTTTAACACCCAACTAGTCACTAACTCTACTACGTATAGCAAGTAGAGGAAGTATTGTATTCCACACAAACATTCCAAGTCAGATTTCACCAGAAATGTATGTTTTGAGGCCCCCTGAATACAAAAAAGCCGTTTTAGAGAAAGGCCCGTGTGAGTCTGTCAGTCTGTGGACAGCATAACTAAAAAACGAAAAGTCGGTTAAAAACCAAAGTTGGTATTTAAGCTTAATAGTTTTGAAGGATGCGACACGAAGATTTTGAAGAAAATTGCCCCTCCTTAAACTACCCCTTACATGGAAAATTTTTCGAAAATTTTGATTTTCTTGAAAATGGCTCTAACGATTTTGATTAGAATGTCATATCTTTGAGATTTTTTTTATTACAAATGAAATGTATATTTTGAATTTTATGGCTATAGCCCATGTAGTCGTATTTACTCTGGACGACTTTTGAAGAAGTCGTAAACTGTAAGAGATAGAAAAATTCTTAATATACAAAAGCATGTAGATCTTGCTAAAATACACAATTTATGTCCCAATAAACATTTTTGTAGAGTGAACTATTTCAGAGATATTCCTGGTTATGTGTGTGAGTTTCGGAAAACTTAAAACTTTCGTGAAATGGAACATCGTTCATTTTTTTATATGTTAAGTGTGCAAAGAGAACGGAATCTCAAAGCTTTAAAAGATTCAACACACACACACACGCACACACACACGTACGCACACACACACACACACACACACACGTTGTCGGTCTGGATGGCTCAGTTGGTTAGACGCTGGCCTACTGATCCCAAGATCGCGGGTTCAAACCCGACTCAGGCCGATGATTTTTAAATGTGCTTAAAAATGACAGCTCCATGTCAGTAGATTTACTGGCATGTAAAAGAACTCCTGCGGGACAAAATTCCGGCGCACCGGTGACGTCGATGTGATCCTGGCAATTGACAGCGTCGTTAAACAACAAAATAAATAATTTTTCTAGTAGATAAAGTAAAATAGGTGTAGAAAGCGCACATCCACATCCACAATCCGCCTGGTCCTAGAAATGTTAGGTAAGTAGGTACGGGAAATATGAGGAACCACCACAGCATTCGCCGGCGCTACGCCCCATAACGACAACTTATGCATATGAATGAACAACGTGAATTAATAACAATACACCAATTATGAGCGTATAAAATACAAATAATAGAACAAAATGGAACAATACAAAAATAATTAAAAAATAAATTTCATTAGAATACTGCCATACTTAAAATACAAATAGTTTCTCTAACTATAAATAAAGTTTTTGATGGTTGTCACTAATATCTGCGGTGAGAGTTAAATTTATGTATAGTTGCTTATATTGGTGTAGGTATCGATTGTTACTTTATATTATGTGCATTGTCTACTAGATAGAAACGAGACAAACGCTAATAGTTTGCGTTACTAGCTCAAAGGACAAGTCTTCAGAATGAGTGCATAGGTAGGTGCGTTTCGACAGGCTTGTTACAAACTACCGTCATATGTAGAAGCTGCAATTTTGTGTAATGCTAGGGCTGCTAAGTTCTTCCTACAGAAATTGTATTACCAGATTATGTAACTCGTCCAGTGATTTTCGAACATAGCGCATCCGTAGGACGGACAGACGGACAGACAGATAGACAGACGGGCAGACAGATAGACAGACAGACAGACAGACGGGCAGACAGATAGACAGACGGGCAGACAGATAGACAGACGGGCAGACAGATAGACAGACAGACGGGCAGACAGATAGACAGACGGGCAGACAGATAGACAGACAGACGGGCAGACAGATAGACAGACGGGCAGACAGATAGACAGACGGGCAGACAGATAGACAGACAGACGGGCAGACAGATAGACAGACGGGCAGACAGATAGACAGACGGGCAGACAGATAGACAGACAGACGGGCAGACAGATAGACAGACGGGCAGACAGATAGACAGACGGGCAGACAGATAGACAGACAGACGGGCAGACAGATAGACAGACGGGCAGACAGATAGACAGACAGACGGGCAGACAGATAGACAGACGGGCAGACAGATAGACAGACGGGCAGACAGATAGACAGACAGACGGGCAGACAGATAGACAGACAGACGGGCAGACAGATAGACAGACGGGCAGACAGATAGACAGACGGGCAGACAGATAGACAGACAGACGGGCAGACAGATAGACAGACAGACGGGCAGACAGATAGACAGACGGGCAGACAGATAGACAGACGGGCAGACAGATAGACAGACAGACGGGCAGACAGATAGACAGACAGACGGGCAGACAGATAGACAGACAGACGGGCAGACAGATAGACAGACGGGCAGACAGATAGACAGACAGACGGGCAGACAGATAGACAGACAGACGGGCAGACAGATAGACAGACGGGCAGACAGATAGACAGACAGA